>CM051494.1:8402916-8472417 GCA_028031935.1 Paedocypris micromegethes | reverse complement strand
TTTTTTTTTTTGTGTTTTTTTCGTGTCTCACTTTTCTGTGTTTCTCTCTTTCTCTCGTTCTGTCTCTCACCCTTTTTTCTCTACTTTACTCCTTACTTTCCCTGTTATTGACTGTCTTTTCCGTTTTCCATCTCTGTCCATTTTTTTATCTGTCTGTATTTCTCTCCATCTCTGGATGGAGTCTTTTTCTCTGTTTGTCAAATTTGACTTTTTCTCTGTCATTTCTCATATCTGTCTTCCTGTCTGTCTGTGAAATAATGGAACTTTTCCTAGCTGACAAAAAAATTTGAATCTTTGTTTTGTAACAGCTGATAACACTGATTGGTCGATGCAGCTGTCAGTCATCTATCAGCCAATAGATTGTGACAGATTCTTTACCCAGAAACTTGAGTACAGTACGGTATTTAAATTCCCTACACTACATTTAGTGTCAGATTTATTTCTGTGCAAATTTCCTTTGAAATAAAATAGTTTATAAAAAAAATTGTTTGTAAACAATTGTACAAGCCATTTGTGAGAAACTCTGAATATTATAATATACCTTCATTGTAATGGGATTTCACTGTATGTTTGCATGACATTTTAAATTTTCAGTTTGATGAAAGTTTTTTTTTTTTACCTTCATCTGCCTCAACTGGTTCAAAACTGGTTTTTAATTATCAAGTTAAACTGAATTCCTATCCATTATTTTAATATTTCATTTCATTACATAATACTGTTCAACTTCTTTGTGGGTGTGTATGACATTTCCAAAATGAAAATGTTTGTAATTAGTTTTTGAACATTTAATATTTTTGATGTTAATATTTGTGATTGCTTCATGTATTTGCACACACAAACATATACACACACACAACACACACACACACACACACACACACACACACCACACACACACACACACACACTCCACTCCCACATTCCTGTACATGAGGCTGTAATGATCGTTCTAGATTTTTCCCAGCAACCCGGTTTTCAGAAGGGTTCATTACTAAGATCTGCGGGAGTTTTTCCAGCGTGATGGATGAAACCTTTCATGTCTGACCTTGTCAATGTCTCTATCGTTGGCGAGCAATCCGTTTCTGGCATTGATCCCGCATGGCACATCCTTCACACGTGTCTCCGGAAGGCCAGCGATTCCGACTCATTCCGACTCACTAACAAACGAAACATGTTGAATTTGTTAAAATGTAGCATCCATTTAATCAATCGGCCTTGAAGTAGCTTTTTTGATCCGGAGGGTTTGCTTGAGAAACAACAGGCTACTCTTACAATTGGAAAATGGCAACATCGCGTATCATTAGCCAGAGATATTAGATTTGTCTTGGAATGCTTGGGGGAATTTTTCCCGCACAGGCGCCCAAATAACTCCGACTCCGGGCGGACCACGTGCTTCGCTGTGCTTCTGGTGCCCCCCAGCTCCGATTCAAACACATGCCATTGTGAAACCGCAGTCTCCGCTTTCTGGTCTCCGTGGACCATCGGAGGCAAATACAACTATTGGCTGCCAGTCTGGACCAGCATCTCCTGCAAACACGGCTAATCTCGACTCTCAAGGGGCGAGAAACCCATTTAGGTTGTTTGAGAGAAATGCACCTATTGAGGAGGTCGGGTTGCACTTTCCCCTTCCGGCTAATGCGATTGTTCGTGTTTTCCTCTCCATTATAGAAGGCTCCTGCGGAGGGTGGAGGCCAGGTCTGGTTCCCTCACCCGCTTGGGAAAGCCTTGCTGCCCTCTGAGACTGGGAACTTAAATATATATGTCAAAGCCGAGACGCCTGGCCTGTTTAAATCTATTTAGTGAAGCTTGAATGTTTGCCAGAACGTCTGGTGTGGGTTTTGCAGACGTTTTCACCCGAAGGATGAATAATATGGCTTTTTTTCCGAAAAGCATTACCGAAGTGATCGAAAGATGTTGGTACTTTTTTGGAGTTCTGAAGGATTTCTTGCTGTTGTTGGACTTTGGAGTTTTTTATGTCCTGGGCATTTGAACAATTTGCACGACTCCATGCAGCTTAAGTGAAACCATATGAACTTATGAACCATATGAAAAGCTTTAAACACACTCCGCTCTCTTCCTCTGGAATGATTGGGATGCAATGTGTTTTTACATTTTTTTTTTTTTCCTTTACATGTTTTTACATTACATTTTTTTAAGTAGAACTCTCATCAAGTAAGAATTTATTTTTAATACAATTATTTTTAAGACAATTAAATCGATTTGTTATTTTTAAACTTATTTTAACAAGTTTCGAACAAGCATACAGCTACATTTGAATTATTTCTCATAATTGACCCCTTTCAGAACATTTTTTTTAGTTGTCCTAAATCTTGTTATATTTCTTATTAAATTATGTTTTGTATGAGGAAGTGGCTGTAAAATGTTTGTTCTTCAATCTGTTTTTGGTGAACAATATTTGTTCAATTGTATTTATGTATGAATAAATACTAATGTATATTATGTGTATGTAGTGGTTTATTATTAATGCATTTATTAGTTACATTTGATTTGAGTAGCTACATTTTTCTATACAATGTGGCTGAAATAAAGCCGCTGTTGAACTCCTTTAAATATATTTACAATTTCTTATTTTTACCACCTTACACTGTATTAAATTTAGATTTATTTACTGACTGTTTACCTTTAATGATCAAACTATTTTACTTGTTTAACCGTTTAAATTTTATTGTAATCATTAAGATATTCTTTCTTTATTATGATATAATTTTTTTCTAATCTAGAATAACATTAACTAGTTTTCCGTGACTAATATCAGGCGTCCATGTTTTTCAGCCAAAGCCACTGAATCAGCCTAAACCCAAGATGGGCTCGTCTCCATTCCCGACCCCAGGAGCGACAGCGGGAGTGAAGCTCAGCTCCAGCAGGAACTCGTCCAGCTCTCGCCGCAGGAGAACACGCTGCCGGAAGTGTGAGGCCTGCACGCGCAAAGAGTGCGGAGAGTGTCACTTCTGCAAGGACATGAAGAAGTTTGGCGGACCGGGCCGCATGAAGCAGTCCTGCATCCTGAGACAGTGCATCGCGGTCAGTTACACGGCGGTGTAAACGCCATGCGGCTCTCGCTCATGCTGGTGTGTGTGTGTGTGTGTTTCACAGCCCGTGCTGCCTCACACCGCCGTGTGCCAGGTGTGCGGAGAGGCCGGAAAGGAAGACATGGTCAGGAACGAGGAGGACAAGTTCAACATGATGCTCATGGAGTGCTCCATCTGTGGAGAGATCCTGCATCCCGCCTGCTTGCAGGTTTGCATCCCAAAGAAGTCACGGTTTTTAGATGTGTGTGCCAAAACGGACCCGATATTTTACCTTTGCAGTGAAGTAGTGATGTGCTTTCATTGTTCAAATGAAACGGCTTTCCTTTTTTGGGCCGGTCTGATCTGAGTTAAACAGTTTTTAATCTGATTTTTATAGACTTACAAAGCACGCATTCACAGACAAACACACAAAAACAGGCACACACACTCAAAACAACACTTTCTTTCTCTCTCACACATTGACAAACATACTGTCACACACTATTTTACAAACATACACAAACAGCAACACTAGGGAATGCATCAATACCACTTTTATGGAAAACGAGTACTTGCATTTCAGTACTCACTGATACTGAATACTTAATAAAAATATTATTTAAATTTACAGGTAACAGCTGTACCTGTAAAAAAAAAAAAGTTAACTTTTTTTTACCTTTTTTACACTAATCTAAAGACATCTAAACACATCCACTCTCTCACACTCACATACACACATGAAAGTTTCCAGAAAGTGATATACTTTATGGAATATTCTGAGCTGACATTGTTTATTGTGCCAGCTGATTGTTGCTCTTCCAAACTGAGCATCATCTTGTAAGTGGGACTAGAACATCCCCACAGTGAAGTCTTTCTTCTGTTTGTTTAGGAGAAAGATGCTGACGGAGTGGTAAACGACGAGTTGCCGAACTGCTGGGAATGTCCGAAATGTAATCATGCAGGGAAGACCGGGAAAGTAAGGCTCACTTGCCTCGCTTTGAAATCACAATTGTTTCACTGGATAAGCTTGATCCAAGCCTTCTGCCGTTCTGTTTCCTTCAAGCTAAAGCGCGGCCCTGGGTTCAAGTTCGCCTCCAGTCTGCCGGGCTCTCTGCTGAAAGAGCAGCGATTGGCCAGGGACATCAAGGAGGAGCCAGACCCCGCCTCCTTTAGTGATTCCTACAGCTTCCCCTTGTCGCCTGCGGTGAAGAGGCGGTCGGAGGAAGACCACAGTTCCACGTACACATCCGATGACGCTTTTCAGAAGCGTCCCCTCAAACCGGACCCTCTCTGCAAGAAGAGAAAACTTTTTGACTCTGATTCCGACTCCAGCGTTTGGAGCAAGGTAAGCAGACACACTCTGATACACAAAGACGTTGCATGCTTTTCTTTTTTTCTTTAAACCTGTGTGGCAAAAACATTTAAACATACATTTCTCTTTCATTTCTTTTAAATTGTAAAAGAAACAAATGTTTCATTATTTTTCTTTTTTTTTTTTTTGCTTGCAATCTTCACATTTAACATCCATCACAGAATCACAGTAGACATTTTTGTCTCTACACGTTGAAATATGATGTAACTGTCTGTGAGGAAGAGAAGGTCCCAAAATGTGTCTTATAAATAAAATTTATTATTATTATTATTATTATTGTAATAATACTATACATTATAATAATGTATTATTGCCATAATAATAATAATTATTTAGTCGTTGGCTTTTTGGTGTAATGACATGGAAGGTGTCAATCCAGAACTTCCAACTACAAATGTATAAATACTCTGACGATAAAGATGCTGCGACTAAAGATGCTGAAATGTGTTTAAGCGCTCGCTTAAACCTCCCACACTTCCTAGTCAACCGGCCAATCAGGGTAAGGACCGCCCCCTTATGAAACTAGTGCGAAAAGGTCCAAGCGCAAAAGGTCCAAGCGCAAAAGCAATCTGAAACAAAAAAGAAGTTTCAAACTAATATGAACATTGCAAGCGTAAGGTACAAAACCAAACGCAAAATGTAATATTTTCTGTTTGTTTTTTGCACATTTTTGTTTGATAATCGCCGCTAATCTGATTCTATAAACGTGCAGAACAAGATCAAGAAGGAACAAGACAATGTGGAGTGTGGGGAAGACCACAGACAAGAACGCCGAAGAAGGATCCTGGGTCACATGCCCTCGGACGATGAGGATGAGGATGATGATGATGAACGAGAGGAGGACGATGATGATGCAGATGATGAGAAGAATGGTCTACAGGAATCCAACTGGACCATTCCCACCCACCTACAATCACTGATCGGTCAAGCTGGAACCAGCCTGGGAAAAGCTCAGCGGAAGAACATGCGTAAACCCCACCTGCCCAACAAAGAACTGAGCAAAGAGCTGAGCAAGCAGCTCAACCAGGAGATCCAGAAGACAGAAGATCGACTTGCCCACCAGAACATCCGGACGTTAAAGACTGAACCAGACGGTGATGCAGACAGGAAACCACTGAATAATGGAAGCAGCCATTTGAGAGACTGGTTAGGCCCAAAGCGGGAGCTGAACGGGTCTCTGAGGGAATCCAATGGCTCCTTGAGGGAGTCAACGCAGGGGAATTGGGCCCGGACCCCCATCACCCCCGTCATCCGACCCACACCTTGTCGTTCTCCACCCAAATGTGTTCAGATGGAGCGCCATGTTATCCGGCCGCCTCCGATAAGCCCCCCACCGGACCGCCTCCCGCTGGACGACGAGAAGAATCACGTCTTGCGAAGGGAAGTGTGGATGGTGGTCTTCAGCTACCTCGCACACCAAGACCTGTGTGTCTGCATGCGGGTCTGCAAGACTTGGAACAGATGGTACGGCTTTGTTTTTGGGAATCTGACGTTAGTGTAATATCGTTTTATGTAGCGAAGGGAATAAAGGGGTAAATATATCGTCTTAATAAAGGGAAGTGGCCCAATCGCTATACAGCCTCCAAAAAATGCACATGTTTAGTTAGTTTGAAAAGTAGTGATTGTGTCTCGAATTTGGCAATTTTTTTTAATTTTCATTATTTTTCAAATTATTTATGTAGGCCCAACATGACCAAAAGAATGCACATATTGAGCTTGTTCTGTATTAGTAGTAGTAGTAGTGAAAGACCGGAAAAATGTTTGAGGAAAATTAAAACATTACGATTATTTTACATTCTTTAAGGGAAAAATGTAAATTACATTTTTTTGGTTTTGTATATATAAACCCAAAAATGTCCTTTCATTTTTATTTTTTGTTTATTCTTAACTTTACTCGAATTAAAAAAAAAATGTCACATTTTTTTTTAATATTTGTTTTGTGCATAAACAATAAAAGAGAATGTTAAGATACTCTTTAATGCACTCTTAAATAAAAGATAAGAGTAAAAGTTAAAAAAATTAAAAACGTTTATATATATATTTTTTTTTCTTTTACATGTGTGAAAAATTCTAAAATCCTATCAATAGTTAACAGAATCATAGAATAGAATCAATATTTTTTTTTTGTTACCCCCATTGGTTTGTTGGAACAATCAGCGTCACAAAGGGTCAACTTTAGTGAATCCGGCGTGTTCCATGTTATCGTTGGCATAAAAACAGTGTGTTTATTGCGATTGTGCTGCAGCAAGGTCAAGGTCCGACACAGCAAGGTCAGCAGTTTGAGATAAGATTGAAAAACTTACAATTGTTCCATATTGGCTTCAATGTTACAACAGCCAGTGGAAAAAAAAAGTAGATAAAACCTGTGAGGAAACTGAAGCAAAAAGCAGAAGCAACTAAAAAAAAAACATTAAAAAAACACGGAAGTTTCTTTCTCTCTCTCTCTAAAATATATAAACATTTTTTATTTATTAAATTTTGTATTTAGTTTTTATAATTAAAATATGGCACAAAAATAGGCACAGTGCAAATTCTGCCTATCTGTACACTGTATTGTGTTTACGTTTGTATATATACAGTGGATACACACAAGTGCATACTGTGTAGTAGGAAAAATGTATAGTTTACTGTATCATTTATCTCAGCATCACTTCAGATGTTTTGATGTAATGGATCCTTCACACTGAAATAAATATTACGTGTGAATTTAAAAAAAAACATTTTGTCTACTCTAAAAAAAATCTCTGATGTCCATATTCATTCCTCACACAAGGTGGCGCCGAGTGGCTTTCTAAGCAAGACGTTCACACAGTTTTTGTCATTATGGCATTATTGTGCTGTTGAGAGAGGAAAGATGCTGGACCACCACATCTTACTGTAACATTTTACATTCATACTGTATATACTGTACAAAAAAGCGCTGGACTCATTAACCAGGTAGTTAACCAGGTAGATCAGTCTGAACGTCTGTAAAAAGGCTCCAGGTTAGTTCATTTTTGACACTATGATGACCTTTCTCTGCATTCGGTCAGTAGATGTCAAGTCAAAAGTCTCTAACGTAGAATACCGTAGCGAAGTACGGTATTTTATAAGGTACACAATAACAAACCTCTGTTTCCTGATCTTTTCGCACTCAGAAGGTGCACACTTTTTTTTGGATTATAAAGGTGCATGATAAAATTTTGTAAGATTTTAAATGAACATTATACTTTAAAAGGGACGTTTTCTTTAATTACCGTATTTTTCAAAATAGTTAAATGAGATTCGCTCTGTCTTTCTTCTGCAGGTGTTGCGATAAAAGACTGTGGACCAAGATAGACTTGAATCGCTGCAAATCCATCACTCCCTTAATGCTAAGTGGCATCATCCGCAGACAGCCCGTCTCGCTGGACCTGAGCTGGACCAACATCTCCAAGAAGCAGCTCAGCTGGCTCATCAACCGGTTGCCAGGTACTCTCCCACTTCCACGGGTTTGAATAGACGGGTTTTCATCACGTTGGGTTTGATCCACACAGGTCTGCGGGCTCTCCTGCTGGCCGGCTGCTCGTGGGCAGCGGTCTCGGCCTTGTGCACCTCCAGCTGTCCATTGCTGAGGACGTTGGATGTTCAGTGGGTCGATGGGCTGAAGGACAACCAGATACGAGACTTGTTATCACCACCGACTGATAACAGACCAGGTATCCACAGACTGAATCAGCCCGGCGTAAAGAAATCCACCTCATTCCATTTTTGGCGTTTCAGGTCAGCTGGACAGCAGGAGCAAGCTGAGAAACGTGGAGGATCTCTATCTAGCCGGCCTCGACATCACAGACGCGTCTCTGAAGCTGATCATAAAGCACATGCCCTCGCTGACCAGACTGAATCTAAGCTACTGCAACCACATCAGCGATCAGAGCATCAACATCATCACCGCGGCGGGAACCAGCACCAGGGACTCGCTCACACACATCAACCTGTCAGGTCAGGAGAAGCGGCTTTCATTGTTAGAATGTCCGAGAATGTCCTGACAAGGGTTATCGTATTTTTTGGACTATAAAGCGCACTGGATTATACAACTTCATGAAACTCAGTACAATAACTTTGTTACATTGTAACACAAAATCAGGCTAAGTCGTTTTTAGTTTATTTATTTTACACTAATCTGTTAAATTCTTCAGTATCTGTGTTTAACAGTTAAATTGTCGATTCATAATGATTTCGGCATCTATGCTGATGACAGAAAATACTGTCAAACCCGAAAATTGTGTTTACTTATATTCTATATTATTGTTGTTATTGTGAGATTGGATAGAGATTTGTTAAAAAAAAAAAAAAAAAAGAACTATGGCAAGCCAATCAGACATTTAAATCGCCACATCGACTTTTCATAAAACACATTTTTGACGTTTTCTTTTTGCCGCCATTTTGGTAATAAAATCACCAACATACAGTAGTGTTTCAAACTAGTAAAGTGAATAGTGACTAGTCAAAACTCATTTTGATTAGTTGTGGAGGTTTGAATGTTAGTTTGGCTTGCCACAGTCACTATTCTTCGCTTTGTTAAGTATTACTTTACAGTCATTTGGCACTTTGATTCAAAGCTTGAATTCAAAAGCACGGAAAGTTTTACTCCTCTGTCTTAAAATCCAGACAAGAATGTCTTATTTGAAAAAAGACTTGGAACGTTTATTTAAAAAAATCATTCATTCATTTATGATGCACCATAGAAATATGGTAATAAGAAATATAGCAATGTTAAATAAATTGTATTTTTTTGTTCCTAGCCATTGTTGCCTGTTAGCTTTACACTCTAGCGTTTAATAGAATCAATTACCATATTTGTGAGAATATAAACACCCCTTTTTTCACTTTAGAAGCTCAAAAACTTGGGCGAGTGCTCATATTTGCACATTTCATATTTTTTCATCCGTGTAAACATTAAAGTCGTTCAAATTTCACGACAGGTGCAATCAATATTAATTGAAATTAATATATAAACACCACTCTAAGGTGCTAATATTCGCAAGGTGCTTCAATGTGTGCAAATACGATATATTTTTAGAAGGTAAAGAAGGTTTTTGTGTTTCTCTGCAGTTTGCAACAGAGTGACGGACCTGTCGCTGACGTACTTCAAGCGCTGCGGAAACATTTGCCACATTGACATGCGCTACTGCAAACAAGTGACCAAAGAGGGTTGCGAGCAGTTTATCGCCGAGATGTCGGTCAGCGTTCAGTTCGGACTGATGGAGGAGAAACTACTGAGTAAACTGAGCTAGTTAACAAACACTGTCAACCAAACCTAGTTAACTCCACCTCGAACCCAGGGAGCTTGCAAACTTTTCTCGCCCTCAGTTTTATAAACTTTTCTTTTTCACGTCGAGGAAGGCTACTGGAAAAGCAAGCAAGAAACCAGCGGCTATCTGCTAAATGTCACACTCCAAGCAAGTGTTCTTGTTTTTGTACGCTGGCCTGTTTAGCCTTTTTGTTTTCTTTTTATAATATTTTTTTTTATTATATTTATGTTGTCCTGCTGCATAAAAATGTGCTTTTACGTTTACAAGACACCAACAGCAGTGTCAACGCTAAAACGCGGTTTAATGCTTATGTACCCAGATTGCTTAGATAAATGTTATTAAAACAGGTGTCACGGTTTATTTTTGCGGTGACAAAGCTGACTGTTATTTTTTTCGAATCAGGAAAAAAGACGCATGTGCTCTATTCGTTACAATGCAAACGTTGAAGCCATGTTTTATTTTTTTTGTATCAGAAGGGATTTTGCACTCAATGTGCAGTATATAATGCACTATCTATATAGATAGTATCTATATAGATAATTATAATGTATATATACATATATCTATATGAATATTGACAGTATTCGGTCAGTTATTTTTTGTTTCTTATCTATAGCTACTTGCTGTTGTTTGTGCAGATGTTTTGTAATGTTTATTTAATTTGTGATTTAGAATGATGTTACAACGATCTTACAGAAACGTCCTTTCCAATACAACTATAACTCTTATTGACTTCTTTACTGTGCAAGTTCTAATGTATATATGGGAAAAAAAAGTATTTGCTCTGAATAAATACAAATATTTTTCCAGAACGATTTGCCTCTTTCTGAACAGTTTGATAGATTACCTCTAAATTCATTGAAGAGCTTTTGATTGCAATATAAATAATTCATACATGTAATCTGAGGAAAGTCATCCAGTTTGACATACTTGCTGATTTGTCTTTATTTTTAAAACAATTTAATAATAATTTATAAGTTTAAAATGTCCTACTTTCACTGCTTCCAAAATAATTGACAATGTCTGCGTTTCGCAGATATAGGTCAACTTTCTGTTTGCCTGTGCTTTAAATAACCTCTAGGTGGTGATAGTGAATGAGAGAAAGATTTCTCTCTCAGAAAAAACAATATATATAAAGAATGGGATAGAAAGTTTTTGCTCAGAACAACCCCATATTTACATCCCCCCTTCCCTCGATTGCAACCAAACCGTCTGTCCCTACATCCAAAAACACCCCCACAGCATAATGCTGCCATCACCATGCTTACTTTTTGAGACTGTATTGGACAGTTTCTCCAGACATAAAAAATATATATATTTTTGTTCTCCATGTCATAGAATTGTCTTTTCTCATTTGGCAAACTCCACGATTCTCAGTCAATGTCAGATCTGTCTGCGCTCTTCAGGAACTTACTCTGTCACACACACACACACACACACACACACACACACACACACACACACACACACCACACACACACACACACACACACACACACACACACACACACACACACACACACACACACACACACACACACACACACACACACACACACACACACACACACACACACACACACACACACACACACACACACACACACACACACACACACTACACAGTATTTTATGTATAAAAAAATTCTTACTTTTGTTCAAGATACCATATTTTATTAAATTCAATAAATAATCTCTGAATTACCAAAATAAAAAGTTCAACATTCCAAAATACAAAGACCAAATCCTAGAATGTCTTCCAGCGCTCAGTTTGTTGTTTTAAGAGTGTAATCCGTCTATAATCTGTGCAGTGACATCTTTAGAGATAGCAGCATCACACACACACACACACACACACACACACACACAAGCACAGTGTCAGTGTTAGATGGACAGGAACGAAGCCAAAATTAACCAAATCTGATCACATATTGTATATACAGTAAACTAACCGAAGCTGAACATATGGTCTGGACTCTATTCATACTAATTTTCAGAAACAAACAGGTTTTATGTTCAATAATAAACATAATAATAGGAATAAAAAAAAAAACCTGGAATGCTGAAAACCACAAACTTTTTCTACATAGACTTCATATATATTTTCCCCAGTGTGTATTTTAAACTCATGTTCATTAAATATTTCCATAATATTATGATTATTCCTATATGCCTAGGCAATACCACAACCATATCGTCTCTTACTACATCATTTACAGCAGAATTAAGGGCAAACATTTCTCTATTCGTCTCTTCACAATCTAAAAGAGTTGAAAATTCACAAATAATGAAAAGAAAGTTTATTTAAATGAAAGTCTCCATTTGGTGTCAAGACACAGTTAAATGTCTGACGTGGTATTGCTTAAGATGAATAACATACTTAAAAAAAAAGAAAACACAGTAGCAACAAAATATGTGCTACATGATTGTGTTTAACGTCAAGTTTGAGTGAATAATGGCAGTAATGCATTAAAACATTTAATTTTCAATGCAATAAAAATAATAACAGTAGCAAAACACTAACAATAGAAATAAATAAATGAGCAAAAAATGCAACAAAGTTTTGAACAGCTTAGAAATGCATAACGTTTATCGTAAACCTGCAAAATCAATTACGTATTTTGTTTGGTGACTTTTGTTCAACAGTACAGAGAAACGTCCAATAATAGTTGCTCAACACATAATATAAAAGTATGAACTTGATCGTACTTATGAGAAAAGAACCTGAAAGGTTATTATATCATCATGTAAATTAATATCTGCTGAAAATAAATCAAATCTAATCCGGATTTTACATTTCTGAGGCTCCAGGAATTGGCTACATGATGGCAAACGTCAGGCAGAAGTGGATCCGGAACTTCAAGATGCTCCAGCCCGTGATGCAGTTGGGTGCTGAGGCGATTATTAAAAATGTGAATACATAAAAAAACAATAAATAAGCACATGAAAACAACACAGAAACCAGTTCGCACACGTCAACTTTGGCACCTGAGCTAAGGGTCTTCGCTGTCGTAACAACAAAACGCATCGTAACGGCAATCGGTCTCCCAAGCCCCCCGCACACATGCACGCGCCCACACACATGCACGCGCTTCTGATATTACACATACAAAGAGGTTTTGAAATGTTTACGAGAATGTAAACCACCCCGACTTTCATAGTGATATGAAGCAATCTTCGCCGGTTCGCGACCCTCCGAAATGAATGACGGATGGCGGATGAGTGCCGTGACGTGACGGGATGGACTGCGCACGCGCTCCTCTCAGTGGTCCTTGTCCTGGTGGTCAGCACCGCACCGGACTTAAGACTTGAAGACGTGCACTGCCCGCACCACGTACTGCCGGCAGATGGGGCACTCGTTCATCCTCTTGCCGCATTTGGTGCAGGTGACCATGTGACCGCACTCCAGCAGGACACAGTCGATCACGGCGTCCATGCAGATTCGGCACAAGTTCTCGTCCGCGCCGCCGAGCTGAGCCGCTTGCACGCCGCCGTCTGGAACACAGAACATTCTGGGCTCTAATTCGCGTTTATTGATCGGCACGTGCGTCTCACCACTTCCTGTTCCTGTCTCCCGCCAGAGATGCTTAGATTCTAAGTGCGGGGGCAGTCAAGTCACATTTCATAAAAAATACATATTTAATATGATACGTTTATTTATACACATATAGAGCTAAATATATTTTTACACATTTGTTTTAAAATACATGTACAATGTCAATGCAACCCAGTTTGTTAATTGCATTTCTATACCATGGAGGTATAGAAATGCTTACCGGCCAGTATCTTTAATTGTGATTATTCACACAATTGTGATTTTTGCATGCAGTTAAATGGCGAAGTACAGTGTTGTCAAAAAATGAGGGAGACAGAGTGGGAATGGAGAGATGAGAATAAAAAAGACAGAGGACGAGAGAAGAAAAGGAAGAGTGGTGAGATAGAAGAAAAAGGTAAGTAAAAAAGGAGTGGGATGGAGAGAGAATGAATAATAAAAAGAAGAGTTGGAGAGAGAAGAGGCTTAGCTGTGACAAGAGCAAAAAAGGAGGGAGAGAGAGAATAAAAAAGTGGTGCAGGGAGGTCTGGAAAGAGAAAATGAACAAGAAAGAGAGGGATGAACAAATAGAAATATAGGATAAGAGAAAACATCTTTACAAATCAGGCAAAAGCGCTCGTTTATTTCATGGTTATAGACATAACAGAAAAATAACAAAATACTGAGGACAGTGAAAACTTACTTTCCCTACTTAAAAAAAAAACAACGTAGTATTGGAGGCCCAACTGTGATATAAATGTTAAAATACACAGACATACACACACACACACACACACACACACACGCGCGCATGTGAAACGTCCTCGTGAGATTTAGTGAATAATTCAATCGCTTTACTTTACCCTTCAACACACAGACGGTTTCTGCTGATGCTGAGCGCATAATCTCTATTAAACGTTCCTTAAAATGAAATGCAACACCTCTACAAACCCCTGGAAAGTTGGTTCTTCTCCAAAAAAACACTTAACATACAACGCCAGCCTAGTCGGTTGTAAACGTCAATCTTGGTTTTCCGAGACATCATTTTTAGTGGAATTAATGACGCCAAAGTGCAATTACAATAATGCGACCGGCTATAAAAAGACAATTGACGACATGCTGTCAAACACAAGAGTGGTCATGCGTGACATGCAGCGGGAAATCGGCTAATTCTCTCTTCATGAGGACGAGACCACAGGCGGAATGAAGCTCGGTCTTACCTCCAATCCCTCCATTGCATATCGGTGGAGAGTACGCTACCACTTTAGCCACAAACACAGGAACACCAGAGTCGCCATTAGTAACGTTTACACAGTGCGGCTCAGTCTGGCATGTTAGAACACACATGGATGGAGGAAGCGACGCACAGAGAGTGTGTGAATGAGTGACGGCTGGATGAATGGAGGGATGGAGCGGCACCCGAATGCACAAGCAGACGGACAGTCAAGAATAAGACTAAGAATGGATGGATGCACACGGATATAACAAGTGGAATCATAGCACCCACTAGATATACTACATTTAGAAATAATATTTAACGTTACTATTTTTGATCTATTATTCAAGTAAAAGAGTCACAAGTTAGATTTGTTAAAAGAAGTATTGTTAAGAGACGTCATTAGTCTTAGAATTTTAGGTTTCTGGAAAGTAACCAAGAAAGAAAGCTTATGTTCACCTATTATGTAATTTGTATTTTGTGCCTGAAAAATCAGAGGAGTGCTTATAATTACCGGGTGCCTATATTTGCATAACTATGGTAATTAGAAATGCTACTCAGGTTTGAAAGCCTATTCATATTTCCATTTAGTGTTGGAATTGCATGACAATGGACAGATAAGTAGATTAATTTATTAAAACGATGAATGGAAAGAACCAAACATGGATATTGTTAGGGTAGACAGAGAACAAACAGCTGAATGTATGGGTAGATGGGGAGAAAAAAATATCGTTCTTTACCTGCAGCAATGCTGCTGTTGACATTTTCCACTGAAAGAACAGAAGAAGCCTCACGTTAAACTATTAACAGACACATTTTCACTCAGATTTGATGAGATAGATGAGATTGTGCTGTGATTGTATTGACAATGGCAACCCAATTAATATATTCCGTCCAACATTGGAGAAGTTTCCTAGCGTCTTACTTGATCTTCTGTTGACCTCGTTCTCTCTGTAGAGGCGATGGACGCGCTCCACCAGCTCCCACTTCTCACAGCAGCCGGAGTAGTTGACGAAGTTGCGAGCGAGAATCTCCTTCAGCTGCCGGACGGTCAGGCTCTCGATGTCGCCCTCGTGAGAGAGGTCGGACAGGGAAGCGCGCGCTCGCCTCTGCGTCGCCGGACTCACCTGCACAGACACACACGGGTCAGGGAAAGAGATCGAGCGTGACCCGTCTGCGGTTCCTCTCACCTCCAGAATCTCCTCTTGAGGATCCAGATTCAGAAGGGAAATTGATGCAGCATCTCCATGATCCTAAAGACCAAAGACAGAAAGTCAGAGATTGTGACCAAAATCAAGTGGAGGAGAGATAGAAACACACACACACACACACAGAGTGAGTATATAAGAGAGAGACAGACAAACACCGACAAACAAAATGAGAGAGACATGGAAACAAGCAGAGTGAGAGAAAGACACACACAAACACACGAGAGAGACAGATAAGAGAAACAGAGAGAGACAGAGAGTGAAAGACAGAGAAAAGGTTATACAAAGTGAGAGAGAAAGACAATGCGAGTGAGAGAAGAGTAAGTTGAATCCAAACAGCAAAAGAAGTAAAAAGACTGATTTGGACAGAGTGAAAGAGATAATGACAGACAGAATGAGATAAATTATATAAAATAAAGAAAAAACAGACTGTGAGAGAAATACAAAACGCAATAAGAAACAAAGACGGATAAAAAGACACACAGACAAACAGATGGACAGTCAGAGCCATTTTATGCATTTATGTTGTTATTGTTGTTATGCCAATAAAGTCCATATATAATTATAAAACAAAAGAAAAACAGGGAGAACAGGACCAAAAAAGAAACAGAAAGAGACAGACACGGATGGAAAGAGAAAGAATGTGTGTGAGAGATAGACACACAAAAACACTGAAAAAAAACAGAAAGGTCTAAAACACACTAAAAAAGAGATACAGAGTGGTAAAAAAAAAAAAACAAGCAAAAAGAAAGACAAACAGCGAGAGAGAAAGCGACAGAGACAAACATAAGAGAGAAAAGCAGAGAAACACACACTGAGCGACTGAGAAAACTGAGAGAAAGGCATAAAGATAAACCAACAGAGAGATGGTTGGATCCAAAGAGAGAGAGAGAGATACAAACAAACAAACAGAATAAGAAAGATGTAGGAAAACAGACTGAGACAATGGTATACAGTAGAATGGTATAGAACCATTTTTAAAAATGATAGCAAGGAGGAAAAAGTGAAAGAAAAAGGTGAACAGAGTGAGAGACAAACAGAACGTTACAGAGAGTGTTAGAGACAAAGGGTGAAAGAGGGACAAACAGAGAGAAAAAGAGAAAAATACACACACACGAAAAGAAATAGAGCGAGACAGAAGGAAGAACGTGTGTGTGATAAACACACACACACACACACACACACACACACACCAACACAGGCTGAGAAGAACAACAGACAGGCAACAATAAACAGAATGTGAGAACACACACACACACACACACACACACACACACACAAATAAAAACAAAAAGATAAAAGAGAGACAGAAGTATAGATGTGTAGCTGAAACAGATGCATAGCTTTAACACAAACTTCCTTCCATTGTGGCGGTACAAATCTCATCACAAAGTCAGTGAGTTTCCTGAACGTACTCGCCGCATTCAGAACAATCAGCTAATGGCGCCTGAATGAACGATTGTCTTCAGAGACAGCACACGTGCTAACGTTCAGCACTCCAGCTAACGTCACGCTATAAACCATGCTAACGTCATGCTAATCTGTGCGCGTGGTCATGGCAGGTCTGAGGGAATTAACGAATAACCTGTTCCAACATTACGTAACGCACCGAGCTGAAACTCAAAGCAAAGCTTAAACGTCACGAGTGGCGAGCAGCTGGAGAACACGCCGCCGCGTCACATGATGTCAAAACCTCTGAATGTTGAGTAACCAAAGGTAGTAAGCGGCTTAATATGTGAACACGGAGCTGAGGAAAACATACAGTATTAGCATGTGAGGTTTAGCATGTAGCAGGGAACGCTACGAACAACGCTGTGCTTGCCACGTTTAAACGGCACAACACAGGCCGCATTTCCAATTTTAAGTATTTTTTTTTTAATTTGTGTGATTCCCACGTTTCTTTGCCAATTTAGCGCTTGAATGCTAACCGCTTGCTAATCAGAGCAAAGCAAACAGATGGCGAACACAGAAACGATAGATCTGACATGAACGGATTTGCACAATCACATTTCTTTTCTCCTTTAGTGGAATATGTTAATCCCGGAATATGTCTTGAACAATTGTCATGATTGAAATAAATTGATAAAATAAATGAATTAATAATTAAAATGAAATAAATTAATATTACCTGCTACATCATAAAGACGACAATTTCATAGACAATTTCATGAATTTCAAATTAAAGCCATTATCATATGAAAAAAAATATATTAATATTACCTGTCACATCATAAAGACGACAATATAAATACAGTATAGGAACTTTTTAAAAAAATATCGTTGTCTTTTATTGGACCGTATTTATAATTTAAAAAAATTGTTACATCTTATATTTCAAAGCAATGCAATGGTCTTATCACATTTGTCCATATATCACAATTGGCCCAAAAACTAGTCTCTGTTTTTTATTACTCAAAACGAAAAAAAGTTAAATATTAATGGTTGGAGTAAAAATTCTGTAATAAAAACCTGAAAATAAGTTACCATGACAATGTATAGAGCCAACCGCCGCATGCAATCCACCACCTCGACATTTAAATAATAAAACAAAGATGTTGTTCCTCTGAGTGACCAAAAATCTTTTGCATATGCCTAACCTCGGCTTTTCAACATGCACCATAAAATACTCCAACCCGTATGGCTCGCAGTAATTACTATCAAAATAAGCCAACTTAAATCCGCTTGTCATTTCAGTGCAGCGCGAGAAGATGCGGAGAAGAACTGGTGTTGAGAAGGCACCTGACCTGGCTGGTAGTTCCTGAGCTGTCGCTGCGGCTGAGAGCTTCTCCCTGAGACACGGTGGCGGACAGGGCCGACTGCTGAGAAGCGGAGCGGCGCGTCACGGAAGCGGGCGGAGTGGAATGAGAGCGTGGAAGTGAGGGCAGGCTGTCAGCGTCGCCTTCTGCTTCAGCTTCCTCATCCTCATCGTCTTCCCCGATGTCCAGCTCGGCACTCAGATGGCAAAGCACCAGGTCCACCAGGTCCTCTTTCTCCCTGCAGGTGTCCGTGTTGATGTTCCTCAGCGTGAGGTACTGCCGCAAGTCTTTAACGCGGAGCCGCATTAGCCGGGGCCGCTGGAAGGCCGTGCCCCACAGCAGGTGGCAGGTGGCGCAGCGTCGCAGGTTTTCCTGCAGCACCGAGCACAGCGAGCAGAAGCTCTTCTTGCAGTCCGAGCAGACGTGCTGGGGAGAGGAAGACATGTCCAGACAGAGATGAGGAGCCTCACAATACACAGAGATTCCAAAAACGCATTCACGTCAAGGGTTCAAATCACCGTGGCACGTCATTTCATACTCCAGCTCTGGAATGCCACACGCTCAATCGATCGCTTGCACTCTGGTGTGAAGTCGGGTTATGAATCTAATAGACATCAGACTGTCGGAGTGTCTACAGATGCCTGCGACGGAGCTGATAAGATGCGGGGAAGCAGACGCTCAGATCTTTCATCACTTTCATCCGGTGCCAAGCAACAAACAACGTGCAAGGCCCTAAAGGATTCGCTTAAATCCGCAAATGTATACATATACTGAAACCGACCAATAGAGTCAATGTAGCAAATTTATACAATAATAATCTGTAAAAATGTAGACCTGTTTTCCGAATCATATCGAATATGCTATAAATAATATTTTAAATGTAGAAAAAAAAACATTAACAAAAAATACTTCAACATTTACAAATACTGTAGATATTAAAGATTTTACATTCATCTTATCAATTATCAATATCAATGTTTAGTTTAAATAATAGCACAAAAGCCCAAGTATTATAAATCATTTAGCTATATCTCTAACACAATAAATATTTTATACATATATAATCCATGAAATTGACAAATATAAAGATTTCACATTCAGCGTGATAATCAATAATCTTGATGATGCTTTAATAGTTGATGCTTAATCTAAATAATAAAACACAAGGCAGCCAAAATGTTATAAATTACAGTATTTTGTTATATCTCCAAGCAAAACATATAAACGCAACCAAGACTAATTTCAAAGAAAAAAAAATTCTATACTATATTGTTATACAGTTAATATATTGTTATATACTTTAATTTCCTCTCCTCAATATTTTATAATTTAATTTCCATAAACTGTACCCACCTTTCGTCGGAACACAGAGAAGGCCAGTCCGCAGGCTTTGCACACCAGGCCTGCGCTTCCTGAGGTGGCGCTGGAGGGGGGATATGTAGAGTAGCCGGCGCTGGGGGCAAACCGGAACGGACCCGCTCCGGCCCCAAAACCCGGCTGTGGAGTCCGGACAGTCCCCGTGCCCATCACCTCGTTCAGAAGCCCGCAGCATGACGCCCACATAGAGGTGGCCCCCGCCTGTGAAGGGAGGCGGTTAAATACAGGTGCAAGTGGGAGGTGCTTACTTGAGATTGGCCACACCCACACATAAAAAAACAACTTTGCGTGTCTCAATGAATGCCCACAAAATGTAACAACCATATACTAAAAAACAATCCAAGCATGTTCAAATCCTACGGCGATGACCTCAGCGATATTCTTCAAAGCAAATGCAAAGAGACTTTCTGCGTTTATGGGTTCTATTTTTACATAAGTAATTGCTAAAAATAGACTACAGCTTGCCCCAAAAGCGGCAGTTTATCGTCCGCACGCATGAAACCAAGCGCACAGGCCTCACTTATCTACACATGATATAGCTCAGAACGGAACAGAACTCAAACACAACACGGAGTAAATGTTTAGGTGAGACGAGGTCTGACTGATCCCCTGGACTTCAGATGAATGGACGCCTCTCAGGTTTCAGCTAAACGGACGGGCAAGACAAACACGGCACTTGTAATGATGGCCGGAGTCTATAGGGACGTGTGCATTATCCGGAGTGTTCCATACGCTCAGAGCTCTGGGGTTTCTAAGAGCTTGGTTAAGATAGTAAACTGGAGACGCTAAATCGCTTTGTGTTTCATCATCCGCTTTGCTTCTGAAGCACCATTGCTCCCAAACTTCACGTTACCCCATCAAGCAGATCAGCATCTTCACCCATGACCTGAGACGGCGCAATAAGCCGATTTAGTGGTGAAATGGCGGTTCAGCGCTTGACGCCACAGAAATTTGCTCTCGCCACCGGGGCAACCAGGTCACGTCAGGCGGCGTTCACGCGGTTTACAGACTTACATAACGCAAACCCGCGAGATGCAGCCGCACAAAACACACTGTTGTGTCTATGGATTATCCATGAATTAGTACAAATTCATACTGCTATATAGATCTGCCATTAAATTATAATGAAAAAAAAACTATGTGGGATTTTATTTGGGAATTTCACAACAATTCGTTTCATTTGCATACATAAGTGCAAAATATATACGTGTATGTATACACACACACACACACACACACACACACACACACACACACACACACACACACACACACACACAGTATATACACATTTACAGTTATATACTGCACATATGTAATATTTTATAAACATGACTGTGAAAAAACATGACTAAATCAGGAAACTTCAGCTTGTTTGAAGTTTCCAAACAGAAACTTTTTGGTGTCAGGTTTTCTGAATTATGGATTCGCTTGAGATTTCACAGAAAAAAATCATAGATTATAACACTGTAAATGTTGAAGACAGCTTTAAATCTTGCTGCTTGAAACATATGCAAAAAAGCTGCATCACATGATGTAAAGAATCTGGTCTCATAAAATAACCAGAATATTTTCCAATAATCAAAATTATTGATAAAAATATGGCTGCAGTTTAAAAAAAAACTCGCAATTCTTTGTGTATTTTCTAATAATTTTGAAATATGACAATTTGAACGATGTCATTCATTCAGAAACATAACGCATCAATTCGCTCCTACGCAAAGATGTCTAACATGCCCAAGTTTTTGAAGACAGTAAAAGGTGTTGACAAGTCACTGGTATCTCTGTAGAAGTAATGTTGTTAGTTGATTAAGTGCATGCTGGGAATAAGTGAAGCCCCTCTGGTGGTCCGCTGGGCTTCTGAGCGCGATACGTCAGCTAGCACGAGTGCGGTGTTGCGCAACATAAGGTCAGGCACAGAGTCTGGTACCACAGCTTCCCCCCGTCACTTCAGATGAAGCCCCCCGACCGTGTCCATCACCAAACCACTTCATCTTCACCCACTTTTCAGCATCTCCCGGTTGACAAAACGACTAAAGCTGACAGCTTCTGACAAAAATTCTGAAAGATTGCATGTCCGCTGAGGTCTGAAAGCACTAAAAGTCTAATGGTCCATGTTCTGATGGCCTATCTGAAAGAGAACGTTGTTTTAGCCTGATGATGGCTTGAAACGTCAAATAAATTCCGTCCGAGACTACGCCTGAATACACAATGTTGTTTTCCAGAAGCGATGAATCAGCAGAAAAGAACAAGCACGTTCTGTTTGTGAAAAGCTAGTGAAGTCGGACTGAGGTAAGAAGTTGCGTTTTCTTGCAGAGACGCGAGACTTCTGCCGAGCGCTAATGAGCATTCACGCGGGAGCGCACTGCTAATTATACCAGCAGACGCGGGACCGCCGGCACGCTGGAGGTTTGGGAAATGTCTGTGGACGGGAATAGTTCAAGAAGAAAAATGACATCTGTCATGTGTTTACTCACAGTCATGACCTTGTAAACCAAAAGGTCTTTGTATCTTCACATTACAGCCAAACGCCAAAGTCGGCCAGAGCTCAAAGTGGCCGGCCAGATTGAGAAGTGGCCAACGACACTGACTTAACCTAAGTTAGTAGCAGGTTAAACAAGAGGCATTGCTGAAAACCTTCTTTCTAACACTCCACAAGACCTTGTTTTATTAAAGATTGACTGGCATGTGCAATATTGATCGGAACGAAGATTTGCTGGAGAATGTGGCATTTCATTTCCACTGAATTACGTGAAAGTGATGTGAAAATAAACAATAAATAATAATTTGTGGAAACCAATGTATGAAAGAGAGAGATCATGAAAAGAGAGAAGAGAAAAACAGAGAAAGATATAGAAAGAGAGAAAAATGGAGAAGGAAAACTGGAAAGATGTAGAAAGAGAGAAGGATGGAGAAAAAAAAGATAGAAAGATGAAGAAAAGTAAACAGGAGAGTAAGAAAAAATTAGAAGGACAGAATATGAATTAGTGGGGGAAATGTAGACAGAACAGACAGACAAAAACATCTCAATCCCATAATTGAGAAATAAATTGAGGAATAAATGGATTGACGCGCAGCAAGGAGCCTGACGGCAGGACATTGCTCCTCAGCTTCCTGTGTTTGAAGAGCTTGGAGATCCTGGAGATCCTCGAGATGTCTTTCAAACATCTTTGCTCTTCTGCGTCCCAGGGTGAGTGTGTGTTCGAAACGCGTCGCTACAACGACGTTACATAAGCCGCAGCGAGAAACGACGGCGACGTCCTGGCAGTGAAGGAATTATTCATACCGCTGGATTAAATGATCTGTGTTTAACCCTGTAACCACCCCCCTCACACTCTCCTTCACCGCTCGTCTCTTAAGAAGGAAGGTCAGCGAGACGCGTCAGGACCACTGGGCTAAGCTCCCAGACAAGAAATAAAACCATGACTTGGGACTCAGGTAAAGTCTTGAGATTTAGATGTGACATTCAGAACAAGCGTATGTGTGCGTGTGTTAGATGGATAGACAGACAGACAGATAGCTATATTAATGTATATATGCATATGTGTGTGTATTAGATATATAGACAAATTGATGGATTAATGAATGGATGGAGAGATCATCTTCTATATCATGAGATGATACATATGTACTGTGTGTGTATTTACACTATGTACTGAGTGTATATACGCGTGTGTGTGTGTTTATATATATATATATATATTACACACACACATACACTGTATAGAAATATATAGGAGAAAGAGAGAGATGTGTGTGTATATCTGCGTGGTTGTGTGTGCCACCTTTTCAATGCAGCTCACCCTTCGTTCTCTATTCTGATGTCATAGTTCCTCCGCATTAATTCAACTGTGACGTTTTAATAGGGGAAAAGCCCATGTAGACCCTCTCAGCCTCACTTCCTCCAGCAGCCGATGCATTCAGTACCGTATGCACTGACATTATGTGTGTGTGCGCGTGTATGTACATTAAAGTACGCTACGATAGGGTCACAAACTCTCGTCATGATTACTCCTCGCGTTATTCGCGATCGTGACGTCACCGCGGGGAACAACTACATCCAGTTATCGCACCGTTCATCTGTGACTATCGCTTTAGCAAACGCCGCGTCACAAAACGGCATTTGACGATCAATCTATCCTGGTGGCATCATTCATACATGACGCGTCAGAGGGAAACCGCCGTCTGAGCACTGCCGCTCGACCATTCATATCAGATTAGATCGGATCTCATTAGAGAAGTGCGGCTGTAAACTGGGTTACGATCGGCTCGTACACTCTGTTCCGAACGTCCAGCGGTTCGATCCAGCGCCCCGGCTATCGATTAAACCCTATAGAGCGATCATTACACCGAGCGCAGCAGTTCCGTCCCGGAGCACAAACAGCACGACGAGCACGAATCATCTGATGCGTCTGGAGAAACGACCGGTGAAACTCTGGAGAAGTCTGACAAACAAAACACCGAAACACCGAATTTCTGCGCCTTCGCGGAAACCCACCGATCCCCCTAAACCCGTGTTTGATGCGCAATCGTACCTTCATCGCAACTTCCGTCCGTGCGCGCTGTCGATGACTAAAGTTGTGCTCATTGCAAGCGTGAGGAACCTCGGGAACACTCCATTACGTCTTCTCTTTCTCTCATCATGGTGTATTTGTGGCAAAGAGCATAACGTAATGGCTAAGATAAAATCCGCCAATCCCGAAATAGCAAGAGCTTCTGGGTATGAATAGTAGCCAATCAGCGTAGTTGTCCTCGTCCGATGGGCGTGGCCAAAGGCACGCATGTGTGTAGACGCGAGACAGATATTTGCAGATAATCTTTATTGTCATTGCACTTTTGTGCAACAAAACTGAGTTATGCTATGCGATGATCTCACGTTTGTACTTTCCATACTTTTAGTAATGTTTACTATCCTCAAATTTTGAATTATCCCCACTTATTGAAACATCCAGTATTTTTTTACATAATCTTTCTTAATGCAGTATAATTTACATATCACTGTAGTATTATGTATGCATAATTATTATATTATTATTATATCACATTATTATATGTGTGTTTTGAATGGCCATATAATAATTTGTATGCCTAAATTATGTAGTGCATCAAATTGGATAACATATTGAATTTAAGTTTTAAAATGTACTGATATTTAAAAAAATATTATCAGTACGGACGTTTGAATAGATTATTTAATTTAAAATTTAATTTAGAGTTAATCTCTCAGGTTGCGTTATTTCAGTACCATGCAGGTACAATAAAATGGGAAATCACGCCATCTACTGGAAAACTAGGAGAAATACTGCATATGTGTAGGGGACGCTAAATGATGCTGATGCTGCATGATGCTGATGCCGTAGGCCTGGTTTGCAGACCTCTCTGTCGTTCACCCCAAACAATTGAGTTTATATTAGTTAAGCTCAAACAGCACACAGTCATGTTTGAGAAGAAGAAGAAAGGACCATATCATAAAAGGAAATGGGAAGCAGGGAATTGTTCATAATGCTTTGTATGCTGAAGAATTCAGATTTTTCTCGTTTGAGTTGTTGGAAGACAAGACTAGCTTCTGTAATCAACCAAACTTTACACTCCACATAGTGCAGTCCATATCATTCTCCTGTCACATCACTCTGGAGAAGCTCTAAGTCAGTTCCCACACTTCGCATTGAACCTGATGTATGACTCGGAAATCACTTTAACCATGAATTGTCCAAAATGTCTTGGTATGCTGAAGCCTTCAGAGTCTCTCTAACTCGAAATAAGAGGACAAATATCCCGAGTTCCTCCAAAGATTTTCCCAGTACCATCAGACTAGGGGATGAAGACATATGATTCATCACTCCAGGGAATGTCTCCTGTCCTGTGTTTTCCAGTGTGTGCTCTACACTGTTTGCTTTCACGTCTAAGCTTTGCTTTGAATCTGATGTGTGGATAGACCATGCAAACCCATTCCACAAAGCTCTCTGAATGATGCTTATCTGAAGGCTGAAATTAGATAGTCTGGAAGGATTAACTCTGGCTGTGGAATATTTAGGAGCGAATAAATGTCACAACGGGATTTCACCATGATTCGGTGAGAATTCTTGCCGAGTTAAATTAACACACGTGAGCATGTAAGTGATAAGCATAATATCACGTATTCACACACCAACAGATTGATACATTTATCTTTAAAGAAGTCGGTTTTTAAAGTAAAAATGAAGTAACTTCCAATTTCACCACTAGAGGGCGTAAGTGACAAAGAATTGTCCCGTTGTCCTCCGCTTTTCTTGGCTCATCACTTTGATCATGTTGAGCTTCTGCTGTTGTTGTATTACCAATCCACAATTTAACAATGCTTATATAATGTGTGTGTTTTTTTTTAATAATAATGTACTGTATTAACATTTTGGCTTTCTCTCTCTCTACACACACACACACACACACACACACACACACACACACACACACACACGCACACGCAAGATGAAACAAATTATCCCAAACAAATTCATTTTCTGCACATTTTCTTTATTTTGAAACAAGAGAAGAGTCTTCCGGTGCTCTCTGGTGTAGAGGTTCAGCGGTTGCCAGCTGTTGAAGTGACTTATGGAGTCTCATTAGGAAAGTGCTGTCTCCTGCCGTCGAGCACAGCTCTCATTAAGCAAACAAACACACACACACACACACACACACAAGCATCGATCAGACCAGGCTGAGAAATGTAAAAGAGAGAAGATCATCAAAACAGCCTTTTCTTGTACTGGACAGAATCCTGTGAGAACGAAAAAAAGAGTCTGACATTGCACAATCATTTTCAGCATTTGTTTTTGGAAACTGTTTGATTTACATGAAAAGTGCAAACTCATTCCAGAAAATCCTGCAGGTGCCACCTGTGGAGCAACGAGCACTATAAACAACTTAAAAGGTCACTGCAGAACATGTACACACACACACGTTTACACACTCATACACACACACTCAACAAATGTGCGCAGTCACACATACACAGATAACCCACTCACACACAGCAAATATGTGCACTGATAATAACACACTGATAGTAACAAAGTCACACATTCTCACACAGATAAACACACACAATCACACTAACTACTGTTACACTGAATCAGTCAAAAGGAAAGCAATTTATCCTTATTATATTATATATTTGAATTTAAATTTCTTGTAGCGGCGGAATTCAGTCCTTTCGCCCCGATTAATAAAATCAGAGCGCCGTCGATGCTGCTCTTCGGCAGTGTGTGAGTGTGTGTGTGTGTGTGTCATTTTTCGTTCGCTTTTCCATAATTGAGACTGATCACCGTCGGACTAGAGCTCTGTCCGTGGACATCTGTCACATTCACACACTAGCATTTATATCATAGTGGGGTCCCACCATTGACTTACATACAAAACAATATGCCCCCCGCCCCCCCCACCCATCAAAATAATCCCCATGGGATGTGTAAACGTCCATATGATGGCATATAGGTCCCAACTTTGGTATACAAAACCTAGCATTTGGGACCCCACTTTGAGCTAACTGCGCCTACACACACACACACACACACACACACACATCTGGTCAAGCCGATGATCACGTGCGGTGAACAAATATGTGAATTAAACATTAAAAACACACTGAAAAAACCCCCAATAAAAATCTCTTTAACAACTTGCACGGAACATTTTAAAGTACAATTTACTGCTACAATTTTGATAAAAATCCATTTGGTTGAATTCAAAGCAGTAAATGTTACTTTTTAGAGCAAGTTTATGGGAGTTTTTCATAATCTAGCGAGTATTTCTTCCTCACACATTTATTCCTAATCTGCTGGAGAAGTTTGGACATCTACATTTGTGGTTCATAGTAATGCAACCTACAGCAGCATCTGTTCCACGAAAGCCTGTGGATCTCCACAATGTGCTCCACAATCCAGTACCAGATCTCCAAAAGGTTCAGGTTCAGATGAGTCCATGCCCTGATGAGTTCTCCATGGGTTCCTCTATCTCTCGCAGAAATGCAGTGTGATGTTTTGGCTCTTGTCCTCTGAGTTCCAGCGCTCCAGCACCAAATCTTCCTCCTCGTCCTCCTCAAACAGGCTGATGTCTTCAGTGGACGTGTCAAGGCTGTAGCTCTTACGCTCGTGGTACTCATAGATGGTGGGCAAGCTGCTTCTCATCCCAAAGCGTCTGCGGAGAGCAACCAGCAAAGGCTGAGGGACGGTAAAGATGTCCACGTTGTTGCCCAGATCCACCCAGGCCAGGTTGGGAAACTTCTTGGGGTCTTTGACCGTCTCGATCAGGTCTTTCAGGATGGCTACGGTCAGACGGTTGCCATTAAGGGCCAGCGTGGAGAGTTTGGGTATCACTTCAAGGAACGGTAGAAGAAGTCGTAGGCTGTCATCTTGGAGTTCGGTGAAGCTGAGGTCCACGGCCGTCACAGAGGAACTGTTGTTCTGGAGATAAAATGCCACACGGTGCAAATCCCGGCCAGCAAGCGGGATTCCGGAAAGATCCACTGTATCGCTAGTCACTTTCTGCTTCAGCATCGTTTTCAAGCTGTGGATGAAGGAGACGAGCAGAAATGAGTGACATGACGTGAAGACTCATGAAGAATCAGCACTCAAGAATTGGTTAGTCAGTAATAGAGTTTACGCCCTCCACACAAGCCGGAGGGCGGACACACACTGACAGCCAATCAAAATCTGAACTGAATCTTAATCAATCAACCAATTAATCTTCTAACTAAACAAATCAATCAATCAGTCTGCCTGTATATCTCTGTCTGTCTCTTCCTCACCTCTGTCCATCTCAGTCTATCTAGCTTTCTCTCTGTCTCTGCCATCCTATCTATCTATCTATCTATCTATCTATCTATCTATCTATCTATCTATCTATCTATCTATCTATCTATCTATCTATCTATCTATCTATCTATCTATCTATCTATTGATCCATCCATCCATCCATCAATCTGTCTGTCTCTCTGTTTGATCTTCTATCTGTCTGTCTATTTGTCCGTCCATCCATCTATCTGTCTGTCTGTCTGTCTCTCTGTTTGATCTTTTATCTGTCTGTCTGTATCTTCTATCTGTCTGTCGTTTCGTTCGTCCGTCCGATTGTCTTTATATTTACCGGTCTGTTTGTCTCTGTCCATCCATCCATCCATCCATCCATCCATCCATCCAACTACTTGTCTATCAATCCTACTTTTAATTCAAATAAATGTCTAATGTTAAAAAAAAGTCAAAAGATAATTTCCAAATAAAAAAAAAAAAAAAATCTATCCGTTATAAATGTACAATATTAATGCAACAATGTGAAAACAGTAATAGCGTGCTCAAACAATTCTCATCCCTTAATCACCGCGTGTGATGCTGTGGTCCGTGTTCGTCGCTAGCGGCGTTTGATGCTGTTAACGGCGGTAAATGCAAATTGGCTTTCTGAGGAAAAAATAAGCTACGGATTTAGATCCCAGGAAACAGACCACGGGCATTTCAGACGGCGTGGAGCGGCTGCGCTTCTTCTGTCACTGTACGTTACCCATCAGCACATCCTCTGCAGAACGCCGCCAACAAACCGGGCCACTTAGCTCATGTGAAACCATTCACGAGGCCGTGGTCTGGATTAAGAGACCTCCTTACACTTGATGAAAGAAAATGTAAATGGGATGCATGGATGGATGGATAAGGTTGAATGAGTCATTGTTTGAGCCGGGAGCAGTAGCGCTGACAAGCGAGTCGGGCCTGTCAAAGCGAGGGCGTAAACAACCACAAAATATGCTCCTGTATGTCACCTATACGCTTCATAATCAGAAGACGGGCAGCTGTGGGGCATCATCTCACAACAACACCCGGACAAGACTATCGATTCCCCAAAGAAATAGCCTTCCTTTGTCAAAAAGGAACTTAGTATTTATTTTTTTCTCTTGAAATTAGGCTAAAAAAAGACCTGCACCCCAATATCCCATCTATCCATCCATCCATCCATCCACCCACACACCCATCTATCTATCTATCTATCTATCTATCTATCTATCTATCTATCTATCTATCTATCTATCTATCTATCTATCTTTCTATCCATCCATCCATCCATCCATCCATCCATCCATCCACCCACCCACCTATACACCCATCTATCTATCTATCTATATATCTATCTATCTATCTATCTATCCGTCTATTTTTCTATCCGTCTGTCCTTCTTTTTCTAATGAGGAAAAGGTTCTTGTTCCATCTAAGGCCATTGGTTCGTGAAACCAACAGTGACTAGGTCTGTCGTCCGTATTCATGGTCTCACAACACACATCCAATTCTCTGGCCTTATTCTCTGGTGAATTATTCCGCACGCGGGGGTAAGAACACACACTGCTCTGCATGAGGAACGACGTCTCTCGCACTAAATCAGAGACGAGCTAACGGCAATGCAGCTCCAGGTTTAACTCCGCACTCCACGCCTCTGCGGTGAGGAGCGTCCATCTGCCCGGCACCACGGCATTGCCCTCACTGGAGCTTTTGCTGTGACTGCAGGATTTGGACTTCCTACGCCATGTGCTCCATTGTTCAGTGTTTGGGCTTGTCTGATTGGATTTGGGATTTCCTACAGGGGCTGTCTGGCACGGCTCACACACTTCTGCGTAGGATCAGCTCGGCAAAGACGCACACATCAGCTGTTTTCCTCCTTGAAATATGTGGTGTGTTGTAATGGTGAGGCGGGCGTTGAATCCGAATAATTTACCTAATTAAACTGGAACGTGATCGTAGGATGGGATAAACGGTTGTTTAAATAAATCTGATTCATGTGAGGGAAATGTACATTATGAGGATTTGAGGCAAAAACAGCATAATATAGATATAGTATTACGTATATAAAATAATGATTAAATGAGTTAGTCATTTATAGCAACCCCTACTGGCGATAGCTGTAATTACAGGTGAGCTTATTCATCCAAAGCCTCCATGTATTTCAGCGATACATGGAAATCACTACTAAAATGCTTTAATGTAAACGCTTAAGCCTTAAATCCTTTTCTAATGTTCTCTCAAAACACAGCGTCTAGTTTGGAAAGTACACACTTTTGTCAGGCTGCCAAAGCCCGGCTGCGCCTGTGACAAAAGTCCAAGCGAAGCTGACGGACGATCAGAAAATTGCGGACATAAATTTGTTCCGTCATAATGTGACATCAGAAAATGGGGTCTAGAGCAGCGCATTCAGTGTAATGTCTTGTTTTATAATATAACCACGTTAAAGTGAAATAATCGATGGAAAGGTGATTTGCAGGGTCAAAAGAAACATCAGCAGACAGAGGCGGTCGATGCATTGATTCAATTGAAAAATACAGAATCCACAGAGGAACACAGCAGCCCGCTTCTAATGGTCTTGAACATTCCCTCTGTCTGTTATAATAGTCAAATATATGCAACGTTCAATAAGCTACAAATGTAATAGATACGACCCCTAGCCCCCCCATACCACCACCATCGCTCAAGATCTTCTCTCTGTGTCAGTGTTGTGTAAATGATAGTGATGTCTCACTCTGGCACTGACTTGTGGGTGAAATTTATTCAAGAACCTGTCAATGCACATCTGCATTTCCACCGCCGACTTCTCTCTGCCACTCGCAATCTCAAAATAACACGGTCAAATCTCTCCACAAGACGAAAGAATGCAAATCTCCGCCTGTGAAGCAGTTTGAAACTCTGACTCATCACAGATGGTTTTGCTTTCCATTTTAAAAGAAACCATGAAGGGATTTCTCTACCCAGCAGCACTGCAGTCCTGATTGAGAATACTGTACTACAAATATTAGTTTTTTTAATACTTTTGGTTAAACACATTGCACTAAATAAAGTTCTCCATCCAATAATCAAACTTCATGGTTTTAAGACTACTGCACAAAGTCCCAGTTTTGCCGGTTATTATTTACGTATCGTTATGCTTAGACAGCTTAACGATATGCTTATGCTTATCGTTAACAGACAGCAGCCAGTGGCGGTAATATGAATAATTATAATAATGATAACAGCACATGTTAAGTGTGAAAGCAACATGCCTCCAAAATGTCTTTGGTGGCGCTGTTCTGCCTAGTAAAACATTCCAGGTTCAGTGTTGCTCGTGACGTCAACGCCTTCTTCTTCTTTTCTGCTCCGTGAGACTTTGACAGAAGAATTATTGGAGCGGGCCTCTGTGAGAAAGTGATGGATTAGGTAACGTACAGTGGGCTTCCGGCTCCAGGAGTCACCCCAAAACAGCCACAGTAACAAGATTTAAAAATGACGTTCATTAAGGCGGCGTCCTGGTGGATGACGGCTGGCTCCATGTTATTTTCCCTACTGTACTACAACACTGGGAATTGCACAGTTTTTTGTGCTTGGTCATGGTGGGAAATTGCATGGATAGGCCAATCAGGACGGAGGAACGATTTTAACGTCACTTCTGCTTTGTTCTTTCTCGCAAGAACCATATTTGTGCTTTGTGACAAAAATTTTACTAACTTGATAATAATTTGTAGGGATTGAAAAAAATCGTGGCTGTAATTGCATAGTTTGAATGAAGAAAATGAAAGAAGACACAAGTCTAGTCTGATTAGAGCAAAATGTGTTCAGAAATGATTTGCTTGTGCCGTCATATCAACTATTGCTAGTGCTGCTCTCTTGATTTTAAACTTTATGAAACACACCATGCTTACATGTTGTACGAGCACTGTTGTTGCAGTGTTCTTGTTGTACGATCACTGTTGCATTGTTCCGTAATTTGTTGAGTGATGCTTGCGTGATCATAGCGGGGATTTTTTATTTAAAGGTTATGTGTAATTAAAAAAAACCCCACATTTTGATTAGTAATGTAGGTAGGTATATACCTACTTAGTCCCCGAGGGAAACTAATAAATGTTAGTTGTAAATGACAACTATTAATGTTAGTTGTAAATGTATCGGGCAAGCTTTGCTAAAAAAAACTTTGTGTTAGTTTATATCCCATTTTTATTGCTTCAATGACTTTAACACTGAAAAACATTTGTAGGAATAATTGTGATAATTTTTAAGGAAAAATATTGTCGACGCGGTTTTACATCTCCAGGCTCAATACTGGAAGACTTTTTGGACTTATCCCAATAAACAAAGGAAAATGTTCCCTGAGAGCGAAGAGGAAATTTACAGGGATATTTTACAGGAAAATACACATTTATTGTACAAACAGCAGTTTTATTGTCACAGAAAGACTTGATAGCTTGAGTATTGTGCGGGTAATAAAAAAACAGCATTACACTATAAATTGAAAAAAAAAAAAAAACGATGGAGAATCACAATTTACAGTATGCTGTTGGATCATCTAAGAAAATATGCTTTTATTTACTAAAATCCCCAATGCAAAGTTCTACAAATGAAGCTGCGGTGGTTTGATGGTCATAAGTGTGAACCGTGTTTGACTGGAGTAAGCGGAAAGGTGAGGAGTGTGCTTGACACAACAAACAGAGCAAAGTGTTCTGCAGTTGTGAAGAAGATGAGTCACACTCGCTCATGGCCTCTAGATCTTCAAGGAAAGACACATTTAGGTCAAATGCTTTTAAATGTAACCGGCAAGCAGGTCAAAAATCCAATGCGGGAAATTCACCCAAAGGAATAACACACGTAGCCTTTCGACTCATGACCGACACTGTTTTCTGCTGACCGGCTTTGAGTCCATCTGGCCATAGTAAAGTAAAGTAAAGTAAAGTAAAGTAAAGTAAAGTGAGTGAGATATAGAAATAGGTGCTCTACTTTTAACACATTCAAGTGAAATGCACAAACACACAGTGGTTGGCCATGTGAAAATTCTGAAACTGTATGGTGTAATTACATTATAATTATCCTAAAGTAAAAATCAATCAGCATTGCAGCATTTTTAGATGTTTTATATAATTTTTATACATCGAAAACCTATATAAAACACTTTATAATTGTATAAAGTGCTTTGTTGCACATCGTCTATATTGTTTTGATTTGTTTCATTTCATTTATTGTATTACTACAATAACAATAAAATATCTTCCATCTCTTTCATTATGATGTCCTAATGTACCAACACCAACACGAAAACTGGAGAGCAAATAAAATCACTTATACGGCACTGAAAAAAAAACTAAAATTGAACATATTGTGTGTTTCACATGGTTGGTGAGATTAACCAATGAGAGCAAAATCAAGATTTAAATACTAATGAGATTTTGCCATGTAGAATGGATAAAACACAGTGATATTAACTGTGCTTGAACGTGAAATATGGTGTAAAAAATAAAACTGGATTTGTTTCTCTTTGATTTTTGTGCCGCCCACCGCTCAAAGTCACAATCAACTGTGTAGTCAAATTATAAAATGGTTCTGTTTATTTTGCACTTTAATTTTCAGATTATCCGTGACCGCGAAAAAGCCCTGTTAAAATAAGATGAACTTGTGCTGAGATCTGTAATCTACACCACAAACTGAGCCGACCTTCTTCTACAAGTCCACGTTTGGGTCAGATCTGGTCTGGCCTGCACTGACTGGGCTGGCACGGGTCACGTCTCTTCACCCAACACGCAATACACGCCGCTTGTCTGAATGAGGAGGATAAAGCCTGACAAATACCAACTCCATCCACACATATCAGGCAACCCCCAAGCTGAGCTGAGAGCCCCATACGAGAAGAGATAATTACGAGGAGGATGCTGCCGTCTCATCTTTACCCCTGCTGCCGCCTTTATTAAACACATTCATCATCTGATTTAGTTTGGGAGGCAGTTATAGCTGAGCGGAGGAACGCTGAGCTGATGAAATAAACGCTGCAGCTTTGTGTCCCCACGTAAGGGGCTTTTCCGAGTGCTAGCAACAATACGCTTGTGATTACTGAAGATGACAATGGAATCTTAAAATGATGGATGAAACATGAGCTCAAGATTACAGAGACAATGGCACTGGATGTTCAGAAATTTTTAAATGTACTGACAAAGCGTCACTTTTACGAAATTAAAAAAATAAATATGAGAAACTTATTTTCCCTCGTGATTCATTTTTCTATTAATGCAAGTAAATAACTACATAAGTAAATTTCACAGCTGTCCTGCAATAATTCAAGATTTGTCTGGTATATCGAACCATTGTCACGTAAGAAAGGTGAATATCTCAATGTGACCAGTAGGGGCGATATTGAAATGGTGCTCTGCATTTAACTATCCAAGTTACCCACACTCAGTAACACAAAAGTTACACACACTCAGTGAAGCGAACATATTCAAACAACATATTGTGTGTTTTTCTGTGTGTTCAAAACAATAAAGAGCACAGTATACTATAATTCAAAGTATATGATTATATATCACAGTCGTTTACATTTGTAAATTGAGTTTTGATCATCAACTGATCCTAATTGTCCTTCAATTGAGACACAGATTAACCCAAAATAATGTAATCTAAAATATAGAAATATTTTATTCATGTTTATATATAATAATAATAATAATAATAATAATAATAATAATATATATATATGTGTGTGTGTGTGTGTGTGTGTATGTGTATATACACACACACACACACACACACACACACACACACACACACACACACACACAAACTGTATATATAGACATATATTCTGTATAAAACATTGTTTGTCTGTATAAAATATATAATTGCACTAGGATAATTGAATTGACATTTTGAGCATGGCGTTATAGTCCCAGCATGATGGCTTTTGCTTGGTTCTGTCTCTTTCTGGCATCCTTCTTAACAGCAAAGCTTCTCTATTCTGGCAGAGGTGCTGAGAAAAAAAGGGAATAAAAATCAATGTGCTTGAAAAGAACCCGAAGAGTTTTAGAAAGAGGTGGCACGTCTTTAGAAGCATGGAGCTTCTGGCTTCTCCTTCCTTTCTATAGTCCAACGATCGGCCTGGCCACATCTCCACAGTCTAATCGTCAGCTTTTATGGCCGTCTTCCTCTGAAAAGCATTCAATCTCGTTTCTTCAAGATGAACACCGGGGTGCGAGGAGACCAACAGAAGCAGCGTTTCTGCAAATTAGGCTTTCATAACTGAGAGCGAGAGCGCCGAGGTTCATGAATTACGTGAGCTTCAAGCTTGTTGTCTTGTTATTCTTTTGGCTTGGCTGGAGATGTGTCGGTTACAAAATACGCAGACGGCGAGAGAAATTGCAACAGTGGAAGTCTCTCAAACTGGGTTAATTGCTAAGGGATGGGAAGAGAACATGGATATCATTAAACGATTTTCTCCTTTCTAATGACTTTCTCACCATATCAGCTCCACGGCCATGGTGAGGGAAAGAGATGTCTCGTTCTCCCACTAGAAAGAAATCTCTTTTTGTCTAAAGCAAACTGTGTTTTTACCGACACTAATCAACAATCTTGTCAGATGACAGCAGGAAATGAAGCTTGGACTATTTATGGGATGAATCGTGCCTTTTCCGAGCATTAACGCTGCCTCGGGGAGAGAATGTTAACGTGATGAGAAGTGTCAGGATTAGGAGGATCTTCACTATATGTTTGAAAAAGAAACGCACGCACACATACAATAAATGTAGTAAATACAGTCAACAGTTATGATCTATAACACCAAAAAACATGTACTGTTAATCAACACTTCCTACGGAATTAAATACTAATAAATATTTTCTCATTTTCTTTCTTTGTTGCTCACAATTTGTTAGCAATCTTTCTAATTCTAATTCTATTGTTAATCTACAACTATTGAGTGAGTCTATGTTACTGTAAAAGTGAGAAATCCTGAAATGATATGGAATGCTGCATATAAAGTCAGTAATAAGGATGAAACCGGGCAGGCAAATTATAATAGATAGAAATAAAATAATTTTTTTTTTTTTTTTTTATAGATTATAGTTCTATTCTAGTCTTTTTTTTTTCTCTTTTATGTTTGAGTGTCACTGACGTCTCACACTTTGCCCACATTTGCCAGGCCTTTCTAGAATGCCTGCATTTTACACTTTGCAAAATATATAGTGTAATATTGTGTACATAAATGTAAAATATATGTTTTTAGCAAAATTATTCAGTATTCACAGAGCTTTACCAACGTGACAAAATTTAACATAAAATGCCAAACAAACAATTGTAAAGAACGTGTACAGATTTTGGCTACAGGGATATTCTGCTTTAAATCAAGTTTGTAAATGACCGTCAAGTGAACCAATCGGCCATAAAAGAAAACCAACTTTCCCTGCTTGTAAGCATCTTAGGTAAACGTCAGGGCAGTTATAATCTTGTTGGCCGCCTGGTATTTCAGTCGGTCAGATTAGAGTGTGTAAGCTCTCATGTCAGTCGCTGCCCTCGTGAGGTGATGACTGACGGACAGATGGACGCTCACCAGGCTTGAGACTTCCTGCGCGGCACGTTTTGTCTGCTCCACTTGGAGTGCGGGGTCAGATGATAAATCAACTGCCTGCAAATCTTCTCCGTCGACTTGACTGCGTCTGACTCCTGCCAAAGACAGAATGAGAAGCAGAACGTGAAAAGATGTTTCATTCATCAGATGACTTAGCTTGCCTGCTAACATGAAATTACATGCTACCTTTAATAAAACTCTTTTTAGTCTAATATTTAAAGAACAAGAACTTGTGATATTAGTGACAAAGAACTTGTGATTTGTTTCATATGTTTTAGTTCCGTTGTCATTGTGTATGTTACACATTTATTTTGTCATTTTGATGAGCTTCGACAAGCTTTATCAACGCAGTTCAAAATGATATGTTTCAAACCACAACAATATGTGGTTTCACTTTAGTTTGGCTAAAATGTCAAATGTTATGGGCTTTTAAATATATTTATTTGCTTAGAAACTAGTAAAATATTGTAAAAACAACACAAAGATGACTTTTGGTTGATGGTTTACATGATTTCCTGACTGTCATGGTAAGATGTAATAGATGTTGCTCATCACAAGCCTTTGTGTGCAATTTTCTATAATAAAACGATCTCAAACCACATTCGCAAGTTGCAATTTTTACCTCAATTACCAAAATAAGACCCTAAAACACACAAGCTCATGTATATAAATACACATAAGCAGAGCTTGATTTAATCTGGTAGCTTCTTGGAACCAGCCATCTCTGCTTCAAGCTTTTGCTCTCGTCTCCCTTTTAAACAGATCGGTGGGAGTAAATCTAATCTGCCCTACAGTGCAACATCTGAAGGACGGACCACCAGACAAACCCTTGGACCCAGGTGGACTCTTCTTCAACAACTGACAAGGAAATACACATGCTAACAGTTCGCATGCTAAGATGCTTGGTAGCCATCTCACGCCTAATACGACAAAACATGTTGTCTCTATATCCTCCGTCTCTGGAGTGACGGCAAATATTGAGCTGCGCTTATTGATCGGCCTTAATTAACATGCGGCTCGTTCAGAGTTCTGCGCTCTGAGGAAAGTTTTATTGAGATGAATCTTCAATCAGGGAACGAACATACATTAGCTTTAGCTAGCCACATTTTAATAAAGATGTGTCCGTGGAAAGACAGGGAGACAGGGAGTGTAAAAATGTATTACACACTGAGATACGGATTACACTGCTTAGTGCTAGAGAAGAGCTTTACAAGCTACTCAAGTAAACTATCCTACTAGTCATCTCAGTCACTGATGTCAACTCATCTAATAACTTACTGTTACTGTCACGTGTTTAGAAAATTAAACGAAAATGTACAAACATATGTGCATATTATGAAACTGCATGGTAAATGATTGCTTTGTCTCTGTTCCACATACCCATGTAACTTTGAAAGTTAAATTTCTTTTAAATAATAAAACAATTTTCATATTTATAGTCATTTGAATTACATGTTTAATTACAAGAATGTTACTACGGCAAAAATGACCAATAAAGTTGACAAATAATAAAGGAATATTACCACTGATATTTTAACCATTACACATACAGCATTATTATCTTTAAATTATTATATCATTACAGTATATATTTATACATTCTATAAAAACATTATGTTTGTTTGTTTTTACAATGTCATTACAATGTTTTAAGAAATTACATTTGAATTACATTAGTAATTAATTAGTAATGTACAATAGTACATTTTAGTATTGTCTTCATACAATACCTGCATGCATTTTGTAGTCATGTTTTTTTAAATGTAATTTGTATTTTTCAGATAACAAATTGTCTTTGAAAATTACTTGGACTACAGCCAAAACGTTATTTTCGATAATAACGACATTATTTACAGTACAGACCCAACAAAACAATTCCAGTTGACACGTCAAAACAAACCAAATAAACAACCTATATGTATGACATTAAAACAGCATGTAAAATGAACTGTAATATTTAAATGTAGATGTATTAAAAAAAAAAAAGGAAGCTTGAGTGTCGTGATTGGCGTGAATCCAAGATTGACTCTTCTGAGGTGGTGTGGAGCTGTCAGCAGGTGACTGAACATTTGTTAAACTGGAAAATACAGTAAAGAACCAGAAGCAATTCACTGCCCTGCAATCTCCTACTCTCTATCCTCCGGGTTTAGATGTTTAGCTCTTCATATCTCGACGCCCACTATTCCAGCAAAGATCCACCGGAACCGTCTGCATAAATCCATGTGAAGTCCTTACATTTTCTGATTAAAATACTCTTTCTAATCCCACTGTCCTGCTCACATTTTATATTAACAATATCAATGCAAAGCAATTTAACCACGTCCAGCAGTCCGGCTCTGAGCCTCCTTGCTTATCTTCAATCAATCAACATGTAATTCTAAATACGACCAATCTGACTCAATCTGACAAATGTTATAGTACATAATATAATCCAGTGTTTCAGAGAATCAGGATGCCATTCGCCATTGAAAGCCAAAACTGAAGTCAATCCAGTCATCTGAGCCAGATCCAGAAGCACAGGTGTTTTCCCGGGTGAAGAGTTGTTTGAAATTGTAAATTTGATCCATTTCTTCATGGCTCCTTTTGGAAAACTTGGACTCCATGTCATCCAGACTAAAGTGGACAAAAATGGCCCAAGACGTTATTGTCACTGAGTTAATAAGCCGCATCTGGGCTGCAGGAGTGTGTGTGGCTGTGTAGCTGTTAGTGAGAGTGTGAGTCTGTGTGTCCCGCTCTGTGATTGGTTGCCCACCAGCCTAGGGTGTGTTTCCCAGTTGCTGTGATTGGCTCCATCTCCCGGTGACCCAGAAATGTAAAAATTGCTATTCACAAATGCTCATGTTTTCTAGCACCAATATCTTTATTTCACACCATGGAAACTGAGGTGTATAAAAAACCTGCTTATTAAAAACTATTAATAAAAATGTCCAAAAGAAAATGACAATTTATGCTTGAAATGTCCTTTTCTTGCTGGCCTTTTCCCACCTTGTCCACTAGTTTTTGCCCCACTGCTTTTTAATTGGAACTAAACATTTGATATTTTCATTGTGACTATAATTTTTTTTATTGTCGGCTCTCTTTGGCAAACTAAAGGTAATTGGCATCTTTCCGTACTTCTCATGCTTTACAAACTAATTTAGGTCAGAGCTGAAGAATGAGCCCCTAACTCGGTCCCGACCGTGGGATGACAGCTGCCTGTAGTCTCATCGAGAGGCTGTGTAACTGGCCGCCAAGCCTCTTAGCCAGCTAAAAATAAATGCTCCACATATCTGGAGACTGAGTAATGAACGTGCACGGGTTTTTGGCCAGAGCTCATGAAGGGATCCAGAGTTAAGGTTGACAGTTGTGGGGCAATGCAGAGTCAAAATCTCCAGATAATGCCTTACAAGTTCATCTTTGCTTAATAAACGTACGCCCGGCTTACCCGCTTTGGACACTGGATGTCTCGCGCCAAATTGAGCAGAAGCTCATGGGAGATGGGATCCACGAGGTTGAGGAAGGCGGCGTTCTTGTAGAGGATGTCATTTAGAGATGTTCCTTCAAGGCCAAGGTCCTGTGTGGGAAAAAGAAACAGAGCGTGAGCAAGAGAGACAGAGAGAGGAAAAAAAAGGAAAGAGAAGATGGGGCAGAAACAGAAATAAACCGAGACACAAAGAAATAGATAAAGAGAAAGGGACAAAGTTTGAAAGAGATTACAAAAAGAGAAAGAGTGAGAAAGAGACACAGAGAGGGAGAAAAAAAAAGGAAGGGGGGGGGGTCAGAGGAAATAAACCAAGATAGAAAAAGAAAGTGAAAATTATAGAGAAATGGAGAAATTTTGAGAGAGAGGGAGAGAGATGGAAAAAGTGTGAGAGAGAAAGAAAAGAGAGAAAGAGAGACAGAGAAAGATAGACGGAGCGAGAAAGGGAGACAGAGAGAAACATAATAAAGGCAGACAGGTAGAGAAAGCGAGACATGAAGTGAAATATACGCAGAGAGAGAGAGACAGAGATAAACGAAGGGACAAAGAGCGAGGAAGAGAGATACATAGTGAGAGAAAGAAAGAAATAGAACAGAGAAAGAGAAAAGGAGAAAGTAGTGAAAATGGAGAAAAAAGAGAGACAGGGGTAAATAAAGAGAGAGAGACAAAGGAAGGCAGAGAGAGAGAGAGAGAGAGAGAGAGAGAGAGAGAGAGAGAGAGAGAGAGAGAGAAGCAGAAAGGCTGAAGGAGGGAAAGAGGAGAGACAAAAAGAGAGGCAGACAGACAGCAAAAGGGAGAGACAGAGCTCCGAGAGGAAGACAGAGGGGATTAAATTTAAGTAAAGGTCACTGATAAATCTTGATATTCAACAACTTAATCCTTTAGCCCTGCATCTGTGGGATTACACAAGGTTCCTTGGAAATTACATGGAGATAAAGAAATCTGTTTTATCATGTTTATGTCTTTCCTTTAGAGCTTTAAAAGAAACAAAAAAACATCCGCAGTGAGATGTTTGCTGATACAAAGCTGGACTGAACTTCACATTCTGCTTCTTTATTCAAGTCAGAAACAGTGTGATAAACCCTGTGACAGGTTATTAGCCAGGATTATTGTCCAACTCTAGTGTTTTCTCTAACCAATCAGCGGAGAAATAAAACACTAGTGCGAGATGAATAAATAAAACACTAAGATAAAAATAAATGAACTGAAACTAAAAAAATACATTATATAATTAAAATAATTTTTCATCCCGTATTTCATTTCTGGGTCAGAGGGTGATTTAAAAAAAAAAAAAAAAGTTAAATTGCAATGTAACTCAGAATTAATAAATGATGAGTTCTAACTACATTATAAATGGCAGATTGAAAAGAACAAATGACCGAAAAATCGTTACGCTGGACATCTGCATTGACAACCACTGCATGAGCTCAGCAGAGCATGTGAACTTGTTGTTTGCTGGCTTGGCTCAATGAAAGTCAATGACAGATAATTAATTGCAGTCATTAGTGCGCAGGAAGAGCTACAGCAGCAAAAAGGATGCTATTTTGCTTTCCTCTTCGGTTGCTCCTCTACTTCTCTTGCTCTTTTTCTTTCATTTGCCTTTCATCGGTCTTGAGGCAAAGGAAGCATCCCGCTCTATTCTGACCCCGAGTGCATTGCCATCAAATCCATTTGTTCTTTGAACTGTGAAGCTTTTTTTCTCCCACTAACCCCTGGATTTAAAAGGTATAGCGGCTTGCCTTCACGTGACCCCTCTCTCCTCCAAACAGGGTGTTAAGAGCCTCTGGAGGCATGAGTGAGATGCCTCCATGTTTGGATGGCTTTTTGAGTGCTCGGGCAATCATGTGACAAAGTGCCATATTCAGAAAGCACGGTCACTAAATCTGAATGTTCCTTCTTTATCCTGATGCCATGATGCTCCGGCGAGCACGGGCATCTAGTTTCTACGAGCCAGATTTCCAATCTGCTTTCGTAATTTCTCAGTCCATATGCTCTGGAGTTCTTCTCAGATAACATCCAGATGCAGAGCAGCCTGACATGTTTTTTTTTTTCATATTATTAAATAACGCAGAGATGCCCTATTCAGAAGAAATGTTCTCCAGAGCTTGGTACCAAGATTTTTTAAAAACCGCTTAAAATGGCATTTAATGCAATGGGCGGAATAGAAGCTCTCGATAATGTGTTTTAGAGATGTTTTAGTTAACAGTGAAACTGCAAAAGTCTGGTCCTCAAGCAGCTTTTAAGAGAATAAATCCTTTTTTTGGTGAAATTACACCGGAACAAAGAATTTAAATGTAAAACATAAAGGCAAAATATGAGGGTTTTTTTTAGGGTTAGAGGCTTTCAAAGAAACTGAAGATAGTTGTTGCCTAACAGGTTAGAGAGTCAACATTGCGCAGGTTCGAATCCCATTGTGGAGTGACAATTGACGTCTGAGTCTAATCTTCTTCCCAGGTGTGTGTGTGTGTGTGTGTGTGTGTGTGTGTGTGTGTGTGTGTGTGTGTGTGTGTGTGTGTGCGTGCGTGTGTGTGTGTTTACACTTTCCCTTCCTTCAAAGTCACTTTTAAGTATGATGCAGGTTAATCCTCTTCGTGAAAACATACAGCAGGCAATCACATCACTAGAATTTCATCAGCAGTCAGAATAATAACAACTGAAAAAATGAAAACTTGAATAAATAAAATGATATTTAAAAATGTATGTTTGTATGTACCAATGCATGTGCAACAAAAAATCGTAAACATTTTCGCTACATCTAATAATGATTCCTTTTAGAATAATAATTAGAAGGATAATGATTTGTGATTGAAAAGTGGTGTAACCCAGCACTATTTAAAACAATGCAGGTCAATCGAGACTTTAATGAGAAAATATCGCGTTGCAGCAACCTGTGGTTCCGCGCGACATACAATCCATCATCAATAATTCAGTTGTGTTTTGTACCTTTCGAAGTAGTTTCAACACATCAACGGCTTGTTCCAGCTTCTGGGCTTTCAGCAAAGCTTGGATCTCCCGAACCCAAGCCACTCTCCGCACATACGGGCACGGGCGGGATTTGCGCATCATCCCGGGAAGCTTGTCCGAGTTGAGCATCAATGAACTGAACAGAAAGTCTCCACGTCCGCCACTTTTCATTTCTAAATCTCGATCTTCGTTCTGCCGAGCCCTTCGAAAGAACGTCGCCTGGCTGTCCAAACTACTCTGCCTGGTCAACTTGGATCCCATGTTTCAACTTTCCAATTCCAGTATCGATCCAGAGGCTTCACAACACATACGTGATTGAGACCGCGCGTGACGTTGTCGCCGTGTGCTCGCTCATGGCTGCACTTTATCGGACGGGTTTGCGCTTGTAGTTTCTCGAATTAAACGAAATCGAATAAAACTGCATTGCAGGAATATCGTTATACGCGACTTTCTCGGCGTTTGCCTCTCACTCTGATAGCGTTTGTGTTCTTCCAGGCTTCCACTCAAGCCACGCCCACAGTCTACTCAATGGCCAATTAGAAGAAGCCTTGCCGGTGCGCGCAAACAGAAGTGTTTACTAAATCACGTGTGTCAACCCAGTTGTTGACACACGATGGGAAATGTAAAAATTATTATAAGTGACAAGGGAAAAAAAATGAGACGTTAATAAAATACATTTACAGATCGGAACAGAAATTTACAGATTTACACACACACACACACGCACGCACACACACACACGCACACACACACACACACACACACACACACACACACAAGAACAGTGTCTGGTTTTATTTTTGTTGTGGTAGCTGGCGATTCGGAATTCAAACTTTAGTAAATGATTCTATGAGATGTTAGTTGTGGCTTAGTGGTAACAAAGTTGGACTTGTGACATATAGATTGCAGTTTCGAATCCTCATGTCTTTGTTTCTGCTCAGGAGTTTGTTGAGTGGTGGATTCAGAAAACCTCTTGAAAGAGAAAAATGCAGACAAATTATCCGGACATGATTATGTCTTTTATTATGTAATAAAAAAATAACCGATTCTGTGATTGATTATATTGAATATGAAACAGGGAATATTAAAAACGTCACATGTCTGCCTCAATCCTCAGGTTCCTGTGAAATTACTAGTGTTAGAATCGACATTGAATTTACTTGACTTCTCAGGGCCGGCTAAACAAACCTTGAACATCACCTACTTTGACTGTTTTGGTTCCATTTCCAGGACTTTTATTTGCCAAAATGTACTCTGCCAACTTCAATTAAACAAAATTATTTTTGCCTATCTGAAAAACTAAAACAGATATAATAAACCATACTATTTGTTTCCTTTTTAGCCTGTGATTTTCAGAAATGATCACTCCATAGTGATCATAGCATTTGTTAAATTTCTTTTTAGCCGTAATCCGTTTTTTCCGGTTAATATTTCACTAGAGTTTGGCAAATGTTATACGTCACTCCACAAATGCTGGTTTAACCATTTATTTATCCAACATATAAATCTAAGTGATACAATATCATCAACCCAGCGGGTCTTAAAAGAACATTTAGTTTTTTTCAAACAATGGGAAGTAGACACATGGCTGCTTTTGACACACAGGTGAACTTTTCACCGACGGCATGAGCCAATAAAACAATCATGGAGAAAAATGCTTGATCATTTGTTGGAGGAGGTTAAAGTTTGATGGCCCCGAAAGGTAGACATCATGAGCAAGACAACAGCTGCATTATTCCAGTCACCTGCCGGACAGGAAGCTTCTAGAAGACTCTACAGGAGGCCTTAACATTCTACAGGTAAGTCATGCTCATTTCTGCAAAAATGATGTATATTTTTATTTTAGTGAAGATAGATTGATATATAGACAAATTAATAGATAGACACACAGAAAGACTCAATTTTCTCAATATCTATATTTTAAGCTATCCAAAAATGGTCATTTCTATTTCCTCATGAAGAACTGTAAGAGGAAATAACACTCTCCGGGTTTGTGTGCGTCTGAAAGAGAGAAGATTCCGGCGTCTGGTGGTGGGTTTAATTTTGTTGGCTCTAGGCACTGCAGGTTTCTCTGAGATGTGCAGCAATTCGTTCCCACACACAGCACTGTCTTATAGGATTTCATGTGGACAGTAGCGAAGCTTTGAAACTATGAAAAGGCGCCGTGCTGAGGAGGATTCTGCTCCTTTCGGCTCCTATTTTTTATTTTAAGTTCTCCTTTCATAGATGCACAAATCTTCCTGCTTTTGGCAGACATGCATAACGCTGCCTTAAGCACCTTAAACGGCAGAAAAGAAATGTACAGGATTGCGTTTAGCGTGAACGAACACACAAACACACACATTTGCTAAATGATTCAGTGCACTGTGTGTGTAGTATATAGCGTGTGTGTGTGTGTGTGTGTGTGTGTGTGTGTGTGTGTGTGTGTGTGTGTGTAAATTTAAATTTTTGCTACTTTGTCCTTGTACTGAGTATCAAAAATATAAACATCTTTTACTCTTTACTTGACTACGTCAAGTTTTGATTGAGTATCTGTACTCTTTATTCCACTACATTTGAATGAACACTTACCGTTACTTGTTACATTGTCATTGAAAACTAAAATTCAAAACTTTAGGACTTTTACTCAAGTCTAACTTGCATCTTGTATGGGAGTAATTATTACAGTAAGGTATCCGTAATTTTATTCAAGAATGGTTTTCAGATACTTTTTACTCCTCTGGTGTGTGTGTCACATTTACCAGAATGAGCTAGGTAAAATAGCAACAGTAGATAACATTCTGCTAGAAGACAACAACACAGTATTTCTTTATCTCAGGCATGTACAGTCTGTTCTTATTTTGTCCATGTTGTGATTCATTGACGTTCAGCAGGAATCTAATCTGTGTACATTAAGTAGCTCATTATATTTGGTTTCACACCATTGAAAACAAAGACTTTTCATGTCAAGAAGCCTTAACGCATTTAATTTTAGAGGAGAAGTTGATCGCGGATGAACAACTCGATATTTCTTTGGAGAAAGTAAATGTTCATTTGATGGTTTTCAGGAACATGGTGCAGACGTCTACTGTGTTTGCCGTTGTCCTGCTAGTGCTGGCGTCGGTTGGCACGTTTTTGGCTGTTTTTTTCTCAGTCCAGGCTGAGACAGATCCTTCTGAGCCACAATACTTCAAGGCAGCCGTGGCCGCAGATGCCGGAAGGTGCTCAGAAATTGGCAGGTACGGTCAGACTTACACTTTACAAGTTTGATTTAAGTCAGAGGTTTATGGAACATGAGGAAAAGTGATCATCATTTTCAAACCTAACAGTGCAATGTGAAAAAACATTTACGTTTACTGTTCATTTTAAAATTCTTTTTTTAGTACGTACGCATGAAAATGTATTTTTAAAAATATGCATACTTTAACCAATATACAAACTTATTCAAACGTACTTAAACAGGATACTTAACCAGACTATGTATCATGGTACTTAATCAGACATAACTAGGATACATACTCAACCCGTCTACTTTACTTTACAAGGATACCTGCAAAACCAGCCAGTGTTCTTTACCAGGATACGTACCTAACCAGGATACTTAATCAGAAAACGTGCTTAACCAGGCAATGTACTTAACCAACATACGTACCAAAAAAAAGATACATACATCATTTTTTCTTAACGAGGAAATGTACATAACCAGGCTACTTAACCTGGCTTTTTAACCAGAATGCATACTTAACCAGTTACTTTACATACCCAGCTATGTACCATGCAACTTAACCAGATTTGCCCAGGATGCATACATTACCAGGCTATGTATTTAACCAGGATACATACTTAACCAGCTACTTAACCAGGCAATGATTTAACCAGGATACATACTTAACCAGTTTACATACAAAACTAGCATATTTACTTAACCAGGACATGTGTTTAAACAAATTACACTTTTTTTGCACAAACCAGTTGACATGCAGAAACAGATGTTAATTAGTCGCTCTTCTGCAGGGACATTCTGAGGAAAGGTGGGTCTGCGGTGGATTCTGCCATCGCTGGACTGTTATGTGTGGGGCTGATGAATGCCCACAGCGCTGGCATCGGGGGAGGCCTTTTCATCACTATTTATGATGCCAAAACAGGTCTGATTTAACATGTCTTCTTCCTCTGCACTGGCTTTGAAGATGTTAGCACAACCATTGTTGTGTTGTTCTTCAGGAAAAGTTGAAACCATAGACGCGCGTGAAACCGCTCCAGCAAACGCAACCAGAGACATGTTTGGAAACAGTACAGACCTTGCACAGAAAGGTAATCATTCACTTCCTTACATAATCCGAGGAATCATTGGTGAAAACAGATAAATGTCAGAAACCATAAACGTAATCCGAACAATAAATGGGATTTGCTGACACATGGTACAGATCATATTTCAGGAAGCACGTGGCCGCATGTCACAACACGCTGAGAAACGAGAGGTAATGATGTAAACCAGATAAGGCATCTGTGTATCGGCAGATGCGTGAGTTTGCATTATTTACATTCCAATCGCTGGATAGTTATGAATATTTGATGTTAAATCGATTAGAAGGACTTTATTATCATTGCATAAGAAGAGATAAAATACGATTTAATATTTCCGGTGTTCAAGAGCAAATAAAAATGCCGTACAAAGAAATACAACAACTTAAAACTACTAGGTAAAATACATATTCTAGTCACTCACTCACACGCACACAGACACACACACATACACACACACACACACACACACACACACACACACACACACACACACTGCCTCATCAATTTACTCCATTTTCAAGAATGCCGGTGAATCCCAATCTTTGGCAGCCAAACTTTACTTGAATTTGACAGACCAGACCACCACATGTATAAAATGTATTAATATTAATTTAAGTTATTGAAATTTAACATTAGCTGAGAGAGAAGTGAGAAAGTAACTGAAAATCAGAAATTGGACGCTTCATAATGAGTAAATTAGTAAAAAGACTATTTAATTAGTGTGCCACTTAACAACACACTTGTTGTATTCAGTTCTTCCTTTCGCAGATGTAAAACATTTGAAAGTGACAGTTGTAAAACTGGTAGAGACGTTTGTCTTTTGAAAACATCGGAATGTGGTCTTAGGTTAAAAGTTATTCTAATATCATGAATGAAATATCAATAGGAATACAATTCTATACAATACAGTTGTTGACACACCATGTGAAATGTAAAAATTATTATAAGTGACAAAAGAATATATATACAAGCCACAAGTTGTGCATCACTACGTAGGTTTGACAGTATGTCAACAAAAGGTTAAAAAAAAAGCATACATTTTTTAATTGTCCAGCATCTTCTGGCAGAAGAAGTTGTCTTCAACACTGTGTTGGGCCAAAATTTGTTTTCAGGTGGATTGTCTGTGGCTGTTCCTGGAGAGATTCGGGGGTATCAGATGGCTCATGAACGTCACGGCAAACTTCCGTGGAAAGATCTGTTTTTACCAAGTATACAACTGGCAAGAAGTGGCTTTCCGGTGGGCAACGCCTTGGCTGGTGCCATCAGATCAAACCGGGTAGTGATCACAGCTGATAAGATGCTATGGTATGAAAGCATTGTATTGTCTTGGAGCTGAACCGCTAGTGTAAAATCTCTACCAATGGTTGCTTTTTTTAGCTCAGTGTTCTGCGACTCCACCGGCAACATCCTGAAGGAGAACGACACAATATTTTACACCAAACTGGCTGAAACATACGAGCTGATAGCGGAGCACGGGCCTGATGCGTTTTATACTGGAAGCCTTGCGGAGAACCTTGTGAGGGACATACAGGACACAGGTTATTGCATTTCAGTGCTTTTTACTGTATATATTTTGCCGTCTCTCATCCCCAAACATCAAGGTGAAAGGAAATGAAAAATAGTCATGGCTTTTTAGGTGACCCTATACATTCAAAGAAAATGCCATGAATGCGGAACATTGCTAATTATTTCACAAAAATAAATGTAGTTTAGTTTAATGATTAATAATTTAATAAACATTGCAAACTATCTTCCTCTAAAGTTATTTTCAACCAATATACGGTCAGACAACAATAAAACACTTTTATTCAATCTGCACCTAAGGGGGCGTCAAAAAACGCAACTGTTTTTCAGTTGGCTTTAGATTGTTAGAATGTTTACTAAAATAAAACAAATCACCACAATAACAGTCATCATCATCTTCATCATCTATTTACACTAACAAGTGTAAATATATACAGATAAGGAATACAGATAAAGTTGTCTTAAAAATCAGCTTATACTGTGAATCTCCCAAGAACAATTGATGACATTAATGTGTGTGTGTGTGTGTGTGTGTGTGTGTGTGTGTGTGGAGATGCAGTAAATTGACCGCTATTATTCCTTAATCCTTTGATAGTCTACGAGGTATATGTGCACTTGACTGCACTTAGACAGCGACTAAAAGCGCTAACTTAAAGTTGTACAGTTGCTAAGCTTCAGTTGCTAGTGTTCGAAAGTTCATTAACATCCAAATATTTTACACCTCAGCAATTCCGTCAGCGGCGACAATAATCCACACGCACAGGTGTTAAAGTGTGACACACACTTAGTTATTAATTATTGAGTCATCACTGCATCTAGGCTTGATCTCACTAAGTTACTTAGCATCGCCTCAGGTGGTCTCTTGTGTTTCAGGGGGGATTATAACTCTAAAGGACCTGGAAGATTACAAGCCGGTTCTAGATGAAGATCCCCCATTGGCCACCATAGGGGAATACACAATGGTGACGCCCAACGCGCCCGCCAGCGGCCCGGTTCTTACGCTAATGCTTAACATCCTCGACGGTGAGACAGATTTGGACTTTTTTTTCAACCTTTCTAGATCATTAACAGACACGGTTCATCTGCTGGGTCTGCATTAGTCAACACTTGCTAATCTCATTTAGCGGTTTTAGCTTTACTGTAAACTACAAGAGAGGTTCTATATAAGGAAGAGCAATGTTAAGGTTTCCCCTAGTGACAAGAACTAGATTTTTGAGCATTTTTTTTGAATACCAAGCATTTAGTTCCTCATTTATTTTTATCGCCAGTAAAACTAATGCTGCCCTGCTCAATCAGCAGGCCTTAATAGCGTGACATTGGTTTCAAAAAGGCACTAGTGACAAAATCTCGAATCTGATTGGTTAAGGAAAAGTGACACTGGAGAGCCTTCAAAACACAGTCTGAAGGCATTGGGGCGGGGCTGATCCACTTTAACCTGCATGGCAACACGTAATGGCAGAAATGTGATTGGTTTAATTATCTTGATCCAAAATTACTAGTCTGGACACAGCACAGCCATTTAAAAAGGAACAACAATAAGTATACATGAACAAAATATGCATCAGGTTGTGAGTTGGATATTTGTAGGCCTTCAGGGAAGCCGCCACTGTTAAAGTCTCTACACCCTTCAGTTTGCCTTCCAGCCTCCCACACCAACACTAACATGAAATTCTAGCCACTAATTGGACATAAACCGAGCAGGGAAAAATCCATCCAGTCAGTGTGTTCTGACCCTTCCTTCCGGGTTTCATCGGCGCTGAAGCAGACGGTCTTCTGAGATTCATCAGCTTTGTGTTTGCGCCGGACTGGACACCCACTCGGTGGCTTTACTGATGTGAGACTAAGTCATTAGGCTGGTGCAAGGCTGTCGATAAACACAGTTAGCACTTGTCCCACGAGCTGTGAAACATCTTCTGTGCTTTTCATAATTGTCAAGATTTTTTTTAGATGAGCATATGTTTAATAGCCAGGCACAGCAGCTCAGTTGCTAGAAGATAAGGGGAGAAGTAGTGAGTTGTAGTCATTTCAATCCATCCAACTCTAAAGAGGGGACACACCCACTGGATTGGTGGCCAACCAATCATAGAGCGGGAGACACACATTCATGCTCTCACACTTTTCTGTCTCCAATTCTAAAACTCCAAGTCCCGAATGAGCTTTGAAGATTGAGATAAAAATACAACTTTTTTTAAATCTCACAGGTTACAACTTCAGCCCAGATAGCGTCTCCACCACAGAAAAGAAAATCCTGACCTACCACCGCATTGTGGAGGCCTTCCGGTTTGCATACGCCAAAAGAAGCGTCTTGGGTGATCCGAGATTTGTCAACATCTCCAGTGTAAGTTTTGACGACGTTGAACTATTCAGTCAACTATTTCCAAAATGATAAATCAGAACCTGTGAAAATAAATCATTCAGATTATAAAGTGAATGACTGAGCTGTGTGTTTAAACTATTTTTTACTTATTAACTAGTCATTCCTAAGAAAGATAATGAAAATGTTTACAGACAAAAATGTTTTGTTATTTTTTTTTTCTTGTGCTTTTGAATTAAAAAAATTTGTTTTCATTTCAAGAAATATTTTTCATTTCTTCATTACTGTAGCTCTAAGAAAAAACTGCTAATAAAGTGCAATACAAATTGATTGATTGATTGATTAATATATCTAATTAATTGCTCAACAAACTTTATAGAAGTATTAGTTATTAAAGTATTTTTATTAATAATTGTAAAAATAATAATAATAATAATTATCATTATTATTATTGTTATTATTATTATTATTGTTATTATCATCGTCATTATTTAGAACCCCCCCCTACCAAATGTTATTTTTAAAAATAGTACATATTAAAAATAATGCATGTTATTCTCACTAGGAGGGAGAACTCAGAGTTCTACATCGGCAAATTTGTATTTGTGCATCTCCAGCTGTGCACAGAATCCAACATTCTGCATCTCACACTAATCATGAAGCATGAAAATAATTTGCCATTGTATGTTCTTCCTTTTGATCAGATGCTCTTTCAAGCTGAGCCACAATAATGATCTGCTCACCTCCCTCATCTTCTTGCTTGCCTTCAGTTCATCCAGAACATTACCTCAAAGGAATACGCTGACACCATACACAAGAAGATCACAGACGATACCACGCAGCAAGAAAGTTACTACGAACCTGAGTTCTTCGTGCCAGATAACCATGGCACGTCACATCTGTCGGTGGTGGCAGAAGATGGCAGTGCAGTGGCCGCCACCAGTACCATCAACATGTAGTAAGCATTTGCCAGGCTTTTATTTTGCTCAAGGCCTCACTCATGTCCTACTGTATGGTGTTATTAACTTATTTTAGGTTTATGGATATACGTAGTCTAAATGTTTAGTATTTTAAATATGTTTGAAAAATATTTTTTGTCTAGTTTTGGCTCCAAGTTCATGTCAAACTCCACTGGAATTCTTCTAAACAACGAGATGGACGACTTCAGTTCTCCCCTGATTACCAACAATTTTGGAGTTCCTCCGTCGCCCAACAACTTTATTGTTCCCAGTGAGTTTTTACAGTTATTTTATAATAAACAGCTTTAAAAATACTTTTCAGAAAAATTGTACATAATATGATTTATAATGTTAAGAGTCGTGTTAATATTTAACATGACTAAAAGTTACGTAAAAGTTTTTTAAAGGTAGTATCAATATGATTAACATTAATATACAGTATTAAATAATATAAATATAAAACATTTAGAACTATGGAATAAGAATGTTTGAGTTTATTTAAACTTAAATAAAACGTTTTTATTATAGGTTATTATTAGATTATTAATAGTTTTATTAATAATCTATTATTATTAATATATTATTAATTAATTTTCCTGTACTATTAAAGTATAAGTTTGTAAAAATTTTAAATATGAATTTAAAAGGGCCCAAGTTCTTAAATGATTTTCATTGTAAAGTGTTTAAACATGTTTTATTTTTTCATTTTATCATTGTATTACTTCGTTAGTTGTTTTTTGATGATATTATTTTCAAATCCTACCAGTTTTACATGCCATATAAGGCAGTGAAAAATATAAAATATTTAATGCTTTCTTAGGTGTTTAGACAAGTTGTTGCTCTTTTTAAACTTAAAATTATTTGATACAGTGGATACTTTTTCGAAAAGTGATCTACATTGCATTTGTTGTCCATTTCATTTCCCTGGGAGTCCAACCCATAACCTGCTGCCTAAACTAAAGCAATACAATTCTCTTTACCTCTCTTGTCCATGTATAGATAAAAGACCCATGTCCTCCATGTGTCCTGCCATTCTGCTGGACAAAAACAAAAAAGTTAAGATGGTGGTTGGAGGCTCCGGTGGGACAAAGATCACCACAGGGGTGGCTCAGGTGCTGCTTTGTTCTGCTTTCACGCTTAAACTCTTGCTTAAACCGACATCTCTCTGCAGGTTATACTGAATTCACTGTTTTTCAATTTTGACCTGAGAAAATCCGTGGTGGAGCCACGAATCCACAATCAACTGAGTCCAAACGTCACACAGGGAGAGTCGGACTTCAACCAGGTGGGATTATTTGTTCACAATGTGATGTTGAATGGCCTTTACATACTTCACTTCAACCCACAGGAGGTTTTGAATGGTCTTGCCAAGAAGAACCACGTTACAGAAGTGTATAAGTCCACTGGAAGTGTGGTTCAAGCCGTGGTACGATATGGCGAGGGTCTCAGCGCTGAGTCAGACCCCCGTAAGGGAGGATACGCGGCTGGCTACTGAACTCTCCGTTGGCTTGTTTCTATGTGACACTCACTTACTGACACATTACCTCTGTGCTGTTGAGAAACACCTCGGACAGAATGAACGCTCAACCAAAGTTGGATCATTTCCCTGGAGGTTGATCTTTGCTCTTGAGGAAGACCATTGTTCCTCCATCAATCATGTTACTGCGACCTGGTATTTATTTCAGCAATAAACTTGTTTTGCCAGTTAGTGTGAATTTTGTGGACGTCCACAACGATTTTGGCATCAAGGCAGGAGGAAATATTTTAAGGCTTGAGTACAAGAGTGTCTCGGCGGAGGACGTGTTACGCTTCTAATATGAGCTGAGGCATGAACAAGAGTTTGTTATGTCCCCAGAGTGTGTGCCACTGCCCACAGGCTTCGGCCCGACATCAAGCAGCATTAATGATTCTAAAGTTACGGGGGGACAGAAGAACCCAGCATAGGCAGTCCTTCATGAAACTCGACAAAATTTGGCTCACAAACCAGAGATCGGGCTGCACCATTTCACTCTCTTCCCATGTTTTGTCACATGATCTATTTGGAAGACTATCAGGTAATACTTATTAGTATATGCATGAACACACAAAACTGTTTGATCACGTTTGTCTGTTTTACAAATTTTTTAGAGTTTTTATGCACAATGTGTTTATGAAATATAAAAGTTAACACAAACCGAAACAAAGAAATGCCAAAAATCCTTAGTAAAAGTCCTTACTAAAATTTAACTAAAATAAACTGCATTAACTCTAAATATATGATAGAAATGCTATAGCTTATATCAAAGGACAAACTGTGAAAATCTGTAGAACCTTCTAAAGTTGAAACGACGTTTCGAAGATGAACGATGTTGAAGCTTGGAAGATAAAAAAAAAAACAATGAATCCTAATCAAAGTCAATGGGAAAATTCCTGTTAGTCCAGGATTGAAACCTCTGACCTTTAAACTTAAAGATTAACTGAAATAATCGTGATATTACAACAATATCTACAATAAGTACATTTTGCTTACTTTTAAAGTTTGCTTTATTGAAGATTTGTTTTTATTTGGCCCATCAATGTGTGTTCGAATTTTCAGATCAGACACATTGGTTTTGGATCCTGCTCCTGGGGAGCCAGAAATGAAACAAACACAATTTCAGAATTGTATTTTACCATTTTATAGAGTTTTGAATTTACACTCCCCATACATGCAGTACAAAATACAACCATACATGCACATATAGGTGTAGAAAGTTGCACAAATGTTCTTTTATAATCTGCCAATCCCATAATCTCTTAGTTTCAGCTCATTTTTTTTTTTTGCCGTCGAATTTAAATTTGCCGTTGAATGTGCTCAGTGTGACCCACTTAGCAACAGACAGGAATATTTAAATGCTGATTTGCACTTAAAACGAAAGTACAAAGCTTGCCTTTTTACAGAGGCCCATATCATTACCGTTTTAAAAGGTCACGTTGTGGCGTCTCTCGCTCATGTCCGCGCGCTTTTCAAATATGAAATTCTGTGCAAGACGATTCCGGCTTTTCTTCTGACGGCTTTGAGTGCGTTCTTCGGTGGTTTGGGGGCGTTTGGTTCGATCGGGAGGCATTGAGAGCTGTTTGGTTCCAGCTTTAAGGAAAAGGTCAAGTTCTTTCACTCCAGGCTCACCCATAGTGGCGGACAATAAAGCCTGTCTGATTCAGACCACAATTTCAGGCCAGCAGTACTAGGATTTAGATAAAACGGATTACAATTAACAAATTCCGGGTTTGGGCAAGCAGAATTGTTCTCGTGTTTCCTATTTCTACGTATTTTCTGGATGTGTGGCCAACCAATCACAGAGCAGGACACACATTCACTTAAACCTATAGATAAGAATCTATGCTTTTTATACACTAAGATAACTGTGTATTTACATTTCCCGGTTGGTCGGTTTTTTATTCAACAACAGCATGTGAGGCAAAACATTTGAACATTCGATTGTGTTCAATCTGAAGACCCCAAACATGGAGATGTCTGGAAGGGAAATTTGTTGAAATAGCCTGGGTCATGTACAGCCGAATGATGAATTTTTATGAGAAAAACAACAAACGTCTATGTGTTCACACTGCCACTATTAAATACAAATCACAAGACCTGGAACAAGAGGAACAAACTCATGAATTCACAACAAGGTGCATGCATTAAGAATATTTGCATCTTTTAATAATGCATACAACGTTCCTTGGAGGGAAACTGTTTCTAGAATCTACCACACTTGAAACTGATTTTAATCTCATTACGCTTTGTGAATTTGCTCTCTTCAAATCTTCACGATTCACCCACGGACTTATTTAAGCTTCCGGCTGGGATTAAAAGGAACGCGGAAGCTTCAGCCTGTTTCTTTAGGAATAAACGTCAATTACAAGATTTAGGATATCTAAAAACATCTGAGACGGTTTAGCATATGAATACAAAAACTATCGATTTATTGAGGATTTTATGATGTCATATTTTTTTGTACAAATGTATTTTAATCTAATGAATACAGAAAAACATTATAATAAAAAACACATAAAAACAAAATATCTAATTAATAAAGTAGATGATATAAAAAATAAAGGATCTACAAACAGAAGTAAAAAAAAGACTAAATACTAGTTTATAGTTGTTAATAAAAATAGAAAAATAATGACTTAAAATAAGAAAATGGAAATAAAATGCCCCTTATTGTGCACAGTGCGTATAAAACCAAAATATAAAAACAATTATGCCGAAAAAAATGTACTTTGAATATATATATAAAACAAATAAATTCAGTTAGAGACATGGACGGACATGACTTACAGTGCAAGTAAATCTTTGTGTTCTTCTCATGAATTAAATTCACGGCAGCGATGTAAAGGTCACTGACTCGTCTCTTTGACCACCACTTCCTTTTGTTCTGATGGACGACTGCGGTGATGTATATCAGCTGACACGAGATCAGGAAGGTCAGTATCCCGCCGACCCGCCGAGCTTCCTGGCGTCAGACACTGCACTAAGGCAGGGTCCATCTTTTAACACAGCGTTGACCACATTGAAAAAATAAGGATTGTCTTCAACAGAGTGTCCCAGTGTCCTCATCGCTTCTAGAACAGTCTGAGGAGCAGAACAGAGCAACATATTAGCTAAGTCCATATAAGTCCACTTCAAATACCGGATAGAGAAATTGCCAGAAAATACGGAACAATGGGACTGCTGTTTCTTATGACATGTCAGGATTCTGCACGAAATCACCTTGTTGTATCCAGTCTCAAAGTTGACAGTGTTCATGGAGTTTACGAACACTATTTTAGCAGCGATGGATTCGTTGAGATGCATCCCGAACCAAAGATGATTCATGATCGACTGAAAAGAAAGAACAAATAATTGTTAAAAAGGACAAGATGATTGCATATTTTCTTAATTCTGTAGTGTATGAAAAATTAAATACATTTTTATTATTATTACATGTACAAAATCTTGTCAGACTATTGGACATAATGCGCCCCCTGGTGGCGTTGAAGGTGAGTGAGTGTTACAGGTGGTCCACCTGCCCCCTGCCAATAATTCCAGTCTGATCAAGCATCTAATACGACTGGTAAAACTACAGCGCCATCTACTGGTTTCTATTATTCCAGTCTATTCCAGAGACACTTATTTCCTTTCTGCTTTGTGGGATTTAGAGACGTTGATGAAGATCGTTTACTTCTCTTCAGTGGATTATTACAGTCTCTTATTTTGAAAGACTTAGGTTGAGAAAGACTTAGGTTGTGCTTTTGAGTTCAACTTCAAATTCAGTGCATTTTAAAAGCACTTTTCACAGTTACAACTATCTCAAAGCCGATGTGTGAGGAGTGAGCAAGCAACTCATCTTTGCAGTTAATATTTAAATCTTCTAAATTAAAACACGAGCCCCAGTTGACCACATTTTTATGACATATAACTTTACATAAATACCAGAGCCATGGCCGTGGGAATCATACTGCCCCCTGATCCCCCGATCACCAGGGTCTTCTGCTGGGACACAGACTGCAGGATGACAGGGGCCATGGAGGATGGAGGCTGTTCGCCTGGAGACCCCCCAAAAAACAACAACACGCTGTCAGACAATGAAGACAGGAAGTTCAAACAAAAAACAAAAATCTTTGGGGGAGCAAGGTTCACCTGGTGTGACAGAATCCGCACGGCCACAAAAGTCCACAAGTTCATTGTTCAGTATGATTCCTGTTTTGGGAGAGTAAATCGAAGACCCAAACCTGAAGCAAGACACAGACAATTCCATATAATAATTTTTAGGAAATTATAATTGGAATAATTGGATCATATGATTTTTACATTTCCAATAATTCAATAATTCTTTTCATACTTTTATGGCCTTTTTTATGCCCAAAATGATGTATCATTAGCTTTTTCTGCCACCATAATATACTACTACTACTACTACTACTACTATATTATTATTAATAATAATAATAATAATAATAATAACAGTAAGTAAATGCAAGTAAAAATTACATTCAACACATTTTTATGCTTGAAAAGGGAACAAAATATGAATTATAAATGAAAAAGTGAAAAATGAAGAACAGTTTTGATAGAATCTTATATAATCTTATCATAATTATTACACGTGCAAAATGTATATTTCTGTATTACCCCTATAAGATTTCAATGTTTTTATTTATTATTCTACTATAATTTGTTATTTAATAACACAATAGTGAAGAATTCCCATTTGTGCTACAAACCAATAGCAATCAAAATGTAACTGTAAATGAAAATTTATGAAAATCTAAAATGCTTTGATAAGGTGCAAACAATTGATTGTTAACACATTTGACAATTTTCATGCTTAGAAAAAGACAAAAACCAAAGAAAAAGATCCAGAATTTTCACATGTGGTTGATGGTGCTGGTGACAGACACAGCGCTGCCATCTGCTGCCAGCACGGAGACGTGTGTAGTGCCCGTGCCGTCGGCCGACGGAGTGATGTTGTAGTAAGAGGCATTGTGGGTAAACGCATCAGTGATCAGCGCTCTGACCTGGTTGATGAACTTCTCATCGGTTATGAGCTTCATCTGCATTCATAAGGTGAGAAAAAAAATGGTTTTAACGAGTATGTTGAGCACTGAGATTACATAGATTACAATGAGATTACCCAGATTGCAAAGAGATTACACATATTAAACATATAAATAATGTAGAATTGTTGCATAATGTAGCTGGCAACAGCTGAGTTCAAATTTCACAGAAAGCGTTTGATTCAACACATTGCAGCAATAACATGTACGTGTAAGCGTACATGTAAATGTAAGCGGCTTTTATAACTCTTAACTTTTTAACTCCAGATTATCTGCTTGCATTTGGGTGGCCTTCAGGAGAAATAACATCTGGGCTTGAAGAATGTTTGTTTAGATTCAATATTGCCGACAAAAACTGCATCTTTACTGAAAATAATTTACGGCCCAGTGGAGAATATTTGTACAAGACTGAATCAATAGACATAAACAGAAGGCGGGAAAAAGCCATACATCCTTGGAGTGGAATCCAGGGTCTCTGATATTCCGCTTTTGCCCATTTGCAAACTTAAGCACTTCTAGAAATCGATGTAAAGTCAGGAGCTTCTGGTTGCCTTGGTTTGAAGTAGGAGAAAGTGTAAAACCTGTTAAAAAAGACACTGGTTGTTTAAAGAGTCCCATTTAGCTGCAGAGGTTGACTTTACCTTGCATTAGTTGAAGAATAAAGCTGAGAATGGCTCCCCCAGCTGGAGGAGGTGGAAAGTGCATATTGTATAGCCCCAGCGAGACAGACCACGCGTCCATGACTCTGACCTGGAAATTTTTTAAGTCTTCAAGTGATAATGTTCCTTCTGGAAAAAACGAAAGCTGTGTAAACAAACACGACGAAATACTGAGAGGAACGCTATGTTGTATGATGCTCTTGTAAATACTCGCAGCTTGTACGTCCTCTATCAGGTCCTTGCCAATGTTCCCAGTGTAAAAAGCATCTGCTCCTTCTTTGGCAATGGTTTCCATAGTTTTGGCCAGTTGGGGGAACTTCAGGACGTCGCCCGGGCCGAGAACAGTCTTGTTCTTGCTGCAAAACACTTCACTGGCAATGACCACAGAAACATCTACAGTTAGAGAGTGAAACACGGCCAAGAAAATAAAAAAAAGATTTTGTTCTTTATTTCCTTTTTTAATGTAAAAAAAAAAATCAGATTTAAGATAAAAATTATTTATTCATTTGATTATTTTACATTTTTTAAAACATTTTAATATTTTCTTTAATTCTTAATTAAAAAACGGTATTATTTAAGGTTTCATCTTAAAGAATTAAAAGAAATGTTTTAATTTATTTTATGTTATGAAAATATTATCCGTCTGTCTGTGTGTCTATTTGTCCGTCTATTTGTCCGTATATATGTCTGTCTGTCTGTCTATCTACCTATCCATCCATCGCTCCATCAATCCATCCATGCATCTATCTTTCTGTATCTATAATATTGTCTACATATATTATACAAACACTTTAAAATTACGTTTACATTTTGTATACGTATGTACATAACACATACTACACACATACACTCGCTCTACAGATTGAAGTAGATAGAATAATATGGAATTTTTGATTGATGCTGTAAAGCATTATCACTCGCAAAGTCATAACGCAGAACGACTTCTTGCTACGCTCAGATTTCCTGCGGGTGTGTCAGAACATACTTCAGTGTCAACAATCACGCTGAGTGCTCGGCAAGGATTACTCAGGTATTTATGTTCTTGAGTAAACTACTACACGTCAATAATAAACGGCGTGTTGGGGAAAGTACCAGAGGTTTGAGCCGTTCTTCTGGATCAGTGGTTTGATCGAGCTGGTCTGCAGGAAGCGGGCCAGGTAGAGGGGCATGGGGAAGCCGTCGCGTGCCAGCTTGATGCTGGGCTCAAACAGTCTGGCCCAGGGCAGCTTTCCATACAAGCGATGAGCTCGGTCATAGCCTCGCAGTTCTCCTGGCACACCAATCCACTGACTTCCTGAGTAAGTGCAGAATAAATGTACAGTACATGCAACACAGAGCTCAAAATGAAGACTGGACACGTCTGATCAGAGACAAGAGCAGGATGATGTGGTCTGAAAATAAAGAGGAAGCTGCGATTCAGAACACTGAACGAACTCTTCAGTTACTTCTTTATATAACTTCCAATTAATCTTTTTTAACGGTCACCACAAGTTGCAACACCAATGCTGGTCACATCAATTCTGTGTCGCATTAAACTCTGTGTAGTGTTTAACACAGTGTAGTGTTTCACTCAGTGTATTGCTCAACTCTGTGTAGTTTTTAATTCTGTATAGTGTAGGTTCAACTCAGTTTAATGTAAACTCGATGTAGCGCTCAACTTTGTGTAACGTTCAACTTTGAGTAGCGCCTTAAGTCTACTGTATGTGCGTCAAACAATATATGACCTCATCATGATTATTTTAAAAATGGAAAGGAAAAAGTCCAGTCCTTCCATCAAGAAGAATTTTTACTTGATATACACAAAATCAGTTTAATTTTATGTAAAATAATTCTTATATTTTTATATTCTATAATGCCATTTGTGGTTAAAGAGTTAGACTTGCAACCAAAAGTTTGCTGGTTCGAATCGTGGCAAATTCCACAACTGGAAACTGGAACCACAGCCATATTAATACAACTACACTATACTGTATTGTACTAAAATGTGCCTGTAACCAGCATTTCCAACAGCTCTGTGTATTAGAGCTTTACCTGTTGTAATTTTCAGTTGTTTCGGACACTGGTCCAACAAATTTCTCTGCACGCCTTTGGGGACAGTCTCTCTTGAATTGATGACTGTCACTTTACCTAAAAAATCAGACATTTTAGTCAAACAAGAAAAGATAAGATAAGACAAGACAGACTTTATTAATCCCACATGAAAAAATTACAGTGAACCAATCAGCACCAAAAGAAGTTCAAATAAATACAAATATTCAAAATACAATATAAATATTATATAATAAATATATACAAAAATAATATAAATGACAACATAATAGGAAATAAAAGCAAAATACGTTTTTAAAAGGATTTAACAATTGTTAACGCATTTTAAGAGTCGCAACCATGTGATTTTGGTCACAAGGAGTTTTCTACAACGACGTACCGTTTTTGTCCATAATGGTGAAGATGGATCCGCCCCCTAAACCCATGCTTTGTGGATTGACCAATCCAGTGCAGATGAGAGCAGCGATGGCAGCGTCCACTGCTGAGCCGCCTTGAAGCAGCATGTCCCTAGGAACAGACATTTCATGAACTTAACGCAATCCGTGAAGAGTATAGAACCATTTAATCGACTACACTGTTTTCCAGACAAGTACATTTTTCAACTAAATAATATTCTAGAAGCATCTGTTTGGAAATACAAATCTTAAAAGGCCCCATGGTGTTCACGTCCGGGGACAAACACACAATGTTTGATTCGTAAACATATAGGTGTGTATCACGTTTCATTGGCTCCGCATGAAAAACGAGAGTTTGAAGGCAAGTCTGAGCCAGAAAAGACCTGATACCTAAGAGTGTAATGACCCTTGAACATGAAACTAAACTAAACTTTCACTAAAACACATGAAAAACTAAATCCGACAAGTCACAATTCATCGTCTGTGTTTGCAAGATTAATGTTTTATACTCATTTGTAACTTTCCGCAATGTTTTTAAATTTAGAGGATTGTATTGACCATTTTTGCAGTTAGCAGCAAAGTGATTTTACATGATCATATTTTTTGGACTATAAGTTGAAAAAATGTTTAGTAAAAAATGCTGATACTTTTTATTCACGATGTGCGTAATAATCCAGTGTGTTTTAGAGTCGAAAAAAAGGTACGTATATCCTAATCTGGATCGAAAGGCGGGAATGAAACGCTTTTATAATTCTACTCATTCATTCACTAGCCTCCCTGTCTGTCCGTTCCAATGGGTTGAAACTTTAAGTTCAAGATCTAAACGGTGTACTTTCACAGCTCGGTTTTTATTTATCAGACAAAGCTGTGATTGGTGAAGCGCCAGGCTTTGGAAAGCGTGTGAATACAGCGTCTGCAGGGGGTCAGTGCTCTCCAGATTCCATTTCTGCTCTGTTTGACAAGTTTGGGGCTAGAAATGGGACATGAATTTAAATTCGTGGGGGAGAGACGCCACGGTTTATGGCTGGACAATTCCCGGGAACAGGATTCTGCCACAGAAAAGTAAAGCGTGTTAAACTGTGACCCGAACTAAGTGACACGGCCAAGTTCCAAGAAAAGCAGCAGTGAAAAGAGTCACAAATCTGAAGAAGGAAACGCACAAGCATTTGGCACAAACGGCAGGAAACGTGAATGAAGCAAAGCAACAAATGTACGAGCATGAGGGTTCTGGAGCTCGTCGACCCGGTTTCTTTTAGTTTTGCTTTGCTATTGAGTATTCGACATGCAGAAATACTCTCATGATGGAGAGTTCTAAGACCAGTTTTTTGGCTTCTGGCCAAATATATTGATTGATAGAGAGAAATTTCCTTTTTTATATGATTGCATTATCCAGAGTTTTTAAGTTTATTCCAATCAGATTCCCTCAAATCAAGATTTTAAAACAACCATATATTCACAAATATTATTTGAAGTGCAACATTTTCTTTAAACACATTGACGGTAAAAAGTACTGTACTACTGTTTTTATGACATCATTATGTGATTATAATTAGCTCTATCTGTTCACCAAATGAACAGAAAAAATTAACCAAATAATATTAGTACTTTATATAAAAATTAGTAATTAATTAAAGTAATTAAAATAAATACCACTTTATGATATAGAAACACAACTTTGGTATAATCTTTTTTGAAACTTCAGCAAAATAGACAAATGTACATTATATACACACGTGTATTTATATTTATATAAAAATCTACAATTGTATATATAATATCTTGAATATTGTACAAAAGTTTCATAATTTTAACTCATATATTTTTACAATATTATAACGCTAAGGTCTACATTTCAGACATCATTATGTAGTTATGTTTCATTTTATAATTCTGCACTGAATAACTGGCATCCCACTGACGTCCTACTGTACCTGCCGATGTCGGAGCACGTGCGCGAGTCCGCGGCCACAGCGGCGTTCGGGAATTCCGTGGTTCCACATCTCGGCCTGGCCGCCAAGAAGCAGCAGAGGAAGATGACGGCGGCGAGAAAGAGCAGACACAGCGCGCACAGGCAGCAGCAGCGCCGGGACTGAGACTTCGCCATGTTTCATCAAGTTGTAAAACGGCATTAGGGTCGGGCGCATGCACGGCGCGGACTGACTGGAGCGCGAGGGGCGGAGAATCACTGCTGCACATATTCATCACAGGTACACTGTAAAAAAATCCATCACGAGGCTTGGAATTTTAATTGAAAAAAGTACAAGATTGCTAAAAAGAATTCTGTGTTTCACTTAAAATAGTGAGAACATTTTGGCAAAAACTAATTAAATTGTACATTTGACCTCTTTTTTAAAGTAAACTATTGCAATTTTTGGCATAAATTTAAGAAACCATTTATAAAAGGAGAATTCACATTTTTTTAAGAGAATTATTTTGGTTTGCGGTTTTAACTGAGTCACAGCCATATGAATTGCAACACGTGAAGTGATCAAATGCTATTTTTATTGACAGCATATGAAGAGTGAATGTGGAGTCCTTTAAGAGGACAGTGCTTAATTAGGAGAATCGGCAGCTCCAAATCATCAAATGAGCTTGTTCCTTGGGAGAGCCAATGAGAAGCTTGCATGTGTTGCTTACAGTTCTTTAACTTTTTTCAAACTTTAAAATAAAGCATAAACATTTTTACATTTACTGTTACATAACAAGGATAAATTGAAGCAATTTATCTTAAAAGATGACAATTTATATTTAAATAATGCAAATCCATCAATGTGTCTACTGCTCTTCAGAATGAAGTTGAGGCTGGATTCCACTTTTTTGCTTTCAGGCTGTTAAAGGTAAATTAAAAAGCACATTCCACTAAGAATTGTTAAATTAAAAATGTCAGGCTGAATATTTCAAGATTTTTTAAAATTATTTTATCAAGAATGTTCTAAAAGTAAGCTTTGAGAAACTACTTAAATATATTTTGTGTAATATTTTATCAAACCTTTTATTTTTTACGTAAATTGCACGTCACATGTTTTATAGTGTACATGTTTTAAATTGTCATGGATTTGTAATGTAAATATAGTGGATGCTGGATAATAAATACAGTATAATCCAATATAAGATGTTGATATTTAAGATATCCAATAAATACGTTTTATATTACATATAAAATTTTTACCAGCGCATTATAAAACATGTTTATATCCATTCAATTCAATTAAAAAAACTTTATTCATCCCCAGGGGGAAAACTGCTTTTCCAGTAACAGTTTCTCACACAAAAGAGAAATATAATAATTAAAGAAGCAAAAATAAAAATGGACATCTGCAAGAAATAAGAGATCCATATCGAGGGTCTTTTGTGTTTAATAGTAACTGTAAGAGTTTAATAGAAACTTATACGTACCAATTATTTAAAGATAACCTGCAATCTGACATTTTGAAAGTAAAAAGTACTGGTGGATTTTAGCCAAAAAATCTCTCACCGCCTCTGAAACGCATCACTTGCCGTCTACAACATGTTTTTTAACCGTCACAGATTATTGTGTAGAAATGTTTTCAAAAAGAGATAAAAATCTAGATTCGTGTGAATGTGGGACTTCCCTCCCAAGTTTTCGCCTATTTGACGCCTAAAAGATGTGTTTATCAAATCAATTTAACGAGTTCATAATGTTTCCAGAAGATGGCGCTAAATACACGCAGAATGTTATGAAATTGTTTCTTTTTAAACGTGTTTAAAAACGGAAAACAATTCATATAAAAGTCTAGAGGATTAAGAAATGACATTTTGAGAAGAGGAAATCCAGTGGACGTGATTGAACTTTTTTTTCACAACTTATCTTCTGAAAACATTAAAATAACACAATGAAAATGAAAATAAATTCATATACAGTAATGTTAAAATCAATACAGTATTAAAACAATATTATTAAAATAATATTAAAATAAAGAATTTGTAAATGAGCCAACACTACTATCCATAAAAGCATCATCAACATTCCACAAAATAGATAAAACAAGTCAGTAATTGCCAAAAAATATCAGTTAAGGTGCATATTTCTTTTATAGCTTGTACTGAATTTGACACATCAACAGCGAGTGAAACAACAAGCGGGTGCATATCAAGTTCACATCATTTGCTCTAATGGTTAAACCATGAGCGGATTTGTTCTCTAATTGCTGAGTGCAAAACGATGCCTTCCCAACACACTGATGCGGACCTTGGACCATCGGATACGTCTTTGCCCCTGTGGTTCTCCTTCAGACAAACACAAACACACAGGGCAACGTAAACGTGCAGCTCATGCTCTTAAATAAGCGACAAGGCCTGGTTTGTCCTTGCTGCGCACACCTTGACCTCACCTTCACACGTCATCCGCCCGCAGGTACAGGCACAGCGTGAGAAACAATCCATCTGCTGCACGTACATTTGTTCATTTATGCATTTACCTGTAAGACTCTTTCTTTTGATTTAAGATGATTCTACTACACAGATCAAAACAATGCTAAACACACTCAATTGCATTTTAGCATTTACTGCGACACACACACACACACACACACACACACACACACACACACACACACACACACACATCTTTGTATAAAGTGTATACACACATATTTGTCTTCAATATATTTTTGACCACTCAACAACAGCAGACCAAAACAACAGTATGATTTCTTGTGTTTATGAAATATATTTTATTACCATTGTTTTCAATTGTGTCATGAGTTTTAGTTTTGTATTTAATACATTATAAATGTCATTAATAATACAGCTTTATTGTTATACTATATAAAATACTTTATATGATACAAGGTCTCTTTTTCAAAATTTTTTGATTTCTTTTATTTTTTATTAAATTTATTTTGAAAGTTTCAAAATATTTATGTTGATCGACACAATAATTTAACATTTTAAATAATTAAACTTTCTGTTTAACTTATTTTGATAACTTAGGCTATTAAATGATTCTAGTATAGTTCGTAAAGTTTTTGTTCAAATAAAGATTTTCTTCATACAATTTTAATTTCAAAGCTTGTAATGTCACATTAAAGTGAGTGTAAAATGCAGCTTTTAAAATAATAATAAAAAAAAATGCATGCAGAGGATTAGAGTCAAGTATCGCTTTCAAAACACCCATAAAAAGCCAATTAAACCCTACATCTTTTATACATAAGGGAAATATAACTGTAAAAAAATCCCCATGGAGAAACCTCATTAATTGCATTATTTTGAAGTTTCACTTCCAACCAGGGCGCTAATTTGATCCACGTCAGATTGTTTTACACTTATGCTTAATGATGTTTAATTTATGCCACTGGAACGAGTTCATGAATATTTAATACATTCCATACTCTGTAATTTTATTCAGGCATCTCATACACCAATCAAACCCGGTGCAGTTCTGAAACAGTTGTGGATTTGTTTTCACTGTGAGAGCCTGGAAACAGTGACGTGGACAAGGAAGTGTCCAGCGATGGACTGTCCACTGAGTCTCAGTCTGGTAAATTATTAATTTCTCATATGAATCCGAGATTCTCAGTCATCCAGGTGGAATTATCGGAAGGTTGAGTCATTTCAGCTGAACGTTGAGTCACTCCACCAATCTAGGCGTCTTCTTAAGAAGAACCACACAATCATTTAAATCTCTTTCTGTAGAAATACTAAATGACATCTAATCTGCAAAAGAAAAAAAACAAACAAAAACAATGGTGGTGAAGCGTTTCTGCAGTAAGACATTTATAATAAGACATTTTTCTTTTTTTCCCCATTAGAAAGAACAAAACCCAGTTTACGCGACTCAACATTTTTACATCCATTAATGGAAAAAAAAAACATTAAAATAACCCAAATAGCCACTAATACAAATTAAATAATATTAAAATAAAGAGCTTGGGAAAAATGTGGTCTGATAAAATTGAATCATTTAAAGTGCAAGATGACTTTAAATTATTTTAATTCTCTGTTATACTTTTGTAAAACGACACACACACACGCACACACACACACACACACACACACACACACACACACACACACACACACACACACACACACACACACAACCTAGTTTATTATCTCATGAAAAGGATTTTGAAAGAAAAAATGAATCATGCAACCTAAGATAAGGATGACTTTCATAGAAAGAAAGAGAAAAATCATCTTTGATATTCTTTGCTCCCTTGAATGCAAATGGGCCAGATTGAACCCTGGGGCTTAAGTGTAGAATGTGTATGTAAGAGAGAGAGAAACGGAGAGAGTGACAGATAGTAAGAGTATTATTTCCTATATAAAAAGTATAAAATACATAATTGGATCAGTTTACTTCTCATTACAGGGGAGAGAGAGAGAGAGAGAGAGAGGAGAGAGAGAGAGAGAGAGAGAGAGAGAGAGAGAGAGAGAGAGAGAGAGAGAGAGAGAGGAGAGAGAAGAGAGAAGGGAGAGAGAGAGAGAGAGAGAGAGAGAGAGGAGAGGGGGAAAGAGAAAGAGAAGAGAGAGAGAGAGAGAGAGAGAGAGATGAAAAACTCAAAGAAGTCAAAACAACTTCATGGTCAAACTGAGGAATAAGTGTCAATCAGAAAGTGAAGATGAGGTGATGCAGAGCAGAAGATGGTGAGATGAAGCGAAAGACTTCCTCTTTCCCTAGAGCGAGTGAGACTGAAACACAGATGTCAATGAGCACAAACTCCCAGGAGAAAGTGAAGCAGAAGCTCATTCCAACATCTCGCACTCACTGCAGGATAAAGATCTTAATTGGGTTCGTGCAGAGACATAATGCACATAAGTTCCTGAGCTCCTCAGACAGATGCTCCAAGACTCGAGGAACACGAGGAACCAGATGGGACTGAATGGCCAACATTGAGTCAGGAATACAGCAGTGTGTCTCAGATTGAAGCGAGGCAATTACATTAATTAAAATTAAACTGTTGAAAGCAAAATAACTGCAGATTTAAATGGAAGTCAAAAGTACGGACGCTACTATATACATAAATAGGGGATAATGATAGATGAAGATAGGCCGACATATTCTGAGAGAAAGAAAGAGCAAGAGAGTGGTAGAAAGCGAAAGAGGTATAATAAAGATATGATAGTCAGAGAGAGCGTGAGTGAGGGATATATAGAAAGAGAGTGAGCGAGGGGAGCAGGAGAGAGAGAGAGAGAGAGAGAGAGAGAGAGAGAGAGAGAGAGAGAGAGAGAGAGAGAGAGAGAGAGAGAGAGAG
>CM051494.1:8303750-8402911 GCA_028031935.1 Paedocypris micromegethes | reverse complement strand
GAGAGAGAGAGAGAGAGAGAGAGAGAGATCGTTAACTGTTATGGCACGCGCTCGATGGGGTAACGAGGGACCGAACAAACTCCGCACTAACGACCTGTGCGATGCTCTGGCGCGCGAAAGTCTTTTGCTTCCTTTCACCGCAGGCGGATCGGATTCTCAGAGTTCTTTAACTTGTCCGACAAACTTCATGAGTTTGAGCGAGGGTCGACATGAGCGCATCACTCCCCAAAAGCGACTCTGCTACTTCCCTCATTAAATCCACGAACCGGAAGGCACGCGCGGAGCCCACGAGTCGCCGCAACGGTCCACGACAAGCGGCAGGCGGAAAAGAAGACTCGTGCTGGACCGACAAGTGTGACGCTACCTCACGGCGACCCCTGTGCCAACCCAAACAAACCAAGACGGTGGAAAAGATCAAGAGTCAACGCTCGGAAGATGGTTATCACCAGGGGCGCGGAACGGAGCACCGCAAGCCATCGCGGCAACACACCATCGACGCTCCGCTCCAACTCTGCGGGAACACTCGCTCCAGCCGCTCGCCGTCGCCGACTCCTTCCAAGCGCTCGGATGAAACCGCGTCGTTTTTTGCGCTAAAAGACAAGATCCGGACCGGCTCGAATCAAAGTCTCAGCTCCGGTTCACCTGCAGGACCGCGCGCCCCCGGGAAAAAGAGCGCGTGCGGCGGCGCGCTTGATGCTGAGCTCCATCCCATAGTCAAATCAGTGTTTGGCCAGGTAAGCGCAATTTTGCACTGTGATAACGAATCAGACATTTAGCTGACTCTTTCATCTTGCTAAAATCCACAATTATATACGTACTTTTATTCCATAAAGCATATATCTTTCATGCAATGTGCAGTCTATGCATTCAACTAAATATGTTTTATTAAGGGATCGGCATTAATAACCAAAAAAAAAGTTCACACAGTGGTTGCTTAAGTGGAAAAATCCACAGGTGGTGAGTGGATCTGTGTACAATATGGAGTTGTGTTACTTAAGCGTGTTATTAAAGTGTGTAAATAGTTAATGTGTATAAATTACAGCCTAAATTTCTGGAATCTTTGTACTGTAACATACTCACGCACGCACGCACGCACGCACGCACAACACACACACACACACACACACACACACACACACACACACACACACACCGTTTGTGTGCATCACTTTAGATAAAAGTGTCAGCTAAATAGAGCTATTTTACGCTGCATGTAACAGGAGACTGTGGCTTTGGCGATATCATCTCTCTATGATTAGATGATGTGGATAAAACTGAATAATGCACGAGGCTTTGAAGATAAAAGGGAAACAGAAGTCTTGTGGACCTGTCACACTGGGGTCAGAGTTCAAAGAAAAGAAAAGCTTGAGACAGAGTCAAGGGGCAGTCAATGGTGGATTTCTGAGCTCATGGATTATTGAGGTTGAAAATGTCACGTGTAAATCAGATACTAACATCAGCACCGGCAGAGCCACAGAATGAATAACTGAAAGCATCACGTGTGAAAGACTAGACGCTGAGGTGCAGTGGTCCAGATGTGGTCTTACTTTAAAACCAAAAACGTATAAAACAAAAATAAATACGTATATAGAAGCCCATTGGCTAGAATCACCAGCACCATCACCAAATCGAAGATGGTTCGGATATTTATCGGCGCTGCTTTTGAAATCAATTCAAACGTCTCAAAAAAATATCTCACAAGATATGTTATATTACAAAATAAAGTTGTCGCAGGCCAAATCTAGCATATTTTTAATAATATTATTATTATTCAGATCTGTTATAACAATTTTTTTGCTATTTTTTGCTATTATTAATCATATATGTATTTCTAAGGTAGGAAATATATTTTGACGTCAGAAAGTTTGACCAAATCACACCCAGCGAGTCACATATTTCCTCATAAACATTCAATTTTACAGTTACAACAAATATAGCTGCAATGTGATAATATTGAATAAAAAGGCCTTTAATAAAAAGAAAAAGAAAAACACTATTAATCAATGGCATGCAGAGGAAACACTGTAAAATAATAACTGAACCTGACCTGGATTTCTTCACCATTTAAACTTAACATTGCCACATCACCGGATTGGGCAATTTGCCTTGCATTCCAAAAAGCCATTTCAGCATTTACCACATTCATTTAATATATGTGAACATGCTGATCCGAATAAGGCGGAGTTTAACCGAAAGTGTGGCATCAGACATGAATTATTCAGCCTGCTTTTGAATCCAGGTTGGGTCGGACACTTATTCATGCTTTTAAAGCCTCTGAGGCATCATTACTCTTTAAATTACAAATGTCATGCATGCTTTTTCCTCTTATCTCATTAGAAAAAAAAATGTTTAAGGCGTCACTAAGCCTTGACACACGCATGATTCTATTCGCGTTTGCGTTGAACCGCGTATTCACAGAAAAACTCCAGAGCAGCATGAACACCAACACTTCTTTTTATAGTGCCGACATGTCTATTTTCTCCCTCGCCGTGGATTGATATTCCTCAAATACTGTTTCATATTTCTTTACGTAACATCAAGGCTTGCGTTCAATCCCCACAGAAATCGTTCTCCGCCAGCAGGCGCTAAATATAGCAGCTCAAGACCTGATTAGAGAGGAGAGAGGAAAGCTGTCTTTTGTGCAACGGTGAAAAAAATTCAAATCCATTAGCTACACGACACGTGGGGTTTAAACGCGTCAAGAGCCGAGCGCAGCGCACGCCGCTCTGTAATAAAAATCTGATTGGAATGATGTGCCTACGAAAGCGCTTCCTTGTCTTGATTCGCATCTAGAACGATCCGTCCCAGGATCAATGCTGTGGTGCTTTTAAAATGCATCTAACATGGATAGTCCATTTTTGAAAGGCTGTTCGGAAATATAAGCGTATCACATCGTATTGAATTGAACATTGAAATGGAGTTTGCGTGTTTCCTCGTGCTCGAGTGGGTTTCCTCTAGGCCTCCGGATCCCACAGTCCAAAAACACACATTCAGGAGAATTGGAGTCCAGTTCAAAAATTGTCCAGTACACACTTTGGTGTGAGTGGGTGTGAATGTGTCTGTGTCCTGCTCTGTGATTGGTTGCCCGCCAATCCAGGCTTGTGTCCCGCCTTTCCCGGATGGACGGACGATCAGTTGGATGTATGTATGTCAATTGTCTTCAAAGTCACAATGAACTTCATTGTCAAATACTGTTTAAGTACTCATATTTTTCCCTAAAGTTTTGGGTTGAAGGTGATATTAGTTAAACGTCATGAATCGTGAAATTTGGAGGGCGTTTCGCTCGTGATTTCAAACTTATGAATCCAAGTAAATTGGGCAGATTGTTCTTGAATGGCGTTCTAGAATGCTCTTTTCACCTATGTCACACTATGCAAAAAAAAAAACAAACAAACAAAAACTTTGGCTCTCACGGGACGTTTTCCTAAACTTCATGGTTATACACATACATACACACCTCGCAAGTTCAGTTTGTCTACTTCAGCAGGAAAATACTTGCAAAACAAAAACAAGAATTGTGGATGTCAAACATACATTAACATTTAAAATCTAGTTGGCAAGTGACTGGTGAAGCTGAAGTCAAAATTAATATTTCAATTTATTGTCCAGAATTGAATATAGGTTAGGATGGGACCACGGATTGTGTGTTTAGCACTGGTATCTCGTCCACTTTTTATGGGGCTTAGTCTTTGGTAGAGATGTCTAAAATAGGGGGTCATGATGGTGGTGTTCAAGTTTCTTAATGACTTCGGATCAAAGTTTTAAAACACGTGTAAACCAAAATGGGATGGATGGGTCCCTTTAATTTAGTTTTTTTTAGCCTTTTTTCCGTTTCTAGTTTGATGAGACACACACTCAAAACAATACAAGTGTCTTCATCAACCTGAATGTAAGTTTCTGGACAGTGAAAGTAAAGCAGAGACCCATTAACTAATAAAGAGCAGACAAACTGAAGCCCCAGGGTCAACTTTACCTTTCTTACAAATTCAAATTAGATTATGTTGTTTCTAACACAATGTGGTTGAGATTAGTGAGACAGCCTATAGCCTGGACAAACACAGATTTTAGGGGAAACAACTAAAGTAAAGTATTTGAGAGATTTGTGAACAAACAAGATGCGTTTTAAATGTGTGCCAAACCTTTTCTTTTTCATTATAGTTAATCTCCTCGCAGTGTTAGTATTGCACATCAAACGATGAAGAGGACTGAGCTCATTTTACTTGACAGATTTTAAACAACTTGTAGAGGTCAAATTATTGATATAAAATATAAAACTATAGTGTTGATTTATATAATACATCTCCTGTGTGCTTTTTTTTTTTTTTTCAAACACACAAGATGACGCTATCGAGGTCGGCTGTGTCACACTTTTTTTTACTGTGTTTTATTTGTATTTTGTAATTCCTGCATTTCTACATCATGAGCACTTTTTTGACAGAGGCATTGTGGATTGTTCATTTTTGCACATTTTTTGTATGGTACTATATATCTTATCTATTGGTATTTAGTAATTCGTTTTTTTACATTTACAGAATTGTTGTATTCTGTAATATTACTTACATTTTCTTTACTTTTTATATTTTTTTTGTATTTTTGTGTTATTTATAAACAGTAAAAAAAAAAACATTTCATTGCATTTCATAACATTGATGCGTGTGGACGTGACACATTTGAATTTGAACATAAATTAAAAAAATGACTGAAAAAATAAATATTGATAACTTGATCTGTCCACTAAGAGGGAATGTTTCCACTATTTCTGAGTTGACAAATACTTTTTGTGTATCAAAAGCCCAAATGGTGCCTTGTGGCTTTCTGCTCCTAGAATATTCCAGGGCACTACTTCTCCTCTGCCAGCAGGGGCTGCCCGTCTCAGCCGAGAACAAGATCATCACACAGTGGAACATCCACTGGCTTTTTGTGCCACTTCTGGCAAAATGACATTCTGTCATCCTCAATCAAGCCCCCTTTGACAAACTGAGGAGATATCCAGCAAACAACCGATTTAAAGAATGGAAGAAGTGAAATGCTGGACCAGCGTTATGTAACACTCTCCGTCGTGAGGCAGGTGATGCTGGAATATTCAGCTTTGCCTTTCACGCACTCGGCTCCGTTTTTGTTCATGCTTTTGGCTTTTTCTGGCGCTTCCTGCCCTCCCTCTCCGGCCCACTTGGGTCAAATCGACCTTGCACGGATGCCGTGAAGGGGGAAACAAGGGAGAACAGACGGCAAATAGAGATAGTTGAAAAAAAATGTGGTGAAAAAAAGGACATGTTAATATGCAATAGAAGCTGTCGTAAGGATGCACGTCACCGCCGTCTTCTGTATAAACTCAGTCTTTGGCTATAAATAGAAGGCGGTGGGGGTTTTTTTTTTTGTTCACCCATGCAAGCAAAGAAAAACAGATTGTTGAAATCTTTTCTCAGGCTTTCCGTTGCTAACATTAATATCTATGATACATTTGTAAAATATGAAAAATTTTGTTATTCAGCCAACAAACAGTTTGTAACTGAAGTACTAAATGAAATCATCTGTTTGAATTTGAGCTGTTTCTAAATACAAAGGGGAAAAATCAGTAAATAATTTAGGTGAAAAAAAATCTAGTTGCAAAGCAAAATCACACTAGTAAATAAACGGAGCTGTATATTAGTGTGTGTGTGTGTGTGTGTGTGTGTGTGTGTTAAAATATTTTTACACTTTAATTTTACCAATGTTTTTACCAGTATATTACAACTGGCAAAAAAAACAGAATAGTTTCTTGCATATATGAGTTTTCCTTGATTGTTTTGAACGGATTTTCTATTCTTTATGGTGGATATTTCAATGTTTTTGGCGATTTGACAATTTCTTTATCAGGGGCACAGAAATCCCATTTTATTCTACTTTTCAAGTAGAACTTGAACACTTCTTGCCATTCTTTATCTATCTATTCATCTATCTATCTATCTATCTTATCTATCTGTCTGTCCGTCCCTCCCTCCATCCATCCATCCATCCATCCATCCATCCATCCATCTATCTATCTGTGTCTGTGTGTATATAAATAGAGCTATAAAAAAAAATGAAAGCTGATAATAATGAAGAAAAGGAATGCACTGCTGCATTTTTGATGCTCTCAGAATTGCGCAAATGAATATTTCAGGAGGATGTTGAACTTTGCAACTAAACGTGGCTCACTAACAAGAAACCGGAACGAATAGTGTACCACAAAGTTTATGTAATCAGCATCTTCAGAGAAACGGGAGCGTTCATGTCCAGTCAGAACACGAGCGCTGCTTCTCTGATCCTAGAGAAGAACGTCTGAATAAAATGGGGCAGAAAGCTCAGATGAATCTCTCTGCTTGACTCTCTGTCTCTCTGGCTTCATGTCACCGTGCCCAACAGGATTAGCCATGACCTCACATCTTCGGAAAACCGAGAAGTCGTTATTAACATTGCTGTCAGGATGATCCATTCTGTGCTTGAGATCCTAGAGCAGGAATGAAAGCACGTGAGACTCGTAGCAGTATTCATCGAAATGCACGTTTGGATTATTTCCACAAAGCATAATTCAGGTTAAAGATGTGTGGAACGCAGGTATACGTAAATGTAGATTCAGATAAAGACTTCTTTATTAAATACAGTAATAATTTATGACACAGATCAGCAAGTCGGGGTAAAGAATTGTTTCTGTACTTTACTCACGACAACTGTGAAATTACAGTATATGCTGTATAAATAAAATGTATAGTTTTTTTTATAACTTGTGCTTTTCAATATAATTGTCGTATTTTCCATATTTTGGTAACACAACTGCTGAGAATGTTTTGGCAATAAATAAAATTAATTTCAAATGGTAAATATTATTCAATAAAGTTACGTAAAAAAGCATAATTTCAAAATTAAGCAGTTTTACACATTAGTCCATATGTATCAAGTAAAGGATATAATATATTATATAATATAATATATTCTATATTAAATGTTACACGCAGTAGAGAAAATGGTATTTAACATATATGTTTTATGAATCAACATGTCCATTTAAACATTTTTGATATTCTTGTCAAACACCTTTTTCCTAGCTGAAAATATAACAATCAAATGAATGTTACCTTGTATAACTTATAGCTAAGATGTGAAGATCCCGTGATTTTATCAGATATTTTAAAAATATAGCATTGCTGGTTATAAAAGTGACTAATTAATAAATCATGAACATGATTTATAATGCACTGACAGAACAAATAATGCATAGATGGAAATAACAGAATATATCATGTTGAGTCAACTGTGTGTGTGTGTGTACGTGTGTGTGTGTGTGTGCGTGTGTGTGTGTGTGTCTGGTGGATGGGCTGTGACCATGATGGACAGTATTTTGACAGCATTTCTCACTCTCCATCACTTCTTCTTTGTAGCTTGGCTCCCTAGTACATCCCGTTGTAGTAAAGTTTGCTACAAATTTGGTATCCACCAATTTTTATAGGCTGTACAACTGTACAGTAAAATGTGAAACCGCTGTGAAAAATTAATTCAATAAAAATCTTGTGCCAATGTTGTTTAAGCAAATTTTAATTTCCACTAATCATTTTAGATTGACTTTTTAAAGAAACAGTTTGATATGAGCTGCTTTTTTTCTTCTCTTAGTGATAAGCACTGTATTTATTTATCTATCCATTTATGTAATACACTATCTTAAAATGTAATACAGTATTGCAATATCACATGTAGTTAAATATAAATCTGGTAATGAGTGATTAATACAGTCTCTTAACTGGTTTTGCTAAAATTGATTTAAAGCTTACGTTTTAAATGGCTTTTTGCTCAAACATTGTTATATTTATATCCTTGCGGGTGAAAGCCAACTCAAACTGAAATCTCCAATTGTTTGCAGAATTTTATCTGAAGTACCAAATCTGCAATTTTTATTTATTGATTCATGAAAAATCCCCCATAGACCCCCAAATCATACAATGAAATTTCAGTTATGCCAGTTTCAGCATTGCCAAGTCAGCATCATATCAAGATCTGACGTTGTTCGTCATGATAATATTTACATTAGTGATATGAGTGGTACAGTATGGCACATCACATGAGTTTTCTGAAAGGCCTGCGTCTGCTAAACTGTGACAGCGTCTAAAGCGAAAACAATATTGTGCGTGATTGGCTGGAGCCGATGATGTCACTGAACCAGTGTACACATGCTGGTACAGCATCACTGGCTAAACAGATTGTGACAAAGCCAGTGCAGTAAACCAGAAGTGTTTATTTAACCCCAGCACTCTCCTGTAAGCAATCCAGTAATGGAAAAAGGACTTAAATCAACATGTGCTGTTGATTTGTACAGTGGTGGGCTCACAAGACATGGCTGCCACATTCCGAGGGGCAGCGTGTGCATGTATGGATATGCGCATGTGTGCTGCTGGTGCGTGTTTGCTTACTGAGTTGACGTTATGAGGGTGGACGGCGCCTGGCTCTGATTTCTGATGAGTTCTGAAGTTCACAATGAGCCTCCGGTGAAGAGGCTACGGCTTCTGATGGATGAATCATCCTCACAGATAGGGAGAGAAAAAGAGATAAATCCATAGATGAGTAAACAGATCTGTGAAGAATTAATCAGCGAGGTCAATATTTTGATGAATGGAGGAGGAATCCACATACGTATTGCGGTTGTTTCTCCAAGGACGGAGAGATGTGAAGAAGATCTTACTGAAATGCTTTCCATTTGATGGTTGTTGGTTTTTTTCCATTATTTTATGGTTATTTGAGGTGCTCCAGGGGTCTTAGAAGTACCGTTTCTCTTATAAATCAATCGTACATTTGTTCTTGAAGAATTGGTGTTTCTAACCAATGATAAGTAAGTCAAAAGCCCTTCCTTTTGACTACACAATCAAACAGAAGTTGAATTACTTATTAATAATAATTACTATTATTAAGTTTTACTTGGTTCAAAAGGAAAAATAGAAGAGACAATGGACTGAAATGGACTGATCAGGCCTGTCTGAAACTGTATGTCATAACGCGACTCGTGTTTCATGAAAAGTGACACATGTTCCACAGTTTCTGTGTATTATACATAAACAAATCCAAACGTAGGCATCAATAGAAACAAAGTTACACCAGAAATGTTGATAAAATCAGGCTCTGTTGAACCTATAAAATAGGTTTAGAGCCTAAACATAGTTAATGAGCTAAGTATAATAAATATAAAGACATTGGTTTCATCATTCCAAGATGAAATTCTCTAGACACATTTAAAGACAAGAAGCCGTTGAAAACACCATGGATGGCGAAAGCTGAACGATGAATCCCATTCAAACTCAGAGGGAGAAAATGATGAGTAAAAAGTTGAATACGGAACTCCAAACGCAATACAGGTTTTAGAAGTAAAACAACATTTCTGGTAAAAACAATTATGAAAAAAAAAATAGAAAAAATGTTGAGTTAGAGGAAGGACATGCGTTTAGGATTCTGATCGGCAATTCTGCAACAAACCATTGAGGATTTATTTACACTGCGCTTTGTGAAAAAGCGGCGTGATTCAGTAACTCCAAACCATCAAAGCTAGAACTCATCCTTCAGATCCTTTGTACCTGTTTGTATCCCAGACCGATTTTGTACTTTTGTTGGCCAGGTTTTTCTGTAAACACTGCCCCTCATAGCTGGGCGGAACGACTGTGCCAAGTGTGTGTGTGTGTGTGTGTGTGTGCGTGTGCGCGCACGCTCGTGTGATATTTTTAGCTGCATAGCCTCACATCCGTACAAGTGTAATCGACTGTGCCCATGTGTGTGTGTTTGGATTAGCGTCTTCAGCATCTTGCCCGGGGGAAGGTGATAACCCAACCTCGTCGTCCACGCCAGCCACTTTGTCTGTTTTCTCCTTGTTTGGATGGACGGTTGAAAACTGAGCAGCTGAGACTGAGAGAGAGAAGAGGACAGGGAGGGAGGGAAATGAAAAAAAGAGCGACTTAACTGAGGGGGGAAATGAAGGGAGGGTGAAAGAGAGAGAGAGAGAGGAGTGCAAGTGAACAAGCAATCTTGGCTTTTCTCTTCCGAGCAACCCCTCACACTGAGACACATGTCTCTTTCTTCTGATCCCTCCATCCACTTTCCCCTTCTTTGCACTTCCTGCCTCTTTGACGTTTCGCATCAGCACTCCGGGATCATCAACCTCCTCCCCAAAATCCATCGTTCCTAGACGATAAGCCTGCAGACCTCATCTCCCCATCTGTAATCCATGCATGGAGACATGTGGATACACTCAGACGCATGCTCTCGTACTCATGCTCGCATATGGCCGCACTGACTCGAGCAGGAGGAACAATACAATGGGCAACTGTGTCAAATCGCCACTTAAGAATTTCTCCAAGAAGGTAAGTTGGCGTTTACTAGTGAAACTGCCCCTGGTTGGCACGTGCATGACCGCTGACTCCGACTGCGCCGCGCGGACTGACTTAACGTGGAAAACGCTAAGGTTTACCGCACTGCTGTTGGGATTTTCACTGAACTAGTCTGTGATTTGGTTGACTGTTTGGATTCTTCGAGTTTTACATACGTATTTTAAAAACTAGAGTCTAGAGTTGCAGAAACATCAAATTACTGTGGTTTTAGGACTGTGAAGTTCACTATAAATTCTTGTTGAAAATTGACTGTGCACTAATTGGATTTTAGATTTCTTAGAGATATTCCGAAAACTGCCTGGAGTTGCAGAAAATCTGATAAATTGCCTGAAAATGGACGTTTGGATTCTGGATTTATATATAAGAGTTCTGCATGCTGCCTGGAGTTGCAGAAACACCAAACTACCGTTTTTTTCCTGTAATGTAAGGTATATATATATATATATATATATATATATATATATATATATATATATAAAAACAAAAAGACTGAAAACGTGGCATTTGAATTTTAGATTTGCTTTAAGATTTCCACAAACTGTCCGGAGTAGCAGAAAAACCAAACTATTGTATTTTTGGCACTATAAGGCACATTTTAAATGTACAAAATGACTGAAAAATTGATATTTGGATTCCAGATTTAATTTAAGAAACACATGACAGCCCTTTCGCGACAGCATTCGTATTCCTTTTGAAGTTCCTAAAGTTCTCGGTGCTCCTCAAACGTGGAGTGTGTTTGACTAGCGTCGACAGATTAACTGAATGCGTTGAGTTCTCAGGCCGTGGCACCTGCTAAGATCTTCTCTCCTGGTGCGTCTGAAGACTCTTGTCTCTTTAGAGGAGCATGAGCGCTGGCATCTCACTTTGGCAGCAGATGGAGCGTGAAGGTCAATGTGCAAATAAAGGGCAGGAGCAATTGCACATGTTTGCAAACAAAGCGAACCGATGCCTGCAGCCGCATTAACTGTGGATATCAATTCAATGCTTGGACCTTAAATTATTGTATTAATAGTGTCCAGTTAAGTTGTTCTTAAAGATTTTCACTTTACACCAATTTTGATTCTGGCGTTTTTGCACTAGGGAGCAAAAAATAATTTAAGAAAATAGGTTAATGGCATAACAGATGGTATTTTTTATATAAATAAGAACATTTCACAAGGCTGCATACATAGACCGTATACACACACACACACACACACACACACATAAATACACGTGTTTGTATATACTGTACTGTATGTACAGTGTGTGTGCATACATGTATAAATATGTGAATACATATCACTATCACTCAGTTTATATAACTATGTACAGTGGTATAAATCTTTAAATTTTTACATTTTTTACAATTTCCAGAGGGAATTGGCTAAATGTTTGTAAGTTGATGATTGTAGACTATCCTTTTTATGTTCAATAAAATAAACCACCAAAAAGTGCAATCCAGAACACAAATTAATATGAAAAATTATTGTTTTACTAGTAAACCGTATCCGTAGCTGCTTTTTGATAAACACATAGAATTATTGGCCAAACATTTATTAATTAACCTTAAGGTCCAACTGCAATTAGAAGATGATCTTTCCGAAATCTCTTCTTCCTCTTCACTAATTGTTCATTATAATGTTCTGGCTGACTGCTTCCTTTGTGATTAGCCCTCCGCTAACATGCGCTTCAGTAAAGACATGCGAATCGTTTACGTTTTCCGTAAATCCAGTCTTGTGTCATGTCAGAGGTCAAGGTCAGTGACCTCATCATCACAAACTCTTAGTAGAAATACAGCGCAGATGAAGCCAGAAGACAATGCTTTTGGAGGTTTGACTTTGCACTAGGGCACGGCAGGCGGAGATGAATTATTCAGTTTGAATGATATCTGATCTCAAAAGTTGTGTCAGTTGCAGAGAAGGAAGGAGAGAATGAGATTTATACAAGTAGGACATGTTCCTGGCTTAACATCCTGTGTCGGTCTTGAAGCGGAATTACCATCAAAACAAGACCATTGGCCTTTCTCGACCCCCGCCCCCCACCCCCCTTTTCTCTTTATCTCCCTATTTTGCTCCTTTGCTTTCTCTGTATCTTTCTTTTCTCTATTTCTTTGTCTGTTTCTCTTACTCTCATTGCAGCTCTCCTACTATCTCTCTATCTCCCTTTTGTTTGCTCACTAGCTCTCTTTTTCTTTCTTCCTCTATCGTTTTCTTTCTTTCTCTCTTTCTCTTGCTTTCTCCTAAATTCATTCTTTCTTTCTCTCTCTATCCCTTTCTCTTTCTCTTAATCTCATTGCCGTTCTCCCCCTCTCTATCTCACTCTTCAAATTATTTTCGTTCTCTTACATTTGTTGTCTCGATCCTCTCTCTCTCTCTCTCTCTCTCTCTCTCTCTCTCTCTCTCTCTCTCTCTCTCCCTTTCACACTCGTTAGTCTTTTTCCTTCTGTTTTACTCATTGGCTCTCTTTTCTCAATGTCTTTCTCTCAACCTTCAGCAGGAGTTCTGATAATATGCGCGTCAAATACTTCCCAATAGATATATTTGTATGAACTCTGAACAATATGATGCTTCTGCACAATATTTCATTTACCGTATGTCAAATTCTTAGTCAACCATGCAGCAAAACAAATCACTCATTTTTTACTCACACCAGAAGTACTTTAGTCATTTAATACATTCACACGTGGGTTTCATCAGACATTTTGACGGTGATATAGCTCTGACTAACTGACGGACGGTCGGACAGACAGACAGACGTGGATGTAGTCTCTAACTCTGCCTTTGCCCTGAACTGCTGGCGCGGGGCTGCTGGGACATGCTGCCTGCACTCAGGACCAAAAGCGCAGCTACAAAGCAGTGCAGTCATGTGATGAGGGGGTGACATCTGCAGAGACCCTCACGGCCTTGGCTCAGAACTCTACTTACATGCACAATGTGCTCGGGCCAGCGTGCATCTTCCTCCGCAAGGGCTTCGCGGAGAGCCGGAAGGCTGTACGTAAGTCTGGACACGCATAGCCACACACACACACACACATACACATATGCTCTATCTCTTGATGAAAGGACTTCTAAATCTGGTGGAAGAAATCTATGGGAAATATTCATTTTATTTGTATTCATAGTTTTAAAAATGCTTATAAGTTGAAGTAGTTTCAAATACACACATACAAATATGAAGTGATGGATGGATGGATGGATGGATGGATGGATGGATGGATGGATGGAGAAACAAAAAACAATACACTCAGTATTCTTAGATTTATTTAAGCATTGTATTTTTTTTGTATCCCCATCCTACATTTTGTCTTCCGTGTGCTTTTGGGATCTCATCTACGTGTCAAATCACCAAAAGAAATGACGGTCATGAAAGATACTTGCGCGTTTAGTTTGACAACATCAGGTCTAAAACCGCTTACACAGAGATAAATACTTCTCCTTTCGTAATTAACACCCATAAAAACGTTGCCATCCAGGCCGCGTCATAAAGACACCGAGCTGATGTGTGAACTGCAAGGATGCGCTTTACTGGCTCACGGGGGGGCTTGGGTAAAGGGGCTTCTGCAGGAGCGTTTGAAGATGAGCAGGGAATTATGGGAGATGTGTTGGGAGGAAACCAATGGTTTGAGCTCATTATGTGAAAGCGTTTAGTCTGAGTGTGATGCTCATAACACTTAATCCGGAGAGATTGAGTGCGAAAGCAGGAAATGTTTCAGCAGAGATGGGAAGAGCAGGTTTACTGTAGCTTTACTTGAAAAGTGGCTCTGTCGCTTAGATTTGTTTTGTTTCTGTTTCAGAAATGGATGCACTGAATTCAAAAAGACAGATTGTCATAAAAAGGAATAATGAAAAGAACTTGCTTTTCTGATTAGTAATAATGTTGTATGAAAATGCTGAAATCTGTTGGTGACTTTAGTCTTCTTGTTACAGAACAGAGAGCTACGGCCAGAAGAAATGGATGGTAGGTGATCAATTTGTCTGTCTGTCTGTCTATCTCTCTGTCTGTCTGTCTCTATCTGTCTCTCTGTCTTTTTATCTTCCTGTCTGCCCATTTATCTGTCTGCCTGTCTATTTATTATCTCACTGTCTGTCTATTTATTTATCTCTCTGTCTGCCTGTCCGTCCGTCTGTCTGTCTATCCATCATTCATCCATCCATCTGTCTCTTTGTATTTTAGTTTATCTAGTTGTCAATCTTTTTGTCTGTCTGTTTGTTTTGTCTGTATCTCCAATTATCTATTTTTCTGTCTATTGATCATTCTGTCCGTTTGTCCGTCCATCCTTCTGTCTGTCCATCCATCCATTCATCTTTCTTTCTTTCTTTCTTTCTTTCTTTCTTTCTTTCTTTCTTTCTTTCTTTCTTTCTTTCTTTCTTTCTTTCTTTCTTTCTTTATGTCTGTCCATGTGTCTGTCTGTCTGTTCATCCATTCATCTTTTCATCTATCTATTTGTCTATTTGCCCATCCATCCGTTTATCCATGCATTCACCACGAGTCAACAATTCCAAATTAATAAAATAAGAACAAGTGCTTTAGTCATTTAGTAGCATGTCATGCATTGTAATCGTCATTAAACTTGTTTTATGGCATGAAACAATCATAAAAGCAGTAAATAAAGACACAGTTTTCCTTGTTCTTAAACATTCAGTCTCACCGTGACCTATTCTGCCTCAACAGAACTACGAGAAGCCTTTAAAGAGTTTGATAAGGACAAAGACGGCTTCATTGGCTGTAAAGACCTGGGGAACTGCATGAGAACCATGGGATACATGCCCACGGAGATGGAGCTCATCGAGCTGAGTCAGCAGATCAACATGAATCGTAAGCGCCGCTCAGCATCAGTCTTAATCAGACGCTTAGTCCATGATTCATTTGGAAATGTGCATCAGACGCAGAATTCTGCAAGCACTCTGCATTATACACACAGACTCATAAATTGCGTCACAAATTCTAGACTGGGTGAGTTTTCTTCAGTAAAGAGTGGTTTTCTGTCTTACAGTGGGGGGACATGTGGATTTTGAGGACTTTGTGGAGCTGATGGGCCCAAAACTTCTAGCTGAGACAGCAGATATGATCGGGGTAAAAGAATTAAGAGATGCCTTCAAAGAGGTGAGAGTCCAGATTGAAAAAGTTTTGAAAGCATATACATGTGAAGTAATTTCTGGATAGATTATAAATAATTCACACATCTCTATGAAGCAATATGTGGCAAAATAGGGTTAATGTAACAATATGGGGAGGATTAAAATCTTGCAATGTCAAGATTTTAAATGGACACATCAAAAAAATGCATAAAGAGAGCGTAACATGTTTGTTCACATTCACAATATAGAGAAATTATCCCCGTAAATGCCTTGCTTTGATTGTTGAACCAATAAGATGTAAGAGTTGTATCATTTAATGAAAAAAATTATGTGATAAACTGGAATATTCATGAAGGAAAGGAAGTTTAAAAATTGTGAAAAATTTTAGCAACAAGATTTGCTGTGTGTAAAAAATTTATTTTAGAACAATTTTGGAGTAATCCCCTGAGCCTAAATTTAAAAGAGTCGCTGAACTGTTTTTCCAAATGCGTTTTTTGTCACTTCGACATGGAAAAACGAACTAAATTCAAACGAATTCAAACGAAACGTGAAATTCAATTAGCAAACACAAATTCAATTTGTAAAGAAATTCGGGAATTCATCTCAAATTGACCATGTGAAATACTAATACAAAGTATAGTACAAATTTAATACAAATTTAATTTGCATTTACATCCTCATTTGTCCGAGATGTACAGGCATGTTGCTTATTAAAGGTATATTACATTTAGTTTAATCCTCAAACAATAAACCCTATAAGGGAAAAAGCATGCCTTTGGACTTTTTTGACCTATAAATATATAGTTAACAAGCTATTCGTGATTCTTTCCTCTTAGTTTGACACCAATGGAGATGGTCAGATCAGTACGGCTGAACTCAGAGAAGCCATGAAGAAACTGTTGGGGCAGCAGGTGATGGCGTCTACAAGAACATCAGAAGGCTTTTAGCTTTCATCATCTTCTGCTTTCATCACTATTGATTGTCTTTCCTCAGGTGGGCCACCGAGATTTGGAGGACATTTTACGCGACATTGATTTAAACGGGGACGGACACGTGGACTTTGAAGGCGAGTGACCTCCAGCTGAATCTGCGGCTCTAATTAGAAATGCTAATCGCTATGCTAATTTCGCCACGGTCAGAGATAATTCGAAATTACATCTGCGTTGAATCAGTTGCTGTCGGGGGAAGAGGACAAACCTTAAAGGTCAAAAAAGAGCAGTTAAAACATGATGTTTCTTCACTTTTCCGTTGTGTCTTACTGCAGAGCATGTGTGGATTTGTTCCGGGTTTTATTGTTTACTATTGTTTACTTATTTTCTTAAACGCATTGGAACATTTTTCAATTATTTAATTTTGAGTTTCATTTGTCCTGGGTAGAGTCTTGTGATCCAAATTACTTGTGAGCAACTTTTTTTTTTACCAAAAAAGAGTAATGGAAATGTTTGTAGTGTGTCAAAATTAGACATATGGAATGCGTATTTGTAATTTGTTTGTAATTTTATTAGATTTTTCTTGCAATCAGCTCAAAGCTCTCCGTGTGTTATGGCTGTCTTGCAGAATGAGATATAACACTAAAGCAATAAATATTCTGAAATAATGAAATTTTATAATGAAACTGGCTTTAATGGCTAGCGCTGCTCGCTGTTGTCGCCGCGAGTTTAACGGCCGCTGAATCTCATCAGGGTGAAGGCGGTAAAATGACAGTAGAAGCTGTCAACCAGATTATCTCTTAATCACCGGATTAATTCACCTCTCAGATTTACTATGAAAAAAGGCAGGAAGGACAGAAATAACCTCAGATGAGGGATCGGATGGCTCGAGGTGTGACAGTCAGACGTCCTCTGCTGATTTCTCCGGCTCGTTTTGACTTTTCTCAGGTCAAATTGATGTTTTTTTGCACATAAATACATAAAATTTGTCAAGATAAAGTTTCCAAATGGTGGGAGTTCACAACCAAACTGGATATTCTGGTCAGAACGATAAGAGGAAATTACCTAATATGTAGTTATTATGAATTAATATCATGTGTTTATTCAAGTAATATTTTTTTTTTATTGAAATAACACATGTCGCTGATCAATTCTTTAGAATCATTAAGGTAAAATAATAAATAAATACTCATTTATAGCTGTTTAATCATTGTAATCAGTATCATGTGGTTAGTACAATAATACAATCTATAAATCTTTATTTATTTATGTTTTTTTTATGTTGAGGAACAAAACACAAAAAGACCATATAAATGCTCTTAAAATAATTTACGTATCTTTCAAACTATAATTCTAACTTAAAACAAAAAAAAAAGGTTTACAAACTTGACTGTTCACCAGATTAAATATTTTGTTGTTATTTAATGCTAAGGTCTAGAATAATGAAGCGTCAATATTAAATACACGCTCTCTTTTCCCTGTTTCTTCCTTTCTCTTAGAATTTGTACGAATGATGTCTCGCTAGTGGATGCAGGATGAAGCGAGTGGAAAACTGGATCTCCTATGCTGTGAGAGAGAACGATGGTGAAGCAGGAGCAGAGGAGGACACGGACGCCGCCTCGCCGGAGAAATTTCTGGAACACGAGCTCTGATCCAAATGCAAGGGGAAAGAGCAGCACTAACAGCTGGATGAAGCTCAGAAGCCGACAGTGGAAACCACAAGACTGATACTGTGACCGCTTGTACATTCATATTTACTGTAGAAAATAGAACGTGTGCAAGACCACGCCGGACCCCCAAACAGCAATCAACCAGCTGTTGGCCTAAAAACATCTACCTAATAATAACATTTGTTTAATTTCTCTTTGTCACCACAGAGTCAAATCCGACGCAAAAAATTTACAGTAATGTTGTTTCGTATTTAAACTATATTTTTTTGTAAATATATAGTAACTATGTTACTTGTAAAGCGATAGAAATGTGAAAACCTTCCCTTTAAAACTGGCTGTTTTTTTACAGTATGGCCTGCACTCAAATATATTTTATTTTCTATATGTACTGGGAAATGCTGGATGACTTTGATATTTGTAGTACATTACTTTAGATCTATGCACAACTCAAGCTTAGTTTTGAGTCTCCGAAGAAAAGAAAAAACATTTGCCATAAGGATCCATGAAGTATAAAGGTTCTGAACCGCCCTTGTTTGCACAGGACGTCCTGCACGAAGGCCAGAGCTGATCAACACTGTCGTAGCCTGTTGTTTTACCGCGTCGTTGTGTGTTTAAAATACCGTCGGATGCGCATCTTTTATCTGTAAACGTGTGTGTTTTGCAAAAACGAAGGACGAGTGGAAGTTTACTGTTCTTGTGTGTTTTCATGTGTCATGTCTGATTTATTCGGTGCATGCCAAACGGTTTTTGTAGAGAATAGATCTGATTAAAGAGTTGTGCTGTCTCTGTTCTTTGTCTTTTCTTCACACAGACCTTCATAGTTCTGCTTGACATTAAAGCCATTGATTGATGAATGTAAAGAAAAACCAATACTATAAATAACGAAAGCATTTTCTAAACAATTGCATATTAAAGTTGTTTTATTTTCAAAGTATATTATTTACAAAAAAAAATAAAAATGATAGTTAACTTACTGACAGTTCACTTACACTGAACACGTTTAGTTTTGTAATATTTACAGTAATAATAGAACAACACTACTGTTACTTTACATTTTATACAAATTTCAGAATACAGTGTATTATGAAACAGCTATAATATTCAGTGAATGCAATTTATAACATGGAAGCAATAATAACAATAATATTAATGATGATAATAATAATATTAACAATAATGTTAGGATTTATTATTTGACTAAAATTAATAATGAAATGTCGATGAAGGATTTCAGTTTTGCTTCCGGTTTCACAATGATATACATTCAAATACACAATGAAAGATTAGAAAGGTTTGAAGTAATTTAAAATACATATTATTAAAATAATCTGCAGTTAATTAAGTAAATACGAAATATACAGCATCTCGGATGCAGTGGAGGAGTATCAAACCACGCCCACCGGAAGCGGAAGTTGCTGCATCCGTATCCGTGTCTCACGACGTACTGTTGATGCTCTTAAACTTGTTGCATAACAACCACAGCGTCAGACGTTGCTTAAATGTTAATTCCAAAAATTTAGGAAGAAGAGCCATCAAATAACAACATATGCGTGGAACGGGTAAGTTTTAAACTCGCCTTTATACATTTAAATGCGTCATAGTCAACCGCTTTACAGTCAAGCTGCTTATTAGCGCATTAGCGGCTATCGTGTAGTATTGTTGTTTGTAAGCGTAGTATTTTACCGGTTGGGACTTACTAGTGATTATTGAAATTATTAGCGAAATGCTGATCCAAGAGATTTTTCTTTGTTTGCAATGTCATGTTATAAGGTAATTTATTGCTCTTTATTTATGAACTTCTTGCCACTTTGCGTTATTGCCGTTATTTTTTTTTTTATCTTAAAACGAATAAAACGTTCATTTTAAATGCCTGGTCCACAAAGTTTTAATAATTTACCAGAATATTGGATTATTATACGCAAATTCGTTTCTATGTTTTAATTGTGTGTGTGCGCGCGCGCGCGTGTTGATTAAAGTATATATTAAGTAAAATGTATATTATAAATATTATATATTAGCAAATATAGTAATATATATATATATATTCATAATATTTGTGTGTGTGTGTGTGTGTGTGTGTGTGTGTATATATGTATATATACAAATATTCTGTGAATTAAATGTTTTTCCTGATACATATTCTTGTTTTTTCCAGGTATGGTGCATAAATGGCTGTGGGCCGTGAAGTGACATTCCCACAAAGGCCACATATTCTGAAATATTCACACTGACATACTGTGAATGAATTTGAATCCACACGATCTTTCCGCCATGCTGCCGTGTCCCGAAGGATGTTGACTTTGCTCTCAGTTGTTCATGGTTTTGGTTATAAATGATTTTTAGTCCCGATGTGCCCATGAAGGCCTTGTTTCAGCGTAGGCTTCAGAAACTGAGGCACAGTCGAAGATTTTAATAGATTCCTTGTCCAGATCTGGATCAAGATGGAGTCCTACCTTTTCCCTTTTGACAGCCTGATCTGTATGCTCCTGGGCATCTCCCTCACAGTATGGTTCACACTTCTGCTCGTCTTCATCATTGTTCCTGCCATCCTCGGTGTGTCTTTCGGCATCCGAAGACTTTACATGAAATCCCTTCTCATGCTTTTTGAGGTGAGATTCTGAAGGTGCCGAAGAGTCTAGTTCATTTGTCCTCGCTCTGTTGATATTTAAATCTGGTTTTATAGCATTAGTTTGGTCTCAAAGACAAGTTGTTCCTTTTATCTCGGTGTTTTAGTTTTACTTGTGTTCAGTTTTGTCAAGGCCGAGCGTAGAACAGAATCACAATTGACTGAATAAGTGAGTCTGGAGGCTCTGGCTGTCATTTGACTTTATCTCACATAAACCTGCTCTGTCGTGACTTTGAAATGAGAATCCATAATATTGAGAGACTTTATTGGGTTAGACTTTTTTTTTTTATAGAGCAACCATAGTAAACCCTAACCCCTCGTTTAGGTTGATTTTACGGTTTACTGAACTGTGGACTATAATACGCTGCGAGTGATATGATGACCCTTATTGTATGAATAACGCTGTATATTTGTGTCAATTCTGAACAAACAATTAAGTTTGTCTTTCTACACAAGGCTCATTTGCATACAGGATAGGGCGCAGTCTGCACACACACTCTACAAGGTTTATAAAATGTCACGTGGAAACGTCAGATTTCAGTTTGTTCTATTGAATTTCCCATGTTTCCCATCCAGAGCGGAATTTCAATGGTTCTCGATGCTGTCAGCTACAGGCAGAGACCATCAAGCAAGTATTCAAACTCCAAGCTGTCATCAAAATAGTGAAATGATGATCTATTTTAGATCAACTGCATGTATTATTTTGTGAGATCTAATTTGGATTTCAATCAAATCTATTCGGTGGTCAGAGAACATGCTTGCCGTTGCTTAATTGCGACTGTGATTCGCTTGGTGTCGGATGGTTTGTCTAACACAAAACCTCTACTAATTCTAATGACTTGTGATTTATAGTAGAATAACCTATTTTCTGTTTTCTCAGCCATGAATCTCAGAGTCGCTCTCTCTTAACCGATTCTAGATGGTTATTTTCTACTGACTAACTTCCTCGTGCTTTTCTGTCTGCTGACCCAGAACAAGAATGTGTGATTTTGGCCCGTCCAGTTTCTCCCTGAGTCAGATCTGCACGAGAGCTGCTGTTTACTTTGGCTGTGCTCAGCTGCTGCCCTTGTTTGGCTAATCCACTTTAATGATTCCCGAGGGGAAATTCAGATGCAATAACAGCAACTTCAGAGTTGCCATGTCGAGGTGAATTTATTTAAGCTTGAAATGTAGCTAGGACTGCAAATGAAAGCAATTCTGTTTAGATAGTATTCTTGCCACTAAAATCAAATATTTAAACGATTCAAGGGGAAAAATTATATTTGTATTTATAAAATGTATAAATTAGCAGTAACATTAAAAAGACCAAAATTTCTTTTTATAAAATGTATAACTTCAAGACTTTTTTTTTATATCACATTTGTTTCTACTTATCTATATAATTAATAAAAAACATACACGCATAATTAGTTGTTTATATACGTAATTTGTGTCAGTATGTGTATATATATATATATACATATACTATTTATTTATACATATATAAACTTGTGTTTAATATATATAAAGAATAAAGTAGTTATACTGCATTTTATTTTAACAATGTCACGTTGTTCACAGGCCTAATATACATGCATAATCACAGTTTTAAAAGATAACTTTGGCTATAATTTTTAGCAACGGTTTTAAATTTTTATCGTCAGTAATGGCATTGATGAATCTGAAAAGGAGATCAGAGAGACAAGAAACAAGAAGAAACTTGAACAGAATTAGAATTCCATCCATACTCCCAGATAACTTATATTTATGTATATATATTTATGTATTTAACTTATCTATACCAACACGTGGACATTTACATTATTTTTTACAATGCAAGGGTCATTTAAACAGCGGTCAGTGGCTTGGAACAGAGTTTGGATAACTTTAGCTAAGTTTCGTCACTGACGAACGTCATGTTCTCCTCCCTGGGAGCGAGATGGTGTCTCTGTGGAACTCGTCTCCCAGAGGCGGTTGACTGCTTGTTCACTGTCCTCATCTGTATGAGCTTTGCCTCCTCCAGAGGGGGTGCAGTCGGTCTCATGGGGGTCGGTGTAGCCCTCCCGGGTTATGGAAGCTCAATCAAATGGGCTGTTTATCTGCAGGATTACAGGGAGCTATTAGACGTGGCTAAATAATGAAAGTAATTATCATACAGTTGTCGTTCTGGTTTCAGTGGGCGACGTTAAGAATGGAAAGAGGAGCGAAGGAGAAGAACCAACATCTCTACAAACCCTACAGCAATGGTGAAGCACTAAAAAGATCATCCACATGAGCTGCCAGAACACCGTCTCTGATGTGCTCTCTTTTTTGCTGCTTCCTTCTCAGGGATCATTGCTAAAGAGCCAGTGTCCCTGGAACAGGAGATCCAAGAGATCCAGGAAATGAGGCGTGGCGGAGCAGAGCCCGAGTTTGACATGTCTGATATCTTCTATCTCTGCCGGAGGGGTGTAGAAAGCATCGTGGATGACGAGGTGACCAAACGCTTCACCGCAGAGGAACTGGAGTCCTGGAACCTGCTGACCCGCAGCAACTACAACTTCCACCACATCAGCACCCGACTCACGGTGCTGTGGGGAGTGGGTGTGCTGATCCGCTACGGCATCCTGTTACCCCTCAGGTGAGATCTGATGGGGTCTTCCATTCCAAAGTAAAACCTCTATTAGAAGGCCACAGCCATCTTTTTACATACACTTAGTGTACACATACGCGTATACTCATACAGTCATTGCCATGGTGACCTACTATTAGAGGTGGCCTTCTGTTTTTAAATGCTGGATGGTTGGCAGAAGCATTTCACTACATGTGGTACCATGTATGCATATGGATGTGATAAATACAATTTGAATTAGGATAGAGATTGTACAGTATGTATTCATCCCAGAAGTCTAGTTCTACCATTCTGAGCTCAAATCCACAACTTTAGTGCATTAAACCTTCTTTTTTCAGATTGAAATTCATAATTTCAAATTCAAAAACATTTATTTTTTATTTTTGACCCAGCGTATAAAAAGCTGGCCAGAAAAAGCAGCTAACAAAAACAACAACATGTGGCTTTTGTCATTGACTTGAATCAAATTTGCTGGGCTCATATTAATGATGGCTGTATGTGATGTTTTTTTTTGCTGTAATATCATGTTTGTGTAGTATGTTGTGCTAAGCGGTTTGCTCCTCTCTGATTTGGTTCATAACAGGGTGACACTCGCTTTCACTGGTGTGGGTCTTCTCGTGGTTCTGACATCCATCGTTGGCCTGTTCCCAAACGGAAAGTATGTTCATACTTCTTTCATTCAAGCCATGAGCTTGTAAAAAACTGTATGCAAATATGAGGAAATAAATGAGATGTATTTAGGATTTGATTTAGTTCCAGCTGATTTTGTTTATTAGAATGTGACAGTCTTTGTGCTGCTTTGACAGGATGAAGAATTATCTCAGCGATAAAGTTCATCTGATGTGTTATCGCATCTGCGTGAGAGCTCTCACTGCCATCATCACATACCATGACAGGTACCCACACGAAAACATTCATCCAATGTTGTTTTTATGTCTGTAAGTGCCGTTACAGTTGCGTATTTTTCTAGTGAAAATAAACCGAAGAATGGGGGCATATGTGTGGCCAATCACACCTCTCCCATTGATGTTATCATCCTAGCCAGTCATGGTTGCTACGCTATGGTAAGAGTAATCACTGTCAGTCAGTCATCTTCTACCGCTTCATCCTTTACAGGTTATTTATATATTATATCTTGTGGGTTCACGTCTGATGACTTTATGTGTATTTGAATTAGGTGGGTCAAGTCCACGGGGGTCTGATGGGGGTCATCCAGCGAGCCATGGTAAAAGCCTGTCCACATATTTGGTTTGAGAGGTCTGAAATAAAAGACCGACATCTAGTGGCCAAAAGGTACCATTACATCTTCACGTTAATGGCAAACTCGAAATAAAAATAAGAAAAATATTTTTACCTCAAAGAGGAATAAAAAATATATACGGTATATATTTGTTTCCAAAAAAATAATTTAAATGTGCACCACAGAAGTGATGCGGGGGATTCATTTTAATAAAACGCACAATAAATAAATAAAAAATACATAGCCTAAAATGCTCATAAACTTCACGGTCATAAACTACACCACTATATTATGACCCAAAAAGGTGTTAATGTCTATTTTTAATGTGTTGTTTTATAGATTAAGTGACCATGTTGCAGATGAAAGCAAACTTCCAATCCTCATATTTCCAGAAGGTAAGGCTTAGATCACTTCTTTATTTTTTATATTTAAATCAACATTATAATCTAGTTTAGTCTAAACCATAAAAAATAAAATTCATAAATTCTGTAACTATACAGAAATAAAACAACTGGTCGGCATAGTAAGCATTTGGTCAGTTTAGTAAGCATTTTTTTTTTTTACTTTTTTTTTCTCCGGAAGGAACCTGCATTAATAACACGTCAGTCATGATGTTCAAGAAGGGAAGCTTCGAAATCGGCTGCAAAGTTTATCCTGTTGCCATAAAGGTAAGAAAAAATTCTGGTTGCGATCATCTGAATGTATAGAAACGTCCTTCACCTCTGTTCTATGATCGTACAGTACGACCCGCGTTTTGGGGACGCGTTTTGGAACAGCAGTAAGTTTGGCATGGTAAACTACCTGCTGCACATGATGAGTAGCTGGGCCATCGTCTGCAGCGTCTGGTACCTTCCACCAATGAGCCGAATGGTGAGTGAAGCAATTACACGTCAAACACAATCACACACGCGACTCCGTCAAGTTTATTTATGTGTATTTATTTTTTATATAGATGTGTGTTTATATATATATTTATTCACCACATGTCAATACCAAGAAAAATTCCAAGCTCTGTAATGTGCTCTCTACAGGACATGGCAATAAAGCATTTCTGATTTCTGATATAAATATATACACACTCAAAACACATAAATAGGTCACAGACACATAGACACACACACACACAAAATGTTGATTTCTAGTATCAGATAAAACTTGATTATATTTTTACTTATCAGATTTGGATTTGCTCACAAAATCCTGATCTTCACCAAACCAAAGAAGTTTGAAACAATTTTAGATGGATGTTTTTGTATAAAAACAAAACGATTGTGAACTGCGCCATACAGACAGTGAAATGCATTGACTGCGAGAGTTTTCTAGAATATTCCATTGACCGGGTTGTTATACTCTGATGTGCAGGAAGGAGAAGATGCCGTGCAGTTTGCCAACCGTGTCAAAGCGGCCATCGCTAGAAAAGGAGGACTAGCCGACCTGTTGTGGTAAGTAGCCGTACTTGACCGGATGAGACACAACGCTAACCGTTTTCTTTTTCCAGGGATGGTGGTCTGAAACGAGGGAAAGTAAAAGAAGTTTTCAAGGAAGAGCAGCAGAAACTTTACAGTAAGGTGTTGGCGGGCAGCAGTGAAGACCGCAGTCGCTCGTGAAGGACGCAGACGTCTGCCGGATGGGAAAACGTCTCTGACGGAGCCTCAGCAGAAAGCAGATTGGCTCGTCACTGCTCCCGTGATCTACTCCAGGAGTCTTTGTGAGCTGCTGGGAAAAACTGTGTGGCCAGATCTTCTGCTGCTCACTGCCTTGCCTCAGGAGCTATTGCATTATTGCACGACGTCACGTGGCATTTGTTTCCTGGTCTGATTATGGTTTCAGTTTTGAGTGAGAGTTACCCATGAAACATTTAGATTTTTTTTTTAGAGAAATGTGCCGCTACTCTAATGCATGAGGTTCCAGGAGAACAATGTTATGAGTGATTTATTTAAGCTTGTAAAAAGAAAAATACTTTATGAATGGGTGTTCCATGTAGATCTTTAGGTTTAGTGGTAACACCATGTCCGTGTCTGGCCCTGTGTTCATGTCCTCGTGGCCGCCTTTCTTGTTTTTTTTTTTTTTGGCTTTGTTTTAATAAAACACTGTTCTATGATGTTCATGTTCATTCAACACAAATTAATGGGAAACTTTTTCTGACAGACAAGCAGGATCTGTTTAATAGCCTTGAATCATTTATATAATGTTTATATTTTATAGTTGTCAATAGCATAATTTTTCAGGTTTTGAAGAAGATCTTTCAAGGGTCTTTTGTTCAAGGTCTTATGCCTTGTGATCTGTGGGACCCCCCCCCCNNNNCCCCCCCCCCAATGTTACGTACACAGTCAGCTGAGCAGCCTGTTGCTAAAATATTATTTGCAATTTAATGTTTTTATAATGCTAATCAGGATTCAAGATCAAGATACAGTAGAGAACAATTGTGTGTGTGTGTGTGTGTTTTGTTTATTTTAAATTGTTAAAATAATTATTTTTATTGCATTTCATCAGTGGTCACCTGACAATTTGTTATTTATTATTATAAATTATATAAATTTAATACTATTATTAATTAATTAACTTATTAATTAATTAATGATACATTTATTGTTTTTTTTTATTATGACAAATTGATTAAAACTTTAAGAAGCATTTATCTTTTGGATGAACAATTATCTATTGTGATACTTTGTTTTAACAACCAAAAATAATTAGTATTTGTCCAAGAATGGTTTATTAGTCAATGTACGTATTGGTTTATTTTGTTGTACTTGTCAGCGCTTTGTTTCAGAATATTCACTGAATACAATTTTTAAACTACGTAGTATGATTTCTAATATGTTTCATCTTTCGTGCAAAATACAGTTTTCCTATTTTCTGTTTTAGTGCGTTTGCGTTTTTCTGTGGACAATAGGAAACGGCCACTGTCAAAATTGCGTTAGTTCTTTACGGAGGTTTGTCATAATTGTAGCTTTGCGTGGCCTTCAGTGCAGTTCTAAACAAAGACAGGGAACATTTTAATTACACATCTATGAAATTACACACTTGTCCAGAGAATCACAGTACACGGAAAATCTGGAAAAGGAAGATCTACAACACAACGCGCCTAATGAATCCACAGTATGTTACGTCAACTCACAAACCCCACCCCCTTGCCCGCTGCCCACTGACTGACGGGCGTGTGGGCGTGGCCTCGTAATAACGACGCCCCTTTGGCTGCTTTACTGTAGTGGCCGAGCTCAAACTTTTCGAGCACGACGTTTAACGGACTTTGACAAGCGCAAACCCATTTCGCTCGGACGACTTGCGCGTCCCATTCGGTTCCCAACTTTTGTCGTTGGTTTTTCCCTGAAATGTCCCTGTCTGAGCAAAGCCAGCAGTGGTATCCCACCAGCGTCCAGGTAACGGTGCTTCAGGCGAGGGGGTTAAGGATTAAAGGCAAAAATGGCACCAACGACGCGTACGCCACCATGCAGGTGGCCAAGGACAAGTTCTCCACCTCGGTGTCGGAAAAGACCGTCGCACCGGTGTGGAAAGAGGAGGCCACGTTCGACCTGCCGCTCTTTCAGGCCGGTAACGCGGAGCGGTGCAGTCTACAGGTGTGTGTGATGCACCGAGCTCTGGTGGGACTCGACAAAACGCTCGGCATGGCGATAATCAACCTCGCGGAGCTTCACGACAATAAATCCCGCAGCAAAACAGAGTGAGTTTGGCAGTCTCTCTCTCTTGTTCTCTCTCCCCCCTCTTACACACACACACACACACACACACACACACACACACACACACGTTTACAATTTAATGTAACTACTAAACGATCTTACGTGTCTTCATAAACCTGTGACTCATGAACACCTGGGGTTGACGTGATGACGTCACACGTCCTCTATGCCGCAATTACGTGTTTATTTTTTATCTTGATCAGGGTGAACTCTAAACAGCAGGGTGGGATTTAATTCCCCTTATCCAGGCAATACAAGACGAGGGGTTTAATCTAAGCTAGTAGACAGACATATGTCCAGGAATGTAACTTGGAAGCAATTTTAGTGGGAACAAAGGAGTTTTTACAAGATTGTTTTTTACAATTTTTATACACACACACACACACACACACACACACACACACACACACACACACACACACACACACTTATATATATACAGTACATTTCCCTCAATTGATTAATGAACCTTTTTTGATCAGTTTGGTCTCTTTTTAAATCCCATTGCTTAAGTTGCTTTTTTGAAGGATACTGGTGAAATAATTTTCTTATAAGGTATTTGTAATCAGTGGGGAAGGCTGTTCCTTTCAGACACGAAGGATCGTTCTTTCCCCGTAGCACACAATCTACATTATGCAGGCTTCATGAATAAATCAGTTTACCTGTAACACCAGCCGAATTCCTCTGCTGCCAAGATGACTACAAGACCCCGCAGCTGAAATTTACCACCAAAAACATTATATTTATAACAGCATCGTCAGCTCTGATATTGTAATTTTCTAATGTATTCATTAGAATTTCTAATTCAAACTCACAAGCTCATTGGCCACAGACTCACTACGGATCAGTTTTCTTATCGAATCCAGAGCCCCAGATTGTGTGACTTCTCTGCTGTGAGGGTTTCATGTTGTCATGTGATGGATGTCAAAGGCAAAACATAGTAAACGAAGCCACTTTTGATCCCGTGGCATCAAACGTTGTTGGACTGGTCAGATCTAGTGGAACTGATTTGATTAAAGACAGTCGTGTGAAGGTAGATTTTGATGTTTTGTGATGTTGAGGGTGATTGAAGTTTGATTTTACTGTTAGTGTGTGTGTGTGTGTGTGTACTTTATTAGCATCAACAGGGCGTAGATAGAACTGCTTTTGATTTGACTGAGCACAAGGAATATGTTGTATACTATTGTGTGGTACAACACATATCAAGTAAAAAGAAATACAAAACAAATAAATAAAAACTAAAGATTCATATGAAGTATAAGCACAAGTAGCATAAAGTATGAAACAAATATTAGTCTCGCGTAGAATCCCTCTTCGATGTAAAATAGGAACAAGGGTCTGAAATGTTATCGATTATGAGTTTTCAGACTATGTATAACTCTGAAATATCCAGACTTTAAATGTTTTTATTTTTATTTTATTTTATTCTTCACCAGTGTCCTATTTCTTTTTATTAACAAATTTAATTTAAATCATATTATCAATGATTTGCTTCAATGTAACTATTGTTGTTACGGCATCATCCAAGTGGAGGAGAGAGGATAATATGTGGAGGACTTGAGGGAGTAAAACTCGTGTAGTCGTGGTTCTGCGACGTGTGATAACAGAGTCTGTCACACGACGCACTTATCAGCGTGTTGCCACTCGCAGGAAGGCGAGATGTGGACTGACGGAATGGAACAATGAAGCGCACAGTGCTGATTCATCTAATGCTGCTTTACTTCCTGTCAGGGCACAACTTTAAACACACGGGCTTCTGACAAGCTCGGCCACTTGATGCTGTATTTATTCTGGGTAAAGGGTCTTAAAAAGCATTAGATAAAAAGTAAAAAAAAAAAAACCAATGTATTCTGTATTTTGTCGCCACTTTAATGTGATTTAATGTGATAACATCATTTAATGTGATCTGACCTTAATTTAAAATCTGATGTCAAGAGAAATGAATTGTAAGGAGATGTTGCCCTGCTGTATCTTCTCATGTCTGCTCTTGCTCTGCAGTACAACGCTCTCCTACACTTCTGTGTTGAGTGTTTTTGCTGTCAAAAGATAATTTTCGTATGTGTTTTTCGCACTAGATGTAAGTGTCCTACATCTATTTACCTACCCTTCTATCGCTTTATTTCGTCATCTTTTTCTGTTTCTATTGTATTTCTGTAGTCTGCCTTCCTACATTTCTGTCTATTTGTCTACAAGTCTATTAGTCTACTTACCAGCCTACAATCAAAGCCTTTTGTGAAATACAAATTTTTCTAATTTATGGAGTCCACCAATGCTTTTTTGTTTAATTGATGATTAATTTAATATTCCTCAAAAATCCTCCTCTCACATCTGTTCATTACGATTGTGGGCATGTGTTTGAACGACAGAATGAACGAGTGATAAGCAGTGAAGCGGCTGTCAGAGAAACTGTGAGTGAATACCGAGTGAAACTGCCTGAATGTCCAAGAATCTGTGTTCTGATTTCTATTTAATCTCTGAACCACTCGCCTAGTGAAACAAGCATATTAGAAAATCTGAACTTCACGTTCCAGAGAATTTGTCACTAGTCTGAGAGTAGACAACACCCTGAAGATGTGGCAACTTCCCTTCCGCATTGCAACTTCTCCACATCTCCTTCTACAGCCGGTAGACGTCACGTGAGGTGCGGCTGTTTGCAGAAGCTGCTGTCAGCATTCTGACCCCGTCAATATCATATAATGTCATATCAGCACCGCCCCGCCCGCATGTGGACGCATGTCATTGTGTGTGGAGCCTAGAAGCTCGTCGAGCAGCTTCTCTTCACAGGCGTATAATTATTATCAACAGGCGAGGCAGTTTTTCCCGTCTCGTTTCAAGCGCTGATTCTCAAGCGTTTCTGTAATTCCTGCCTGATGATCTTTATTATCTATGTATTTCTAGACACGCAGAAATTCTCTGCACTGACTTACAGAAAATGACAAGTATGTGGTGCCCAATTAAGTCTGTGTGTGTGTGTGTGTATGTGTGTGTGTTTGGTCGTTTTTACTAACATATTCAAAGTTTCTATCGATTTTAAGTGATTAGTCGAGTAACTATCACAATTTATCACAATATTGGCCTTTGAAAAATGATTATGAATGTTCTACACAGTGTGTGTGTGTGTGTGTGTGTGTGTTAGAAGTATATATGTATATAGTAGTAGTAGTATTATTACACATTATATGTTTTAAATTATATATTATATATATATATTATATATATTACACATATATTATTTAAATTAGCATGGTCACTTAAGACAAATTTCTGATTCTGTTACAGAGGGCGATTATTGTTCACTAATTTCGAACGAATCAGCGTGTCAAGGAAAACTGGACAAGACATCCTGGTCTTTTTAACAATTTGTAAATGTATTTACATTTTTATGAAAATAGTTTGTAAGTATGTGTATAGTATGTTTGTATAGTGTATTTACAGTATATTTGTAAGTTGCAATTCCTGGTTCTGAAAAACAAATCTACCGACCTCCTGTGATGCAGTACCTGCTCACTCGGGTTCATTAGCTTTAATAATCCTGGTGTGACTTGCTATTTTTAGCTGCACAGCGATTCAACACAAAGCCTCAAAGTCATTTGTCCAAACTCACACCCAGCGTGTCGTCATTTCTGTCTGTGGAGTTACTCTGCACGTCTAGAGTTTGTTGTTCTGTCATTAACTCTAAAGCAACAGATGAAACTGTTGGTTAAACAGCCGGTTGGTGACAAAATGTTAACAAGAACATGGTTCGTGTTTATTGCACCGATATAATCTAGACATTTTGAAAGAATCTAGACATCATCATTCTCATATTAATAATTCTCATATTGGAAATTCATTCTGTTTCTCGTCGCGTAACCTTATTGTATTTGTTAGGTTTTGCCTTTCAGAAAATGTTACTCAAGCACCGAAGCATGTCTTCTAAAAATAATGAATTGTGGGGATAAATATTTTAACTTAAACTTGTGTTGTACAGTCACAATTTGTGCATTTGACCAATAAGTAAACTTATCATGGATTTTTTTCTTCATTCAAAACAAGTAAGTTCGATGTGGAGTATTTCTATCAACATTCAGTTAAAACATCATAAGATTAGCGGTGAAATTAAAAGAAGATTCCTAAATTATTTACAGTTAGTACATTGTGTCATGCTTGGGCCTTCAGTGTAATCGAAATGAGAAGTTTCACAAACGTTTAATTTTAAATCTAGGTTCTGCCTTTATTTCGTATCTGTTGCTAAATAACAAATACATACAAACAATCATGTAATCTGTGGTTAAATGATGTAAACCTATATATGTGGTCAGATATTGTCGTGTAAGATAATGAAAAATTGAATAGGATGTTTAAATATTGTGCATAATCTGAAAACATCAATAGCTATAATTTCTAATAGTTTCAAACCCCAAATTGTATTAATGTTTTCGAAATCTTTGCAAGCAAATCGAGGATGTTCTGGCCTTTATGCTAAACCCAATGTGCCATGTTGCGCTTGGCATTTTCCTTTGATAAAAGTCACTATTCAAACTAAAGCAATTCAAAGTGACATTTAAAAGTTTGACTCTTGTTTGCCTTTCACATATTTCCATTTTCCCGTCACTCTCCCGTCTGACCCTATTCTGTCTTTCGCTTGGCACAATTACTGCAGGCGTCATTTCCTTTCTGACAGAAATTGGCAGTTCAGATTCAATAAAATCAAAGTGTGTTTGGGTCTTTACCATGTGTCTGTGTTTTTTCTATTTTTAGGTCAATTGTTTTTGTTTGTGTGTGTGTGTGTGTGTGTGTGTGTGTGTGTGTGTGTGTGTGTGTGTGTGTGTGTGTGGATGGTCTATTGTGGGAAGAACTTTTTCAATCTGAAATCTGGAACTCTTTTTATAGATATTTTCTAATTAAACAAATTAATTTAAAATACGTATATTTTTCAGGTTTGCTTTTTAACATATTTTTGTACTCCTAATTTTCCTGAACTAAGGAGCATATTATTATATTTGCTCGGCTCAGATGTTTCTCTGTTCTTGTCCTTGAACTTCTCGGGTCACTGGATGTGCTGTTCTGCTTTAAAGCGGCTGAGGAATGTCAACATGAAACTGTTTACGAGGACTTTGGGATTCGATACCATCGTTTTGGGATAAATATTAACACACGTCTTTGGAGACTTGCTCTGAAATAATGTGCTTGATCATGTATGTGTATTTTACAAATGTATTTAATTCCGTTTTATAACATTTGAGTGTTACCCTTCTGATAAGAAACGTGCCCGGTGAATTTTGAAATACTTGGAAATGAACATCCTGTGTTTTTTGATCTCTACAGGTGGTTTAAACTGCTGGGAAAGAATGGAAAGGCAGACAAAGACAGAGGCGAAGTTCTGCTGGACATTCAGTTCATGAGGAACAACATGACGGCCAGCATGTTTGACCTCTCTGGGTCGGAAAAGTCACGCTCGCGCCTTGGCAAGCTGAAAGATAAGCTGAAGGGCAAGAAAAAGGACGACTTGTCCGATTCTGCTTCAGCCATAGTTCCCTCAAGCAACCAGGTTCTGACCGAAAGTGAGGGAGAAGATGAGGCTGAAGCCACTGGAGGAAAGAAGAAGAATAAACTCAAGTCTCTGTTTGTCCCCAAGTCGGGACTGCAGCGAAACATGTCCCAGTCCATGTCGACTCTGCCCACGCTGCCTGAAAAAGACTCGGCCATCAGCCTGAGCAGATCGTCTGGTCTGAACGTCGAGTCTCCTGAAGGTATTCTAGACCTGAACTGAGTGTGTGAGAAATTGTGTTAGCACAATGCAAACCTTTTTCTCAGAAAAAGACTTGTACGTATACATTACATTACAATATGAAAAAAACTTAACTTTAAACCATAAAATTACATGCATGCATAATTAATGTTTACATTTCAAGTATAAATTCAATTAAATGAGCATTTTATTTCATTTTATTACCTAATAAATTGCTTTATTACGCAAAAACGTTTAACAGTAATCATAATCAGTCTATAGGAATTATTATATTATATAAATTATATAGGAAAAGTAATATTTAAATTGTTATTTTTTCCTGATACATTTGTTTATTATATCCGTAATAACCCTAATAATTATGGTTTATTTTTTACTATTGGTTTTTTGTGCTAGTTTTTGTGCATTGTTTTTGTATACTTTTTTTAGTTGTTAAATTACTTTTAATAATAATTTAAAATATGATACGCTAAATGTAACCATGAAAATATTATAGGAAAATTGGTATTTGAACTTTTTACTTTTGATGATTTTTAATTAGCTTTTTTAAAATGTATTTGATCAAATTTTTTGGACCAAGCAGAACCAACTCAACAGAGAACACTTGAAATTGACTTGGTTAATACTGTTCATAATAATGTTTTATTAAATATATATTATATCATATATCAGGATAAAACATTTTATCCGTCTCTTCCCATTTTGTCTTATGAAGGCAAGAAAAAATTCAAGTTTCTCAAACACAAGCGGACGGCGAGCTCTGACAGCAAGACGACTGGCGCCGGATCACTCGGGTTGGGCCTGACACAGAGCAATGTGTGCATCAATGGCAGCCACGTCTACACAGAAGAGACCAGGACATCCCAGGCTGGATCCACGTTCAGTCTGAACAGTTCAGGTCACGGCTCCATGGAGGACGTTCGTAAAGGCCACACCAGGAAGACCTCCAACACCTCAGTGGACTCACTTAAAACCGTTCAACTCCAAGTTCCACAGAATGCAGTCGAAGAGATGCGTAAAAAACACCAGGAGGAAGAAGAAATCCGGAAGAGATTAGAAGACGAGCAGAAAAGACAGGTAGAGGAGGAAGAGAAAGAGGAAAAGGAACGAAGGAAGGTTGAGAAAGACAAGGAGATGAAACGAGTGGAAGAAGAGAAGAGGAAGGTTGAAAAACAGCACGAAGAAGAAAGGAAGCAGAATGAGGAGGAGGAAGAGAGGAAAAGGCTAGAAAGGGAAGAAGAAAGAAAAGCAATGCGAAGAGAAGAGGAGAGGAGAATTGAGAAGGAGATGGAGGAAAGGAAAAGAGTGGAGGAAGAGGAGAGGAAAGAAAGGATTAGGGTTGAGCAGGAACAAACGGCCAGGTTAAAGAAAGAACAGGATAAGAAAAGAAAAAAAGTGGAGGAAGATAGACTGAGTAAAGAGGAAGAAAGACTGAATGAAGAGAGAAGGAAGAGAAAAGAGGAAGAGGAAAGAGTAAAACTTCACAGAGAAGAAGAGGCTCGAATTGAGATGGAGAAACGACATAAAGAAGAGCAACTACGTAAAGAGAAGATCGAGGTAGAGGAAAAAAGGAGACGAAAAGAAGAGGAAGACAGACTAGCACTGGAAGAAAAAGAAAGGAAGGAGCACGAAATGAGACGACTGGAGAAAGAGCGCTTGGATCTCGAGAGAAAGAAAGCAGAGGAAAAAACAAGCGAAGAGCTGGAGAAAAGACGTGTGCAGGAAGAAAAGAGGATGAAAGAACAAGCAGAGCAAGAGAAAGAAGACATGGAGAAACTGAGGAAAGAGAGGGAACAACGTCCGGAGGTGAAGCCTAGGGTCTTGAGAGTAAACCTGAGTAAAATGACGCCGGAAAGCCTCCCATCCGAGGACCACCTCTCTTCTGACGAGGGATCCACCAATCCTTTCGATCAGTCCCTCAGTCGCTCATCCAAGATCTCTGCAGTCAAGCCGAGGTCAGTGTCTCGCCTCTGCAAACCATTAATGAACACTTCTTAAATGTCGAGCATCACAGAACGTTTGTGAATAGAACACAAAAGGACGCAACCGGGATTTTCAGGATATTCCCAGTTGCTAATAAATCTTTATTGAGCAAAACAAAAAAAAACTGACATGAAAAATGTAAAGTCGGATCAAATGGAAACAAGTTAAATTTAAAGTTCACTTAAATTTTATTTGTTTTCATGTGATCAGACTTTACTAATTTATTTGCAAAACATACAGAAATGTTCATTGTAATTTACTACAAATTAGATATAATTAAATATTTTTTTTACTAAAAACATCACACTTTTATATGTATATTGAGGGAGTTTTTTTTAAGAATCATTAATTGATCTCAATAATAGTAATAATTATTATTTACTCATGACCAGAATTAAGCATTTAATTGAGTAAAATGTATTTATTTTTCATTTATAATATATTCAGTATAATCATATATAACATATACAAAACATATATATAAAATAAATATTATCATTCTGTATTTGTATAATTTTTACAAAAAATGTTTATATACTGTATATTTGCATTATCATAAAAAAACACACTTTATTATAAAAAACATATTGTGTCTTTAATTGGCAATATTATATATTAACGTCTAATAAATGTTAAATTCAGTTTCTTTGCACAGTATTGACTACAAGTAAGTTATTGATGTATTGACTACAAGTTAGTTATATGTTTAATTAAAAGGTTATCTATTATTGTTTTGTATATAAAGATTACATTGTTGTCAGTTAAAAGCAAACAAAAATCAGGATAGAATAAGGTGGAAAAGGATGTCTCCTTTGCTATGGAGACCCCTGATAAGGGAAAAGCTGAATGAGAAGTACTGTAGAAGTAGTAGTAGTTAAAAGCAAACAAAAATCTACACAAACACACAATCCAACCAAGTGAAATAATTTACATTGAAATGAACGCTGGATGAAAAGGAATGTTCACAATGTTACCTACTGACAAAATGCTTTCTTCTGGGTTAATCGAAATATCAGCATATACCGACTTCATCAATTACTTAAGGTAAATGCAAAAACAAAAAAAAACTTTTCATGAAGTTTGCTCTGACATCTCTAACATCTTTGGATCACATTGACGTTCTCTGTCTTTCTCATCGCAATCGTTTGACTGTTTCACACTCTTCTGCTCTTTAGCTCTGTGGTTTTTCCTCGTAGACCTGCAGTAACTGTGTCATGATGGAGCCTTCAGCGATTCAGCGTTTAGCTGTTTGTTTTTATGATCGCTTGCCTGTACATGCCCGAGAAAATGCTTGGCATGTAAAGCTGCTTATTCAAGCTCTTTCAAAACTCCAACTGAAGACAAAACGCAGTATTGTTCGACTGAAGGAAACCACGGACACGGACGTACAGTCTAGCATTTGGGAATGTTCTCTTGGTTGTTTACTGAGCTTGACTACGTCTAACCAAACGTAACCCCCCTAACACACAGATTCCGATCAGATGCAATAATCCTGGCAGGTTCTCTAACCCTCATTGTGTTGGTGTGCAATCAGCTGAGGGGAAGCGTGAGAAATCCGTTTCCTGGGAATGTGCTGATCGTGTGCCGACGCAAGACTTTTAAGTTCAAGCTTCATGAGATGGTTGTAGGTTTGAGTTGGACAATCAAGTTGTTTTTGTAAAAGTAATACAACAAAAAATGGCTAAATCATGTCTTAGAATCCTTAAAAGCTTATCTAAAGTTAGGATTTGAGTTTGACGTGTCTCTCCTTTCTTAAAATGCAAATGAAACCACAGAAAAACTTCTTGCAGAAGAAGTGAAAAGTTTCTTTGGTGTTCTTATGTTTCTGCATTTGCTGTATTTGCTGTATTTGAAAGTAAATGTTCTTTAGACCTTTTTTTAAAAATCAAAGTTTTGGCTCAAGAATAAGCCTCTTGTTAATTTCCATTTCTCTGAAAAGACTCTAACACAAAAACCTTGGGGTTATCAAACTGTAAATAAACGGCAGCAGATAAGTGACGTGTGAAGAAATAACCAGCAAAGTTATTGAGATTCAGCCTAGATTTATCAATTTGCTCAAGGTCAGAAAAATGACTAGAAGACTAAAATGTGTTTATACGTTTTATCATCATCAAAACAAAAGGGGTGAAGAACACAAAACTATCCAATTGTGATTGAAGTCTTGAAGTAATTTTTAGGTGTTCAAACCCTCAAAGTTTGACGCTGTAATTTGAAAAAACTTTTCCATAATGATACTTGAAGATGAACCTTTTTTGTAGTGTATGTATTTAATTGTTAGCAATATAATTTTATTCAACTGATTCATCACTATAAAAATGAAAGTCAATGAAATATTAACAAATGATATTCCAGTACAACTGAAAGCAAATCTCATTTGAATACTTGATGGCGCTATAACAAGAACATAATGAAATCAGCTAGAGCGATTCAATTATAGCTTTAATATGTACATTAATAATATTAATGATATTAATGATAATAATAACTGTGATCAAGAATCCAATAAAAGATCAATCATTATGCCAAAGGTTGACTAGTAATTATGACTTGAACCCCTCAAGTGTGCATTGCAGCTACTGTACATACATTTTTGCCAATGCAGAAAACATGCAAAGCTTAGTTTTAAATCTACATTTAAGCTTTTCAACTCCTGCTGCAAAATTTTGAATCTCATAAAGATCCAATTTTCATGTCAATCTTTTCCCCATTTCAAACTTTAATCTGTCCTTTCGTTATCCTGCTCCTTCAGTTCTTCTGTTTCTGGATTCTTTTCACAAACACCAATGCCAAACACCAACCCGTTTTTGGATGACACTGATGCCATTAGCACCAGCTCGGAGAATGACGTCAAGGTTGAAGATGGTCCCGAAAGATCAGAGAAGAAGCGGCGCGCGCCCATGCCTCCACCAATGACGGTGAAACCTCCAAGAACTTCAAACCCAGGATCCACCACTCCAGTCAAACCAAGCGTTCAAGACTCTAGTGTCTTCGCTTTAAGACAAGAGAAGCGTCCTGCACCTTTGCCACCAGAAAATTCCATAGATCCACCAAAACCTGAACCCAAACCTAAACACATGACTTTCTCTTCGACAAGCCAATCTGGAGAATTCCACCTTCCCATATCTGAAAATTGTCCCAATCCAGAGTCTTTGCACTTAATCAGTAGAATCGAACCATCATTGAAGAACAGTGATGCTCAAGCTCAGAGGGAACCAAATACCATGAATATATTTTCCAGCAAGAAGAGTCGAGCCCCCTATCCTCCGATGTCTGGCAGCCATGATTCAGCATCCAAACATCTCGAAGCTCCCCTGAAGCCAGCCAGACAGTTCACCGCTCAAGATCCCAGCAAAGCAAGTCCAGCTCCCGAGACGGTTCTGGTGAAGCTTGAGTGCGGTGGTCAAGGGTCCGGGCAGCGCTCACTGCCGCAGGCCCGAGTAACCCCTATTGATTTACATCCCACTGTGGGACAAAATACTAAGGGTGAAAGTGCATCAACAGGCGATTCTGCTTTAAAGTTCTCCAGGTGAGGCCTTCTGTAGAACTCATAGAGTCGTAGACGTAGTAGAAGAGTCTAGTTCCTGTTAAGGTGCCGCTCCCGAAAAATCCACATTCTTCTTGTTCTTCTACATGGTTGTATGGTTACAGAAATAAATCAAACACGTCTTCTGGTTGGCTGTGTTACGAATTTGAATATGTCTGAGGAACTGGCTCTTCTTTTTCTCCTGTCAGGCCTCACGCAGTCAAACCCTTGAGCGCTTCAGACAAGCTCCGAGAGACTCCCGACACCGCCACATCCGCCAAAATCACAGACGCCTTCCAAGTCAAGATGAAGGTAGTGTGGAGTTTCCTTTTTGGCATTTGCATGTGTTTGAAGATGCCATTTTAAAGACCTGTGATGCTTTTGTTTTGTGAATCTGTTACGTCGTGTGTTCGCGTTTAGCAGACGTTTTTATCAAAACCGTGCTTTGGAGCAACTTCACACTTTCCCTAAGAATGAGAATGACAGACAAGAGATTTGGAGCGTGGATGATTGTCCTTAGGTGTGATTGAGTCAGTAGTTTAAAGTACTTGAATAAACAGTTTTTTTTTTATCAAAAATATAAGCAATTTTTTGTTTTTTGACTACATTTGCGATTGAGTATCTGTACTCTTTACTCCACTACATTTTGACAATGGACACCTACCGTTACATGCTATGTTGCCATCTGCAGGGTGCTGAAGGTATGGGATGCTATTTATGAGCTAAGTCTCGTCAATGTGAATTAGTGGTTGCACATTTGAGTTTGACTGAGACTGATTTTTTGTTCTTTTCATTTCTATATTCGGAAATAAATTACATTTATATGCATCCACATAAATAAGAAGTTTCTTGTTTTTCACATGTGTTATTTCAGTACGACTAAAATACTTGGGTAATGAAGTAATTTATACAGTGAGATATCTGTACTTTTACTCAAGTTTTGAGGTACTCTTTACACTTCTGGTGAGAGTGAATGTGTATGTTCTGATTTTGATTGGTTTACCACCAATCTTCAAAATTGCCCAAGACCGAGACATGTTAAAGCTGTAAGTGTTCTAGGATAAAATGCTTTCCAGTAATTATTGCACACGACAAAAAAATATTTTTAGTAATTTCTAGAAGAATTTGTATTATTTACCCGTCAAGTCGGCTAAGAAATTAAAATGACCATGTTACGGACCGAATCAGAGAGTGAGAAAAGTCAAACCCAAAGTGGAAGAGGCTCTTTGGGTTGTCACGACAGATGTTATGATTCATACCTCTGCTTCTTGAAACCTCCACTTCTTCTGGATGGGTTGAATAGGTCAAGGGGGCGGGGCTTTTCCTTTAAATTAAACCGGCTGATTTTGGTTTCAGGCTCCAGAAACAAAAGCGACTGGTCCTTACTCGCAACTGACCCACGAAGAGCTCATTAACTTGCTGGAAAAGCAGAAAGAGCAGCTTTCTCACAAAGACCGCAAGATCATGGAGCTGGAGCAATACATAGACAATCTTCTGGTCCGCGTCATGGAGGAGAAACCCAGCATCCTCATGACCCTGAGCGCCATGAAAAAGTCTGTTTAGGTCAGTATTTTACTTAAGGAGGAGCTAAAACTGTACGGTCCGATATTAATATTGTTCGTGTCCACTCAATTCAGAAAACCTTGATTTCTGTTTATTTCTTGGTTGTCTTTGGTGTTTCTTCATGTCTTCTGAAAACTTAACTTTCAAATTCCGACAAAAAGTCATTCTTAAATAGAAACGTTCTGAGTTGGGTCATTTCTGACCAAAATCTACTGGTGTGAGTGTTGAATATATTTGTTGTGTCTTTTATTCTGTAAAGCACTTTAAACATTTCATCTGTACTTACTGTAACATCTGTCTGTCATTTGTTTACTGTCCTTTTATAAACGTTTCTATAGACTGCCTTTTTTCTGATTGTGCTTTCAATAAAGTTTATGGATTTGCATACTGTCTGTCAATTATTGAATGCATTTGTCGTTTAGATGGAAATTTCAAAAGAAAAGGTAAAGGTGGTAAGGTGGCCACACAATACTTTCAAATATTTAAATCTATAAGACACAATATAATAAATCTTGTGATGCTGAGAGCAAAATATTACTGTCTTTTCTTTTGTGAAACAATTATTTTATATTATATGAAAATGTAATGTAACAAAATCCAAACATTAAATTGCACTTTGACAGTGATAATAGAAAACAAATTCATGCACATAACCAAAACATTAAAATGCTAAGGTATAAGATTACTGAATCTGTTTGTCTTTGTTTCTTTTTTTTTTTTTTTTTACCTTCGAGACAAACTAATTATAGATTGTATTAAATTAATGGAGAAAGAGACTTTTGTGCATTATGTAGAACTACTGAATTTAGATTTACTATTATTGCATATTTAAATTGGGAATTAAGAATCTAATATTCCTATTCTAATATTCCTATCCGAATCTAATAAGAATCTAATATATATTTATAACACATTTATGGTAAAATAACTTGTGCAATTCTGTTTGTGGAACAGCATCTGTCTCAGAATGTATCATTGTTTTTAACGGCCAGTCTTCTAGAGCAAATCCCCCTTCTTTTTCTTTTTGAAGAAAATGTAAGAGCAGCATTTTCAAAGTGGCCCATTTATATGTAGATTTGAAGAAGAGGTGTGCGCTAATGTAAGCTAAAAACATGTTTAAAGGGAATAGGTTTTATTAATTATATCACTATATTATCCGTATTTTGTCTAATATTCCTCTCTTCTCTATCACCCCTCTCTTCTCATCTTTCTATCTCCCCTCTCGTGGTTTTTGAGAAAAATCAAGGTTAAAGCTACTTTCTAAGAAGAAACACTGTTAAAACCGGTTTCAATCTCCAGGGTTACTTTCCCTTGATAGCTTATCTAAAAATAAGACAGATGAAGAAGTGCATGGACAGGAAGATGGTCAGCATAATGATAAAGATGAAGACGTCTCAGTGGAATCCTTACCACCCTCTGTTCTTCAGACGCTCCCCTCTTCACTGGCTCCAGACCAACAAAGCAACAAAGAGAAACTTACCATGAGAGAGGAAGAAAAACAAGACAACTGCTGAAAACCAGTTCACACACAAGCACGCACGCGCGCACACACACACATGTATATACAATCTGTATGTACCAGTATATATGTTTTTCTGGATGTGTGTTAATAGTGTATATATATATATATATATATATATATATAATATATATTTATAAATATGACATATTTAAAATGCGGTATGAAATTGAAAAATGAATACAAATATTGAACTATTAAAAATGTAATATTTTTTTTTTTCTTCTAAGGCTTTCTTCTTTTTTTGCAAAGCTTCGGTTCGAAATTATATATATATATATATATATATATATATATATATATATATATATATAATTATTATATATATATATATATACACTGGCGGGCAAAATTAGAGAACAATGTATGAACAACTACACAATTCTGAAATAATGTTATCTTCACTGCTCAACAGTTGAAGGATTATTTGTCCTGTCTATACCGTGCTACCAGAACACTTTTTCCAGAAAATAACTAAGGCATTTCAACAAAAACCTTTATTTTGCAGAAAACACACTGATCAAAATTAGAGAACACTTTCAGATACCCCCCGTGATTGGTGTTAATCTGCCACCAGGTGTAATTGTCTGCATTATTTGTCAATCCCTATTTAATTGGCAGCCTAACTCCCAGTTTCACTGACTCTACAAGATGGTGGGCTGTTCAAACGTGACTGAAAGCCTCCAACCGCAGTTTGTCCAGATGAAGGTCAAATGGATGTCTTTATCAGCAATAACAAGACACGTTGGTCGTTCCAAATCTGTGATTTTCAGAATATTGAAACTTTATGACATCACAAACTCATTTAATTCCCCAAAGAAGGCTGGTCATCCACGAAAGACAAAAACAAAAAAAGGACAGGATACTGCGGAGGATCTCGATGGGCGATCGTTTCCACACTGCAGCTGGAATTGCTCAGCAGTTCTGCACTGAACATGCTAAAGATCTGTCTCGACATACAGTGTCTCGATGTTAAAGAGCATTTGGACTAAAAGCCCACTTTGCAGTGACCAAACCTTTCATTAGACAATAGAATCAAAAGGCTACACTAAGCTTTGTTGAGGAGCATGTTGTGTGGACAGAGAACTGGTCCAAAGTTCACTTCAGGGATGAAAGTATGTTTAATTTATTTGGCTCTGATGGGAAATGTTATGTTCGGCGACAAACTGGAGAAAGACTGAACCCAAAGAGTGTAAAGAAGTGGGTGAAAGGTGGTGGAGGAAGTGTGATGGTTTGGGGCATGTTTTCTGCAGCAGGTTTGCGTCTTATACAGCTACATGGCAGAGTGAAGGCAAATGTTAATCAGAACATTCTGAAACAACAAATGATTCTTTCCATGAGTTCATCACCCAATCAGCCCACAGTGTTCATGCAGGACAATGCTCCATGTCACACAGCTACACGGGTAAAGCCGTTCCTTGAAACTGAGAACGTTGAAATAATGTCATGGCCTGCAGAGTCCTGATCTCAAACCAATAGAGAACCTCTAGAAGAATCTTGGCGACAAAGTCATGGCCAAAAAACCCACTACAGTCAGTGAACTGTGGAGGAGACTGAAAGAAGAGTGGACCAACATCCCACCAGAGCAGTGTGAGAGACCAGTGCTGTCCTGTGGCCGTGCTGAAGTCCTTCAGAGCAGAGGCCTGCACACTTCCTACTAATTGTTGACTGTTGTAACCTTCAGAATATTTTGTTATAATCTTTTTCCATGCAACAGTCATTGTTGTTCTCTAATTTTGCTCAGTGTGTTTTTTGCAAAATAAGGTTTTTTTTGACTGACTGAAAAAAAAGTTTGAGCAGTGAAAGACATTATTTCAGAATTGTGTAGTTGTTTATACATTGTTCTCTAATTTTGCCCGCCAGTGTATATATAAAATATATAAAGTGAAAAGTGCTAATTACATTTCATTCCATAACATAAATACCACTAAGTCAAGTTCATTAATAACTGAATGAATAACTCAACGTTGTTAGTCACTTAGTAAAACATGCGTATGTACTTATGCTTTACATAAAATACATACAAAAAAGTTTTAGATTCCAACAACCCAACAAATAATTTAAACAAATCTTTCTTTTCTTCGATCTGCCACTGTTGTTTTGGTGGAGGGTTTGGATCTGGTTCTGTTGTTGGTGCCTTGAAGGCTCCTCAAGATAAAGGGCCACACAAGCACCGGCTCACCAACACCTGAACAGAAGAAAGTCCCAGATACATTCATATATTGATTGAGGATACACATGTCCGCATGTACATTTTACAAAATGTAATGTAATATATTGTATATTACAAAAATAATTGTAAATGTGTACTTTTTGAAAGGATTTATTTCGTTACATTGAAAAAGTGTGTGTGTGTGTGTGTGTGTGTGTGTGTGTGGATGAAATGCTTTTTATTTCAGAATTTTATTAAGCTAAAATTTAAAACGACTACGAGCTTTTTTATGTCTTCCCAATAAAAAACTATAATGTTACTTTTTTGTTTATATGCACACACAATATATACGATATATTGACTATGATTGTGTATAATTTGTCAAATTAATATCGTGTCTAACTAAGTTGTTTTAATTGGGAGAATCCACGTGCATATACCGTATGACGTCATCGAAAAGCGCCGGCAGTATCCAAGCAAAAAGTCGCGCAAATTCGGTTCCTAATTGGTTTTCCCGTTTAGTGACCACGTTTGTCGGCATTGGCGACCACTAATCCTTCAACTTCCTGAAGAAGCTCAGTAAGAAAAACGAAAAGGTATTTCGTAAACGTTTTTTTGATGCTTTCTGGCTCCGTCTTGTAGTTTCCTTACTCTTCTCTCTCTCTCTCTCTCTCTCTCTCTCAAGTCTGACGTGCGTGTTCGCAGGGATGGCGACTGCAAGCAGGTGTTCGGAGTGCGGCTCCAGCCGTATGGTGGAGGATGAGCTGTACTCGGAGCGGCAGTTGGTGTGTGAGGACTGCGGCACTATGGTGCCCGTGGAGCAGCTGACCACCACGCTGACCGATGAGACCCACGGCACGGGTAAAACGACCCTTCACTGCTGTAAAACATTTTGTCATATAAACCATTTACTGTTAAAATGATGAGTCACGTTCATTTAGATTAAAAGCACTTGTTAACACCTTACACGGGCCGCTTTTATGTAGTCGTACTAATTATACAGTTAATATTACATGTATTATAATATACAGTATCAAATCGTCATGACGGTTCCGTGGTGGGTGGTTGGACCTGTTGCCAAGGTGTTGCAGGTTTGATTACTGGTTCAGTACGAGTCACAACATGGCCCCGTCATCACAGCTTAAGGCTACCCACTGCTCCGGGTTTGTGTGTACTTTTGCTGGATGATTAAATGCAGAGCACATTTTCTATACGGTCCCTAGTGGCCATATCGACAAACTCACTCTCCCTTCATTTAACAATGGTATTCAGCCGTAGGCAAGAAACTATGGCTAAGGAACAAAACTCTTTGTGAGAGGAAAAATCATACCTAGGGGGAAGGAACCAGCTCACTGCTCCTCATGAATGTTAACATTAGTATAGAATAAAATTTAATAGAATCGAACTTCATCACAATGTAACTATAAGTTCCCACAGCGCACACACACATGCACACAAGTAGAAAAAGAAGAATACCTCTGTGTTTATTTAAGGCAAAATGCAGTACACATTCTTTCAAGTATATTGAAAGAATATTGCCATTACAATATTAAGTATTTTGTTGGCTGAATAAATCTGACCTATACTACTATAAAACATTAAGTAGCGCAAGTCCCCTTGATGTTCCCTTTCAATGGGTTACGTCTGATGCTCCTTAAATTGTGAGTCGTGTTGGGTTAAATTTGTTTAAATTAATATATGGGAATGTTTCATTTGTTTTTTTTTTTTCAGCTGTGCCGTATCACGCGTCCACAGAGGCTATCAAGAAGCCCTGCAGAAATCTCATTGCTGGTGAGATCCTCCATAGTGTCTGCCAAGTGTCAGAGTTGAATACACATTTGCTTTAAATTCAATTTCAGAGTTAACAAACTTATCGTCTTTACTATATATATCAATTTTATGTTGAAATTTAATTAATGTGCAATCCGTTCATGTTTAATAATTACTATTATAGCTAGCCAGTTTAATCGCTGTTGTTTTAATAATTTTTACACTTTTACATTTGCACTTTAATTTCTCAATAGTCTTACCTATTTCAGCTTTGATTCCCTTGTTCACTTGATTCACTGCTTTACTTTATTTCCATATATACGGTACTGTACACATATTGCATATGGTTTACATATTTTTTTATTGTCGCTCCTCGTTTTTTTCTTCTTTGAGAGCAAGTGTAACCTGAAATATAGTTTCCCTGAAAAGTTTTTTGTATTGAATTGAATTGCATACATAACGTGGTAGAAACACTAGTAAAGTACTCGACTAGTACAAGTCAAGTACTGGTCAATAGGGTAAACGGATAATCAAACCAGTCTCTTATTCAGACCAAACTCTGTAGAACTGAATTCCTTGGCTAATATTAACAGGCCAATACTGTTTGCTTACCAGTATTTAACACTTACCAGCTGAACACTGATTAACAAAAAAAATTGTCTTGTGTGCACTGACTGCTATGCTGTTCTGTCTAGGAAGTTTTTTTATAAAGCCTATGTGAACATCTACTGTAGCCAATTTTAGACAAATTGCATCACTTGCTACTATTTTTGTAAGTCGCTTTGGATAAAACCTGCCAAGTGACTGTAAAGTAAATACAAAGTATTTTTTATAAAATTGAATGTATTGGATATACAACAATTACATTTTAATTTCTGATTGTCCCAACTTAAGGTCTCTCAAATGAAGGACCGACCAAAAAAATAATGTTAATTGAAAAAATTACAAAAAGCTATTTTGTGAGAACACGAATGATAATAAATGTATTTTTTTTTCTGTCGTTTATTTCTTTCATAGGCATCGTTCGTGTGCGTGCCTTGTGTCGTATCCTCCATCTAAAGATCAACAGCGAATCAGAAGCCGTTGACCTCTTCATGCGGGCGTACAACCACCCAAACTTCCTCCATGTGACTCTAAACAAGAAGGAGCTGCTGAAAGGCTGCTGTGTGCTTTACATTTGCCGGCGGTGCAACTGGCCTGTAGCGATGGGGACCATAGGATACCTGCTGGGGGTGGACAACTTTTCACTGGGAGTTGTGTATAAAGAGCTTACAGACAGTCTGCAACTTGAGTCGTCCACTCCCCGCGTCACACAGCTGCTGGAAAGCTTTTGCCATGAGTATGTCCAATCCTCCTTCAGCATCCGATAAAATGCTTTTCCTCATGCTGTCTGCACGTTTTTTCAGTTTGAAGCTGGGTCCGGATGAGGTAGACTGTCTGCTGTCAGAAACCCCTCAGCGACTGGTGGAAAGGTCCTCTGCTTTGATTGAACTGGCCGCAGAAACCTGGATAGTGACCGGACGCCAGCCGGTTCCACTCCTGATGGCCACTGTGTACATGGCCTGGCAGTCTCTAAATCCTTCAGTAAGTGACATATTTTTTAGTTTTATCACGATTCTGCAATCAGTGAATTGTATGCACAGTCAATTAAATTAGGCGATTTATTTTTTTTTTCTTACCAAGTCTATCTACAAATAAATAATAGTTAAATAACTATATTACAGAACAGTCTTTTTTTAATTAGCTGATCAAATTATCTCTCATTCCAAAATTGTAAGTTTTGAAAATAATAATTTTACGTGGTATAGGCTAAAGACGTTGCACAGATTACGTGATGCCTGAGCCTCTGTCATAAATGGCAAAAGCAAATCCATCGAACAGAACTGTGAAAACCAGCACAGCAATACGCAGAAGTGCTGTATGTGATGAGGGTGAATTGTTTTGTAAGTGCCGGATCACAACAGAAAGTCTGAACTTTCCACTGTTCACTTTCTAAACCTTCATCCTTCATTCATCTTATGATTTTGGTTAATCTTTCCATTTTTATACTTTGCGTCTTTTTCGACTTTGGGTTTTTTTTCCGCTCAATTTTTTGTCATTGACTTTGATTGGTATTCACCCTTGAAGCGTCATTCCACTTTCTTAACGTGTACCCTCAGATTCAGCTTCTAATCTTTTATGACCAAGATTCAACTTTTATAATTTTCCTCCTTTCAACTTTTATTCATCATTTTCACTGTTCATCTTTTTAATCATTCAGATTCCATCCATCCTCTTTTCAAAAGCTTCTCATCTTCTCATTGTAAATTGTAAAAACATTGTTCAAACTTTTAAATGGGTCTGGGGAGTTTAAATCAGCCTTTCTATGACGATTATACTTTCTGAATACGTTTGGGGTTCATTTTTCACCATCACCAGTAGGGCTGCACGATATTAAGAAAATATGCGATATTGCTGTTAAATATTGCGATAACGATATTGCCTGCGATATTACATATTTCCATTGGCAATCTTGCATTAAATTTGTAAATTTGCATTGCATTAAAAAGCGTGTGACGGCGTTTGTGATGGCGGTTCGATGTTTTTGAAACGCGTAATGTAAAAGTAATGTTCAATAATCACCATTACACTTAAAAATAAACATTCCAAGAAACAGTATTATGTACAGTTGAGGACAAAATTATTAGCTCTGTTTAAAAGCACTTTTGAAATGCTTGGGGGACTAATCATTTTGTCCTCAACTGTAGGTGTTTGCTGTATGTGGTGTAATGAGTGTCATCTTCTGATTTGAAACCGCAGTAAACACACACAGACACACACACACACACACGCACACACACTTCAGAATAAAATCCTGACAGCGGTCTGACAGAAATCGCTGGTAGATCAGAGAGTATAAATTAAGATTGTGAAGGGGTTGAAGCGAACTCGGAATCTTTTAACGATTAATCGTGCAGATCTATTGTAAATGAGCGTTTCGATAATAGTTTTGTCCCTACACTTTGGGAACTCTTCATACAGCCGGCGCTGGTTGTGCTGCAGGTGACCGTGGGAGTTACTTGTGTTTCCTCTCGCCGTGACCACGGTTTTGCGGCACGACTTGCGCAGTACCGATGCTTGAGACACATCTTCTCTGCTGAAGCCAAACTACTGCCAGATTTCAGAAGTGCGCTTTTTTAGGCACAAGTTCGTCCCAGTGATCTTTTTAACACGCCTCTTCTTCTGCCTTGTTCATGTCCTCTCCTCATCTGCGCATTGCTCGCTCAGGTTCACCCTTCAGCCGGTCTAGCCAATAGTATAACGTCTATTTGGGAGGCGGGCAGAATGGTCCCTTTCGATTGGTCAGATTTGGATAATGCAAACGCTTGACATGCCTATTTTTTTTATTTATTTGCAACTTCTGCGATATAAGTATTGCGTACCCTATTATCGCGATAACGGTATTTTTGCGGTATATCGTGCAGCCCTAATCACCAGTAATTTTAAAGGATCCTCTCAGAAATCTCAACGCTTCTTGTTTCTGTTGGTGTCTACATTTATACTTCATATTATACGTACAAATGTAGGAAAATGGATCCATCTTCAGAAGAAGTGCGTAGCCTTGTGGTAGAACAGTTTCTGAACGTCTTCAATATTTGTGGATCTCCTGCAGGCTCGTAAGAGGTACTCTTTCGTGACCTTCTGTAAGATTGTGAAAATGTCTGAGGAGTCATGGCGAAGGAGCCGAGAGACGGCGCTGAAGCGGGTGGGCGAGGTGCGGGGCGTTCTGTGTAAACTGGCACGAGCGTTGCCATGGGTGTCGGCCAGTGAAGTCCGTCCCAACAGCGTGGCCACACTGGTGGACGACATCCTGCAGCACCACAAAGCTTTACTCCTGAGGGCCGTGAAAATCCACGAGCAGCAACTGGAAAAAGAGATGCTGGCCAACCAGACAACATGCATCCCTACGAACACAGAGCAGAACCCAGAGGACCCGAACCGAGCCAGCTCACCTGCCTCAGCATCTCCTCAGCATCCCGAGCTGGAGGTGGCTTCAGACTCACTGCCTCCGGACCACTGGAGTAAAAGACACTTGTTCTTGCCTCCTTGTGTGAAGAACAGCAAACGGAGAAGAAAAGCCGACGTGCCAGTGCTGGAAGTGACGGGAAACGAAGACATATCCGACAGTGAAATTGACTTGTACATTCGTTCCAATGAGGAAGTCGAATTGTATTTGAAGACTCAAAAGAAGGATAAGAAGAAAGATAATGAGAATGAGATTTAAGATACTAGTCTTGTTTTCTTGGTTTGTTTATTTCTAGCTGGTTTTTGAAATTTTTACTTGATTGTTAGATAAAGTAAAATTGTATAAATAAAATGTTTTCAGTTTGTGTGTGTTTGTCTCATAATTGAATTGATTTTTTAGTGTTTTCTTCCTCACAAATTATCACAAATGTCAAATTGCAGTTTGTTTGAATGAAAAGAAACGAGTGTAAATGTCCAGTGTGACGTGTCTTTGGCACCGTGAATAATTAACACTCATTTACATGGTTGGTAGTGTACAGTTTTCATCATCTAAATGCTTTTGGCAAAAAAAAAAAAAAAAAAAAAAACCTTTTCAATACGAAATCAACGTGATTATTCAAAAGTAATTCATGCCTTTTTAACCTTTTTAACAAGCCTTTTTAACATCGGTGTCTTTCATCATCAAATGCTCCTGTGAGGAACGGCTGGTTCTATGGAGCCAGCTCTTTAAAAGGAATTAAACCTGTTTGTTTTGTAATGCACATTCATATGAGTTATAGCAGATCTGTCACCCAACCGCTCAAAACCTTGTTCGAATCCCGGTTGTGGGTTTCAAGCTAAATGTCTAACTTCACTGGATGGTTAATCGCAGAGCACAATTTTAACACGGTCTCTAGTAGACATTTTGATAAACTCACTACTTACACTAAATAACCAGAAAAGGATCTGACGTAATGTTGACACATAAAGCAACATTTATTTGAACAATCACAGGAAACCTTGAAAATAGCCCATTAGTGTACATTTTCTAACGTCCAAAAAGAAAAAAAAATCCTGGTAAGTGAAAGACGCAAATGACCAAAATCCCCAATGTGGATAAATCCCTGTGCTAAATTGGCAAAAACTGCTTCAATCGTGTTTTGCAGACAAATTAACCTCAAAAAAATCCAAATTTGCTAGTTGGCTTTGTTTGGATTTGCAAATCCAGATCCAAAGTTGCTAGTAAATATTACAAAAGCTTTCGTTTGCATTCTGTACCCACATCTGAGCTGCTTTCAGCCTTGAGCAAGACACCAAACCACAGCTGCTTCCCTGGAGCCAACAGCTGCCCACTGCTCGGATGAGTGTGTGTGTTTATGTCAGACTGATGGGTTAAATGCACAGCACTGATTCCAATAAGGTTTCTATGGTAACCGTGTATTACATGACATGATCTCACTTCAAGCGCTTGTTGTAAATGCGTATATGAGCTTTTTGTCTTTCAAAAATAAATATTCCAATACGATTAATAAGACAAATACTTTTTAGAAGTAATAATATGAGTGCATCCATTGTGTCTTTAGACTTTTTGTGGATATTTTTTAAAAGAATTAAGCAGTTGCGCTCATACATTTTGCGTGTTTAGATCCTGTGTCCAGCAGGGGGCGCCCAAGAGCAAAAGCAGGTATCGCCATTCCAAAGCCAATTGATTGCAAACTGACATGGTGTGTTAAACAAAGTGACATTTGTTCACTCAAAAGTGCACAAGCAAAAAGTGGTTCTTGATGAAAAGAAACAGTAACATTCAATAGCTGTCTGTTACAATTAAAACGAATAAAACATTGGTAAAAATTACCAACCATTTGTGAACCATTTAGATTTTTTGGTCACAGGGAGCTGGAGCCAATCACAGCAACTCTGGTCCTGAAATTGACATACACGCCTATGGTTAGTGACCAACGAATCACAGAGCGGGACATCACTCTCTCACACAGTGAAGAATTGTCCAGGCCTTGAATGGGTCTCACCCACTACCCCATTGTGCCGCCCTTAAAGCAATCCATAACGCAAATGTTGGATTGTCTTATGATGGCAAATCGATTCTAAAATGGATTAATTTGATTCTCATTCAGCCGACCAATCACAGCACGACGCTCGCTGTTGCGCAATGGTTAGTGGGAATACCGATGCGATGGTGACACGTGAACATTTTCCGCAGTTCTGCGCGAAATCGGTCGTGCAGCCAGGCGTACAAGAAGGGGTTGCAGCAGGACGAGCTCATGGCACACAGATGGCAAAGCAGCTGGATCAGCAGGAAGTGACGTTTGTTAATCAGGCGAATGTCGATGTCCCGCAGCACGTTGAACACGTGGATGGGCAGCCAGCAGACGCCGAAGGCCGCCACCACCAGAGCCACGAGCCTGAAGGTCTTGCGCTTGCGTGCCCGCTGGGCTTCGGCCTGGTCCCGTGTGCGGTGCCCGGGGGCCACGCAGTTCCGAAGCTTCACGGAAATGCACAGATAAGAGACGGAAACGGCAGACAGCGGGAGGATGTAGGTGAGCAGCAGCGTGCTGTAGGCGTAGATCAGCCGCTCCGTCTCCTGACCCAACCAGAACTCCTCGCAGATGGTCAGCCCTTCTTCTCGGAACTCCACGTGGTACGTGTGAGCCACGGCCGGCGCCACCAGGACACACGACAGCAGCCAGATCCCGGACAGCACGTAGACGCACGCCACCATCGAGATGCGCTTCTTTAACGGGTGCACGGTGGCGTAGTACCTGCGGGAACGACGCGTGGTCTATTAATCACAAACTTAACTTGGCAATTCAAAAATGTAATATGACTGTCACCTCCCAAGTGCAATACATGAAGTCACAACCTCCCAGAATATTAAAAATAGGACTAAAACTAAAATTCTCAATATACTGTATTTGACAGAATAATAGTAAAATAATACACAATAGTTCTACAATATTTATATGCAAATGGACAAATTTATTTTACCACATGTTTATAAAATATAAAAATATAGTAATATAATTATTAAATATTATAGTAATAAAGTACCATAGCATCACATTTTACACAAATACTATTGTAATGGACAATTCTTTATGTAAATACATATAATTGTTTGTAAAGAATTAGCTTCAGTTGACGTTGAACGGTAAACAAATATTGTATAAACATGTTTTACATATAAAAATAATATAGGCAAGATACGTTCATGTTGTTTTATAATACTAATAATCAAACGTGACCTTCTCATAATTGTATTGTCTGAACAAAAAAGTACAAAATAAAAGTCTACAGTTATTAACCAAATCATAGCAAGTATAGAAAATATCCAAAATAAGAGTTTCTACAGTCATCTTTTGTAGTGGTAAATAACAAATGCACAATAAAGAAAATATTTAAAATAAAAGTCTGTACAGTCATCTACTGTAGTGGTGAATAACAAATGCACAATAAAGAAAATATCCAAAATACAATTCTCTGCAGTCATCGTTATTGTAGTGATGAATAGCAAATGCAAAGTTTGCCAATAAAATATACAAAATAAAAGCATACTAGCCGTCTTCTATTAATCATACAGTATCAAGCACTCCTCTCTGCGGAACTGTTCTTTACACACTCACCTGTCCACAGCAATGGCAGTCAATGTGAAAACAGACACGTAGACGGTGACCGGCTGGATGAGGAACACAAAGTAGCACATGAAGCGACCAAACGTCCAGCCGTGTGGACTGAAGGCGTAGGCCAGGGTGAAGGGCACGCAGGTCACGCACATCAGCATGTCGGAGAAGGCCAGGTTTCCGATGAACAGGTTGGTGACATTATGCATCTTCCTGGTGCGGCAGATGACATAGATCAGAAGGTAGTTTCCAAAGACCCCCACCATCAGCACAAGAACGTAGCAGGGGATGATGAGGGGCTTGAAGCTCTGCAGAAGGGCCACGTCGGCAAACGGGTAGTTGTGAGGGGCCGTAGTGTTTTGGACCACCATCACCTCGTAGGCGTGGCTTTCAGGAGGCTCCTCCTCAGCTTGCCCACCTGAGCTCTCCATCTCTCAGCCTGAACTCTCCTGCTGGACCACAGACACTGAGTTTGATCTCAATGTAAGCAAGTAAAAAATTTGAGTTTTTAAATAATTAATAATTACTTGAAGACTGCAAATAATTAATTTTTCTGATTTGATTAAGTTGATTTTTTTTTTTTTTTGAGAATAGATGTTTCTTCTTTTGCGCTGAAAAAAACCTTTTGAAATTTAAGTTCAAAACCCTATTTAAAAGTGCCAGTGTTTAGAAAAGATAATGGTTTAGCCGTATGTGGGTTTTCTTTTCTCTATAATTTCATTGGGGTTTTTACTGCAAAGTCATTTCACAGAAAGAAAAACAGGAATGATTATTATTAAAGTAAGTGATAAATGAAGTTTTTTTTGTGCAGGTTTTGAAAAAGACATCTGCTGTATAATTTGGCTCTGCAGAATTTCTTTAATAAACGCATGATAAGAGCTTTTACATTTTACACAAAATTAAATCAAACAAGAGGTTCACAATTTGCTTTGATTTTGAGTTAAAATCTCACAATCAACCAAAGTCATGTTTATAGTTTGTACCCTATTGTACTATCATGTACTATAGTTAGTGGTTTTCAAAGGCCTTCTGAATACTTTTTTGAATAAACGATCCGGCTATTTTTGGAAGATATACACATACACATACGTATATGTGTGTACAGTATTTATAAATGTCCACTTACTGTATACCTGCATGAATATTATTATTTTGTCATTTTTGTTTGTAAATATATTTCAAAATTGCTTTCTAGGAGCGTGATAAACTATTTTAAGGGAACATAAAAAAACGAATATTGAACCAAACTGATGAAGGTCTTTCCTCATACTGTCCCATAAAAATGCTATAAAGAGATTCACATTTAGGCAAAACAACATTTTACACTTTTCACATCTTATTAATTGTTGTGTATTTCATAGTTAATTTCTGCACGGCACATTACAGAAAATACCGGTACTGGTAATACGTTTTACATAATGCTAAGACCCGTTATCCATTAGCCCTTTCATAGTCTTTCAAATCAAAATAGACACATCAAACTCAATGGTTTAATAAAAGCGAATTGTTTGACGAATAAAACGTCCATCAATGATGTATTACACTTGATTTGTTTAGTGATTCATTTGTCTGTTAAGTTTTGTATAGTTCGCTGAAAACATCTTACAGTTATTAATGCCAAGCTATGTTTTGACACGCAATTGATGTCAATTGTACACTGATACCTAATTTAAGTCTTGATCGCTGCAATGATAATGTACATATATGTTTTTCAAAGTGACCAGTTTGCATTACTTGATATAATAAATATAGCGCGTTACATACCTGCGATCAAGAAATATTCAATTTCAAAACGTCAGTCCGTGACTTTATCTTCACTGCAGCTCGCGCAGCGTCTCCACATGCATCTGCCTCGCGCGCTCTCTCCCGCGCGCACACGCACACGCACACGCACGAGCACGAGCGATAAATCATAGCGATCAGCGCGAGACCGAGGCTACCGCTGTAACGGCGTCATTCACGTCGCTTTCTCTCGGGCGCTATAGTAGCTACTACATACAATACACCCGCTCCTACCACGCCGAGAAGCAGCAGGTCTCAAACACATGCGGATCGATTTTACACTACTTAAAAAAAAAAAAAAAGCATTTGAGTTTGAACAAAGCCTAAATGCATCATACAGAAGAAAATGTACAACTTTTGTAACATTTGTAAAAGAAAAAATTGTTACCAAGGTAACACGACCGATTTGTATTGTATTGACAACATTTTTCATTAGGAATTGTATCTACTTTTTATCATCTGTATTTTGTTCTTGAAATTAAAGAACCATTCCACATGAAACTGCAACTAGTACATTATGAATCTGGCATCATTTTTTTGTTTAGTCGCTGTTAGCTCCTCATCCTGAATCATTATCATAAGAATCTTAGAATTCCTGTCAGTTCCTCAGTCTGTCTTACTTCCGGCTGCAAAATATTGATCCACGCACACAAAACCAATTAAACCACCAATCACAGCCTCACACTGATTCTCTATTGTTACCACCTAGCCAATTCATAAATATTTTCTTAATTTTTCCAAATTTTATTTTTGACTTTTTTCATTATTAATATGAGTTCTGAAGCACAAACAAAACAAAACAAAGAGAGCTTCTTCTCGTTGGCTTGATGTTATAGAATGAATGAAAACCAGAATAAATGAATGACGACCCCGTTGTGCGGTCAGCCAGTTGTGTAAGTGCTAAGTTAATATCACAAGAAGATGCATTCGGGATATTCGAGTGCGTCTCACTCAAATGGACCTGGAATTGTTGTCTGAACAGACTCATATTCTTATATTTAGGTTTCATTATGAAGAGCGGATCCTGATGCTTGGGTGCAAAATTGAGGATTATACGTCTGCTGTACGTCTTTGTCTGGCGTGTTGGTTGTGTGTCCTGACAAATAGCTATTTCCTTTCTGTTAGTGAAATATGACGCACTTTTATGAAGGCTTTACTTACCCACCCTGGGCTTTAGCTTCCAATCGTATTTTTATTAGCTGCTCTCAAGTCAAAATAATTAGCATATATTTAAATCACAAAGCCTGTAAAGCTTTCACCGATATGCAACTACTATGTTCTTGGGTTTGTGGTCTCGAATCGAATAAAAAATTCAGAAATTTTCTTAAATGGCATGGCCTCAAATGCACCTAAAATGTGCTTTATTTCCAAATGCAGTGCTATTTTTATTGTACAAACAAGAATAAATATGAGACGTTGATCAAGAGTCTGGAGACTTGATTATTTCCCCGTAAAAGTAATATTGGACGTATAATATGCTGGACATTCGTCTTTGATATTGAATAAATGGGGGTTTTGCCCTTTATTACAGTTTATTGGATGGGATTTCACTGGTAGCTAATAACAGTCCAACAACTCATTCGCCTGGCAACACATCCATCTGTCTCTTCTGGCACTTAATTGCTGTTGCTTTTAGCATGTTGCAGAAAAACATGTAATTGTTCGTGCTTTTCCCCCGTTTCAGTTGTGAAGAAACTGCATTACTGGCAAAGTGCTTATTCATTCTGCTTTCTTTCAAACAAGCATCCTTGTTAAATGTGTCATAACACAACATTTCTTTTCGTCATTAGTACCTGCTTTATTTTCCTCTCGGCCCACGGATCCATTTATTAGTATTTCCCCCAATTTGTCCTTAGAAATCCAAAGAAAATTCAAGTGAATGTAGAAAAAGAAGCTATACGTATACACAATAAACAATTCATCAGATGCATATAAAACTCACAAATCTTGCCTTGTTGATTATAAAACAAATTACAAGTAATGGATTAATTGAATCGAACATAAATCGATTGTGTGATCCAGCGCTCCGTTTTGCTTAAGTGTTTATTTGATTATTTGAATTTTTTTTTCTATTCAGATGTCTTTATCTTTTTGTTGTTACGGCTTCTTGACTTAATGATAATTGATTTACAAATTTGTTGCAGTCTGATTGTTGTGGGATGTTCAATATGTGCATGTGTTTGTAAATGGTTAGAGTGCAGGCTAATGCAATTTCTAGGGAATGTGGTTAACCTAAAGGCTTAGAGAATTGTGGATGTTTAGTTCCTTAATTCTGTAAAGTTGGTCAACAGGTGGCGCTAAACTGCTCGGCTCTCAGATGAATCCAATGTCAGCTCTTTTTGTGCTGCAGAACAATCAACACTGATTTTTTAAACAAAGAAAGTAAAACAGTGTCACGTGTTTAAGAACTACAAAGCCCAGAATTCCTGGTGTTCAGTCATTTCCTGTATTTGTGGTCACATGATTCATTGGCTTCCCCTGTCTCATCATCATTTACGTGTATTTAAGTTAACTTGCACTACCCTCATGTTCCTGTTATGCTTGTAAGTTTTGTGTTTATGTTTTTCTTCACTAACACATACTGTAGACAATTTTTTAATGTAACACATATCTTGCTGTGTAAATGTGTTGCTAAAGTTGGAATGTAGGCTAACTCCCGAACTCCAAAAAAGCAGAGAAGACAAACAAACAAGAGGGAAAGTCATTTCACATGCTGGAAGGTTTTAAAACATGTTATATACAAATAAATGAAACAAAAATGATATGATTCGCAGGTGCAATGGACCCCATGTGATAGTATGCTGTTTATACATCTAATTGAACCAAAATCAAAATTACCGGAACCGGATGGTGTGATTTATCTGACAACACAAAAATAAAACTAACCGAAATGACAAAATGTAACAAGTGGAGTAAAGAGTTAGTCTCCTTCTGTTTTTAAAATGTAAAATGTAGATAGTACAGATATTTGCATATAAATGTGAGAAGTAAAAAGTAGTCCAAAGATAAATAAATAACTTACTCGTGTAAAGTATAAGCCAAAATTCTGCTTAAGTAAAGGAACTAAGTATTTTTAGTTAAAAATGTGCAAGGCTTGTAATGAAGTATGCTTGTCGCATACCAGAATGATTTGTTGTTATTTGTCATTTCTAAAGTAAACAAAAGTAAAACCTTTCTTGAAAGTTTAAGTATTTTTTATTTGTTCAACCAACGTTTAGCATTTATTAAAGGCTTCTTCACGGTTCCACCAGCGATCGGAGAAGAAAAGGGAAAGCGTTTGCTGTGAAAAGCAAAAGTGTTCAAAATATAATTTTCGATCTTGGAGCTCCACATGCTTCAATTGGACCTTGAAATAGAACCAGTTTTAAAAATAGGATTACAATAAAACCTCTATTAGAAGGCCACCTCTAGTAGAAGTCCACCTTGACGGATGAGTTAAAAAATAGAATGCCATGGCCTTTTAATAAAGCTTTTAAGGTAAGATAAGTGTGGGGAGAAAAGTGGTCTTTTTACGAAACTTTTTAAGATTATATTGTTTTTGACTGCTACTTTCTCTAATACCAGACAGTTTCTTTGATAAGAATGGAAGCATTTTATCATATTGCAAATGCCAGCGACAAACCGACAAGGCTTGGTGTTCTTCCCTTCAGTCGATAATGAGCAACAAAGCATAAGTGGCCTACGTGCGCTCTCACACGAGGAGATTCTGTAAAAGGGCCGTTCGACCAGCGCTAGTTTAGGGTTTGATGAAAGACATAGTCTGATTTTCTCAGTGTGAAGCGATTAAACACAAGTGCTTTCAGTTTGAGCCGTTTTAGGACTTTTAGAAGACCAGCATTTTAGAAGTTGTTTGAGAAGTTCATTCAAGTTCAAGCCTACGAATCAATTTCATACCCTGAAAAAATCTTTCTCACTTTAAGGATGTATACTTGTCTGCATTCGTTGAGTCGTGTGCCCTCAGAGCGGAGGAGGATTAAGCCTAATGTATTGATGGTGTGATCTTTCGCTCGGGTCCTCTCTTCAGAAGGTGATCGGGAACTTTGTGTAATACATCTGATCCCGGATCTCAGTAATTTTTTACTCACTGAGTAATAAAGTCACTCTTCATGCTGTAAATATGGATCAGAACAGTCTAGACTCTGGAATATGTGCACTTCATTAAAGCTGTGATTTGTGGACAATGCCTCCGGCACATTCATAGAAAATTGATATGCAAAGGTTACGTGCTTAATACGATCCTATCAGTTTCACAGACAGGTGCAGCGTCGGTAAAGTGAATTGATGCCTAACATTTGATATAAAATCAATATATAAAAAATTAATGTTTTTTACCAATTGTATGGTTTTTTATATAATGTTTTTAGATAATATTTAAAGTCTGATCATGATAAATGTTCATGATCTATGAATATCACTCAATAGAAAATGAGGCAAAATACAGCTGCAGGCAGCAAATGTGGAATTCTAAGCCTTAATTGTCTTAGCTTTAAAAGCTCAAATCAGGAATGCAGTGTTCTTTACAATTACATTTTTTTCACCCAGAAATGGATAGCGTAGTAATGTGAATTTATTGTTATGCAAATTAATGTTACAGTTTCCAACTGCCAAAACAAGTAGTAGCAAACCAAAACTAGGTATGCGTAATATGCTTATTATTGCGGAACGTGTGAAGATATAAAATGATGTGATTTGAAGAGATCAGCACCATCAATAGCTCTGTGAAGGTCACAGAGTATGAGTTTAACTCTCCTCATGTCCTTCATTCCACATTCATTCATCTGGAATATTTCTTATTCTTAAGACTGTGATGTGATGATGAGCCATGTCTTTTAAGACCATTCTCTTTATTTCATTTCATGTCTTCCGTGATGGACATGAAGATCTTGCTATGCTTATGTGCACATCTCTGTGCCTTAAAGAACGTGAATGTCAATGAAAAGCACACGTCTGTAAACGTAATAAAGGGACTTTTTATGAAGTCCAACCATGCGCTCTTAATCTCTGCTGTAAAACAGACCATTTAAAAATTTCTAGTGAACCGTGTCTCACAAAGAATCAATCCTGCACTTTCACGTTGATTGATCAAATGTTAATTCAGCTCAATGCATATTAGTAAATACACATTAATTACAGCGTTTATGGATTTATTGTTTAATGTCTCACCTCTGGCATCAAACATGGGTCGTGCAGCATCTGATGTTTCATAGGCTGATTTCAAGAATGCTGTGATGTACATTTGCAGCTGCTTCAAGAGCTCAAGAATAGCTGATGAAAAGATTGGTGGTCTCACTGATGAGGGAACATTGTGCTTCAAACGCTTGGCTTACGTTCTACATAGGCAATCAGAGCAGTCTGGATTGAGCTTATATGCGTATAAATATATACCTATACATATACGCATATATATATATATATATATATATATATATATATATATATATATATATACATACATACACGTGTATATACCGAGTAAATAAAGTACTCAGTGAAACAAGAATGAAACATAGTACACATAGTACAGAAACAGTAAATTAAAATGAATAAAAAAAATTGCAATATTGTATGCAAGTAGTTACACTCCAGAGATTAAATCATACACCATTAGAATTTAGACCCGAGAATGTGAAATAAACTGTTAAATAAAAATCAACAAATTCTATGATTACATTTTTGACATTTCGTTCATTCGGATGATTTAAAAAATGTAAAAAATGTTCATAATTTTCTCAAGCCCACTGCCCTCAATAAACATCTATCGTTTGGCTGGTGGCTTGAGCCTCTCAGATCAAAACCAAGCTGGTTGTTGGACAGCGTTGCATTTTCTTACATTTGGTTATTTTTAAAACAGCAGAGCTACTTTTCCATCAGTAAATCATATGTTGTTCAGCACGCAGAGATGTGAGTCTGGTGGTCTTGCCTTTGCTCATTTGTTTAGGAGTAGCTCAGTGAGTATTTTGCATCTGCAGAGCTGGTGATATTCATTATGCTGGTTTGATCTCACCCTTGCCTAAATAATTAACGTGTCGGAGAAGACCTCTTGGTCACAGTGGTACTGGACTGATGATTATTGGAGAAGTAAAAAAAAGATTGGCTATTTTAAAAAAAGAATATTCTGAACGTCCCACGTTGCTTTAAAATCTCAATACTGTGACACATTTGCATGAGCTTGAATAAATCACACACACACATCATCCAGAGATTCATTTTATTGTGACTCGCCTTCTTGAATCTGAATGTCCAGTTTCAGATAGGTTCAGCAAAGAGAAATGATGATTCTTCTGGTACTTATTCTTTAGATTTGCAGGAATTCTCGATAGAAATAATCGGCAGTCAGTTCTGACTCATGGACATCTCAACCAGCGTGCAATGTTTAAAATGCTTTTATTCTTTTTTGAATGTTTGTGCTTGATTCTTGGACTAAGACTCTTTAAGGGCTTTTATTGCATTAAAAAATATCAAAGTGTAAAATGAAACGGTCTTCATCAAGATTCCTTTTCAAAGTTGCAAAGCGTCTCAGTATTTTTTTAAGATGGCTTTCCTTTTTTCATTTCTTTCTTCAATTTTTCAAAACCCTTTAACGTACTTTGTATTTTTAACTTTTAACTTTGTATTGTTAACTGAACATCAGTGGACATGAGTCGTCAGGCCGAAGATTTTCCCACATGCCCAAACATTGAGTCGCTTATAAAAACGGACCAATAAGAGCCATCGTTTTTTTTAGAACTGTCCAATCAGAACCACTGACTTCCGTCATTGCTGTTCTTATGATTGAACATGAATTGGTTGGAAAGTCTTAAAGCAAGACGTTTGGTAAAAAGGTTTTTATTACTGAAAAGCAGAATAAATTCTTTTTTTTTTATTAAATAAAAGAATTGTCTTTTAATACTGAAAAACTATGTTCTTTTTGTATTCCGGTACCAGTCATAAAATGAGGTCAACGCTGAGAGTTCAATTTTTGTAGATATAATTCACATTTTTCTTTGTTTATGGGAATTTTTACCTGAAAAATAGCATCCCACTGTTTGCATCCTACTGTTAGCATCCCAATGTTTACTAAAAATAAAGTTTTAATTATTCTTTTCAAAATTGTATTAATTGCTATGTATTTCTCAGCACAAAGAGCTTTTATTACCCAAGACCTTTTGTCGCATTGATTCTTTAGTCTGTTTCCATTGCTATTCAAGCGAAATCTGTGTTGGGTACAAATGTAAAAAGAAATGTGAGTTTTCGAAATTGATGTTCACTTCCAGCCCGAGAGGTGTTTCATCATCCTGTCGGTTTTGTCAGGTATCGTTTAAGTCTTGTTTCTCTTTGCACTTCAGATATCAGCATAGTTCTCGTTTTTTCCCGCTCTGCTGCTTTTTCACGTGTCTCTTGGTCTGAATGTAAAGAAGTGAGCGTGTCCACTTGAAAGCAATGACGTTTATACAGTTAAGTGAATAATGACTGGTCTGGTTTTGTGATGGTTCACGGCTCTTTGAAGAAAATGTCAGACACGTGCATTGGTACAGAAACATCCACAGGACGTTCAGATTCTCTTTTTTGAAAGATATGTGCTTTTCTGTCTAGGTCTGGCCTTTCTGGCACCAGTGAAGGGTTTGATGGAAGGTTTCTGCGTCTCTGCGTCTAATTTCTCGTGGCTTGAGACGAATGGTATTGATTACAACAACCAAAAATTCCACCATCGTTTTCATCCGGACCTGAACAATAAGCATACGTTTGTCATTTACTGCTAGTTGGTTTCATTATCTGAATGCATGTATTTCATCAGGCCATAGATTGAGTTTCTCACACGTTCTGCACGACCCACACTTTTTATTCCCAGGCTTGAATGATGCTGCAAGTCAAAGAGTTTGTAAAGAACCGCTTTTCATAAAGGATTTAATTAGTTTTACTTGGAACATTTTTCTCATCTGACCATTTAATTTAAAAGTTCTCTCAGTTATAATGCAGTAGTGTTTTTATTTTATATTTAAGCGTTTAGCCTTTATAGAAAGTGAGTTATTCAATTACAATCCAACACTGAACAGAGGTGAGGTTGTTCCTGAGTGGATTGAACTCATGACCTTGGTGTTGTGAATACAGATTTTGTTAAAGCTTTGTTAAAAAATTAAAAAATTCTTATTGAGCCATCAAGATGTAAAGCATCAGCAGTTCATGGTTGATACCTTGGTTTTTCCAGTTTTTGTAGCCAGTGGATGGAGCGGTGCAGTATTCAGGACTGTGGCTGTCATTCGCTGGCATTTTAATTTGCATAACCAAGCCAGTTTAACAAGCGGAACGCCAGTAGTGAAGACACTTCAGGCTGAAACACATTAATGATGTTTAAAAAGGGCCAAATGCAGAACAAAGGCCATGAAATAATGCTACGTTCTTCATAGACCTACGACTGGAACTTTGGTTTATTTCGCTCTCAGTAACTTTTGACTGAATGACGCCACGGAGTTTCTTTTAAACGTGATGGATATTCTAAGGCCAAGATTAACCACTTCAAAGTTCGTCACACGTATATATTACCTGTATAAACGTGGCCTAATTGCAACAGAGGTGCTAATTGCCAACCCTTCCATTATGCTGGCCTTCTAGGGGTGGTCTAGAGGGGTTTTGGTTTTTTATATAATTAACGGGCTAGATCACAAGTTCAGGGGTTTTATGTGGTAAAAGGAGGCAATTAAAGGACACGAACTTAAAACTAACACCAACGGATATAAAGTACAGTGTAACAATAATTCCCCATTTTCCTATCTCATCCTCATTACATTGTCTGCAGGTTTGTTTTAGATAATTTAGCATTGAGTTGGTGACCATAATGCACACTCAACAAACTACTTTTCATTCAACGCCTGTTGTCTTGTCAAATTAGTAGGTGATTATGCAATAAATTAATACAGTGCCACCTTATGAACAAGAACTTTTGTCACATTTATGGTATAGTTGTATATTTCCAGCTTTTTTGTTAAATCGGTTGAGCGTTTGCAACACCAAATTGAACTTGCTCCAATTATTCTAAATATTTCTTTAAGCTCTCTAGTTTTTAACTGTGCAATAATAATATGTCTCGTTGTTACAACTCCATCCGGGACTTCACCATCTCCGGCTGTTGTCCCACACACCAGCTGCTCCTCATTATAATAATATAATAATAATAATGAGTATTTGTAAGGCGCTTTTCACATTTTTAACTGTCTCAAAGCGCACTCATCCTCATCATCCCTCCAGAACACACCCGAGTCACATCATACCAATCATCTTGACACTTTTTAGTCTTCGTCCCAGGTTCAAGTCTGTCAATGTCTCGATTCATCGCCGTTCTCAGACTGTTTTGCTCAGACCTTCCCTCATCTGGATCAACTGTGTTAGTATTGTTCTTTGTTTGTTTTTTCCACATTAAACCCACATTAAAGAACATTTTGTCAACATGTGGTCTCCTCTAGTCTTCTGCTATCTGGGTGTGAGTGTGACACTCGTCTTTTTTTAATCAAATACAGTTTAAATTGTGCCATACTGTGTCTATCGCTGTACTTTTCAGTATAATTCTGCATTTTGCTGAAGATGGAGATATTACTGGAAATATTTCTCCCATCAAATGCTGGATTGTAGCTGTCTGACTTCTCTGCTATAGACCTTGGTCTGCTCTCATGTTCTGTGCAGACTTTTCTTCTAACTTCCCACGCATCCAAACACTGTGAACCAAGTACAGAAGGACGAGTGGTCTGGGGCAGGCGACATGTTTTCCTTCGTGTGCTTCATGTGGAAACTGTGAACTACGGAAGATTTGCTCTTTGTGGACTAACCACTGAGGCCGCCACAGATAAGAAAACACTGATATAATTGGTCTGATTAAACGACATGTTTCATCACCATGTTTCAACCAGACCACCATGTAAAATGGAAATGTAATTACGGCTTTTATTGTTCAATATTTTGGATATGTGCGGGGATGAATAAAATAACACACACAGATGAATTTGTGGTCCAGTGGTTGTCATCCAAACGTTGCAGGTTCAAATCCCAGTTCTGTGGCCTTAACAAGTGTCCTCGACAGTCTCTAGTGGCCAAAAAGACAAACTCACTCACCATATTTCACCATATCTTTTTTTTTAACCGAATGCACTGTTCCAAAACACAGCACTGCGACAAAAGTGCTGAACAATTTGTTATTTAGAATCTTAAATCTTTAAAATCACTCGAGTAACAAGTCACTTAAGTGATTGATTTGTTTGCGTTGTGTAGATCTGTTGCTGCAAGAACCGGGAACTGTTGTTCTGATGAAACTGACTCGTACTACTTTGTCTTATTCTCTCTCAGTATTTGGTTCTATTAAGTGGAGTTTTGATTGGAATAAGCAAACAATTTTGGACTTGTGTAGTAAGACTTAGTTATTCACTGGCCAATTGGAACAAACATTTCTTGAGGGCTTGTCCGTATTGTTGTTCTTTGACGGGTATTGTCAGCATGTTGTTTGTGTAGCGTTTCTTTTTCTATTATACTCCCAGCATGCATTACTCACACAACCACAGGATTCATCTCTGATGTAAGGGTTGGAAGGCTGTGATAATATTACAGTTTTTCTCAAATTCTAAAACACATTTCACAAATGTTCCCTGCATGTTACCCAATGTCTAAACACAACACCCGTTTCTAAAGCTACATAAACACAACTACACCTTCTTACTTCAAAACTCAAACCTTCGCACCAAAAGAGCAGCTCGAAGCTTTCAAAAATGTAAACACAATTCACATCATTGCACACAACAGCAAAACAACTGAAAACACAATTCTCGGTTGGTGAGAAGATTCCTTGATTCATAACCGCCAATGCATATTCGTAGACATTTAGCAGTAATTAGGCATTTCGATTTTTGAGTATATATCTATAGAAAATACTGCATGTACACTACTGTAACAACTTCCTCCTTTTGCATCCAGCAAAAACAGAATTTATGTGCACAACAGTACTCTTGAAAACATGACCAGGGTGTGAAGTCCTTTTGTTTACGTTATTCACACCACACACACACACACATCACAATCAGTGTTTGGCATCATGTCGCTGAACTGCACCGGGCCACATCACCTCATCCACATCGCAGGCTATTGTTTCTTGCCAGGCACTGTGGGAATGCCTGGAATGGCAAATCCATATGTGGAAGGACTCCACTGGGATGTCATCACTGGCCAGCTCCATTGCCCTTAGGAGGTTCTCTCTAGTGTATGGTTGTCTGTCATAAACCTTCCATCTCCACAGTGAGACAAACTCCTCTATACGGTTCAGGAAAGGGGAGTAGGGTGGCAGACAGATGTTTAAAAAGTGGTTACTGTTGGTGGTGAACCACTCTTGACTTTGTTCGTTCCGATCACATAAATAGTAGTTGCGGTCCAGTGGTAGGAGACATAAACTCGTGTTCGAAAGGTTGCAGGTTTGAATCCCCCCTACAGCTGGTTCTGCAACCACCAAGAGGCTGAACCCCACTTGCCCCCCCTGGCTGGGTTCAGCATGCTGGTGAACAAGACCCTCTGAACCCATTGCCGCACAAAAAGTGGCCTGGGCAAGGAGGTTACAGCCTCTTTGACTTTGTTTCGTTGAAGCCAGCCTCATCCAACTCATGAGGTCTGGCCATCGTGTCCAACTGTAATATCCTCTGTGAAAATGTGAAAGTGTACAGGTGTTCAGAACAAGTCAATGAGGTAGTATAGTACTTATTGTCCAGAAGTAACTGTGAATATGGATGTATGGTATCTTGTGTTGCGCAGAGTTGCGCTCAAAGAGAACCCTATAGACCTGTTTCATCCGCATCTTTTGGCGCGGGAGAACTCTGTCTATGTACATCATCAATTCTCTCAACATTGACATTACGTATCGGCAATTACTTTGTCTCTGATCTGCCGGAGTCTGATGAGGTTGTTCTCACGAACTATATCCACAATGAGGGTTTCTTGTGTTGCTGTAAATATGGCAACCCTCCCCACCTCTATGTGGCATTCTTTCAACTACAGTATCAACTGATTTGAAACCAATAGACTACTTTCACAGGCTTGCAAAACTGTATTGTGACAAACAAAGCAACAGAGTACAATACATGTTGTGTTGTCTGAATGTCCTGATAATGGTGGCCACAGTGAACCTACTCGGGTTCAGCCATTGTCATACCATGGACAATGGCATGGTCAATGTTGCTCGCATCTCGTCTATAATGGCGGTGTGAGGTTGTCTTGCTCTTCCTCTTGGACCTTCTGCTCTCCCTTGTTGGCCTTCTTCTTTTCCTCGGTGGCCTGCACCTCTTCTTCCATGACCAGCTCTTCTCTCTCCTGTGACTCGAATTTCTCTTCCCCTGACTCTGCCTTCATCCATTGTGTTTGTTTGGAATCTTCAGCAAACTTTGCACTCTGAACTTGCTCTTATACATGTAGTCACAGCATTAGCAACAAGTGTCTTCAATTTTGAGTTGTTGTGTGCAATTGTGTTCAAATATTGCTGACTATGTCATCACATGAGCTTTAATTTGAGAATATGAGCAGAGTTCTTTTGCAACTTATGTTTTAGCAAGGACAAATGTGTTTAGAGTTATGAGAACAGATATTTGTGTTTTGTGAATTGTGTCTTCATGTGAAATGTGTTTATGCTATTGGAGAATAATGGTTATATTTGGTAAATGTGTTTAGATGACTGGTCATTTGGTTTAAGGGATTGGCTTTTGTGTTTTAGCATTGGAGAAAAACTGTAATGTTAATCGTTTGAAGATGAACTGGATTTTGATTCGGCAGTTGTCTTGTTTTTAATTTTCCCCGGACGTTTTTAATTTAAAGGCTGATCCAGCTCTGCACTGAACTTGATGGACTCTCTCCAGGGTTTTCTTTTTCAGGTTTGTCGTTTGCGTTTTTTACACACTGTTCCCCTGTTTTTTCTTCCGCTGGCTGATGTCGGTTTTCCAGTGATCCGCCTCAAGGAATCCGAGCTTTATTTATGCTGTGGGCCATCATTATCTAACGTAAGACAGTTGTTTTGCCAGAATGCTTTTTCGTTCCCAAAGTTTTGTTATTTGAAATGAGGTTAAAAGAGAGATAGTCGCCTACTGCACTATGCTTAATAAGCAATGACCATGTCTCATCATTTTTCCAAGAATTGGCTGTGGTGAAACGCCAATGGTTTATAAAGAATGTTTTTGCAGGTCTTGAAATCCTGTGTTGGCACAGCTGTTTGTGGATAAATGTTCTACGCCTGTGCTTTCATGCATTTCTACTTGAAGTCTGTTAACAGAAAGACTTTCTTTCTGTAGTCCACATGTACTTTTTTGGTTTGTTTGAAGTGCGATAAAGCAAAAGTATGTCTCACACTGACAAATTAGCAGTGGTGTAATGTACTTAAGTAAATGAACTGTGTTACTTATTTTGTGGGCTACTTTGTGCTTGTACACAGTATCAAAAATATAAGCTACTTTTACTCTCTATTTCACAAAAAAAATCTGCATATTTTTCTACTTCCTTTAATTTATTGTGTGGCATAAGCTACATCGCCATCTGCAGGGTGCTGAAGGTACTGAATGCTATTTGAGCTAAATCTCGTGACCATGAATTAGCGGTTGCACTTTTTTGCTTGACTGAGACTGACTTTTTATCTATTTTGTTTTGCCATTGAAGTGTTTTTCCACATTTCTTGGTGTCTAAAATAAGTACAGGGTAAAATACTTAAAAAGTTCTTATAACTGTACTACTTTTACTCAAGTCCTCTTGGAACTGGTGACTTAACTTGTAAAGTAGTACTTTTATTCAAAGGCACTCTTTACACCTACAGTATGCAAATAAGTATTGTTAGTGTATCATTTGAGTGGGTTTCCTCTGGGACTCCGGATTCAGTATAAAAACCCCATAGGTGACTCTCACTCTGATTGGTCAGTCACCAGTCCGCACCAGAGTTACTAGGATTGACTCCAGCTCTCTGTGACCTGGAAATAGAAAGGCGTTTTGGAAAATGGATGGATTGATTCATTCACTGGAATTTGTGCACAGAGTGTGTTCCTGGTAACGGTTTCATCCTCTCTGCTCAATGTCAAGACTCTCCCCCCCCACAATTGTTGTAGAAGCTCATCTCTATCATCGATTCAAAAGACCCCGGCTGCATTTCCACAGCAGATTAGTCATGAGCAATTACCATTACTGAACCCTGTGTGTATGAATACTGTGCATTACACTAATTAAACCTGGAGTCATTAAACAAATGGACTGTGCGCTTACACTGATCTAAAAGTGTCTGTGGAAGCGAAGAATACTCCATACAGTCAATATCGTTTTCCTCCCTTTATTTATTTCATCAACCTGAGACGTTCTAATCGATCGCTGTCTGGCACGCGTTTAGAGGCTGTAAGCGAGAGCGAGGACATCATGGTTTGCTTTTAATTGGAGTGTTTGAGACGCAGACGGTGTGAAGAGGCTTTGGTGTGATGGTGATTCACGCTAATGAAGCGTGTGGAAATGCCTCGTCTCTGCTACTTCTCCCCTCCACACAGCTCCAACAGGATCTTGCGGTAATCTCCAGACGTGTCGCCCTAGGACGCAAAAGGAGCAAAAATACATGAAGGAAGGGATTTTGAATGTGGCAGTTTGGTTTTTTGAGAATTATTTCAACATTTTCTATAATGTTTCAAAATTTTCTACAATAATTTGTATATAGTAAGCAATTTAAAACAAACTGCATAATTAAGGTTTAAAAGATACTTCCAAATGCAAGTACTGTACAGACTAAAGTATATAAAACAAGAGTATATATTGAATACTATAAATGCAAGCTGATTCATAAGATATAGTATTTGTGTGTATATACACACACATTTACGTATATGATAAACAGTATGTATACACACACACACACACGTCTGTGACTACATCATATATTGTATAAATATACGTATACACACACACACACACACTTATTTTTATTCATAGATCAAGAATTCATGAAGTGTACATGACATGTATACCAAAACGTATATAATAGTGCAAAATACGTAATAGAATTACATTATAATGTCCCCCAAAAAATGGCTTTGGCAGCATTAGATTGTTAATTATAAATATAAATAACTATAATATAGATATAAATATAACAATAACTTTAAAAATCACTTGTATTCATTATACGTAAAATGTTACTAATTGTTTTGCTGAATTTAACAATATAACATGTTTGATATACAGCCTGCTACATCTAGGTATCATTACATTACAATTATTCATTTTGCAGATTATTTTAAGCAATTTACAAAACGACAAGCGCGTTTCATTTCAGGTTATTCCGCACTGGAGTATGTGATGAATTGTAAGAGTGTCTCACCTTTATAAAGGAGTGCAGAGTTTTTCCGTACATCTTCTGGAACTCGGCCTTGATGTCAAGCATGTCTATCTCGGCCCGAGCCACCATGATGCGGATCAGAACACTGTCTGTGGTGCCCAAACCCTTGAAGAGAGAAGCAGGTATTTCAAAAATACCAGTAAAATACTATAATTTTACAGATACCGCTGTGTGTGTGCGAGAGTGAATGCTTTACATTTTTAAACTATTATGTTTTTCTTTGCGTCTTTAGTTTTAATCTAGAAGATTGAAAAACCACCTTGGCGCTAGAAAACTGTGCAGCTATAAAATAATGTCAATTAATTTCATATATTGTGGTTAAAAATTTCATTGTTTAAAAAAAAAAAAGAAAGAAAAATTATTTGCATGCACTTTTATTTGCATGCACTATTTATTATGCACTGATTTTTATTTGACGCTTATTATTCATTCATAAGCCTAAAGTAATTTGCTCAAAAATCTGCACTTAGAATGTTAATTGGAACACTTCTCAATAATTTATCAAGATCTGACTAACAAAAACAATTAAAGCCTCAAATTGTTGCAACTGCAATTATTTATTTGTAGTAACTGGCATAGGTAATTGATGTAATGTTCATACCTTCATTGACTTGTAGAGCTTTTCAGCAAAAAAGGCCGGTCTGTTCTTGATGCATTTCACTGTCAACATAAAACAGCACCCACAATTTGGTTCTCGGCAGGGGAATGGATTCTCATTTATCTGATGGAATGACTGTACAGCCCACAACTGACCTATGGCAAGAAACACATCCTCCAAACTGCCAGACATCTCCCTCTTTATGCTGTCCTCGATGTCTCGTCCAGAAATCTTCTGATACTCCTGAAACACTGCAGAGATGCAGGCAACAATTCACACTTTTGATTTATTGTGAAGGTCAAACCAAATTCTTTTGCCGCATTTTCGATATTCCAAATATTTATTTCCGCATTTCAGCTAGGAATAAAATGATTGATGTTAATAATATTAATAGTTTGCAATATAATGTTTTTTGTGTGTAATATGGAAAGAGAGGGACAAAAAAGTTAATAGTAATAAAAGTGTATTGTATATTGTTATGTGTTTGTGTATAGACAGACAAACAGACAGTAAAGGAATACAGGCCCGTAAAGAAAATAATTTGACTTTTCACCACAAGGTGGCACTAATGAGTATATTGAATAACTCACGTGGTGTGGACGATTGATGTTGTAATGTATTGTGAAGTCATAACTGAACACATACCTCTGAGTAAGTGCTTTCTGTTTCTCACGCAGAGCACCGTGAGGAACTTCACCTCATCGGTTCCCCAGCGAGCTTCACCAGCCTCGTAAATGTCCTAATGGCAAACAACGGAGAACTTTAATGTTAAGATGATTAATGAAGGTCAGCTTCAGTGCTGTTTGTCCAAGGCTAAACTGAACTTATAAAGGGACCTGAGGTGTAGAAAATCGTGTCATGTTGGCCACTGTGGTGGTGTGGTGTATAGTGTGATTTCCTCACAACTAGGTGCAGCTGTTTCAGACTAAAATTTGAGACCTGGGTGGAGTTTGGATGAGTCACAGTACAAAAACATGCAGGAGAATAGGAGACGGAAAATTGTCCATAGGTGAGAGTGACTGTGTGTGTCTCGCTCCATGATTGGTTGGCCATCAAACCAGGGGGTGTGTCTGACTTCAGGCTCAGTTGCTGTGATTTGTTCTAGCTCCCCATGACCCAGAAATAGATGAATTAAATCATGTATTCAGGAGATTTTAACCTCCCTTTCTCCAAATAAACACGATCAACTACAATAAAGCAAAAAAGTTTAATATGTACCCGTTTTAGATGTTCTGTTTGTCTAATTCATTTAGCTGTCTTAGTACCAAATCCATTACTCTATGTGAATGGGTTTTCAGAACATGGAATCTTCCAGAATGCATATGTGACTATTAGGCAAAATCCGTGGTGAACCATAAAATCCACACCTTTGCATCCTGGACAGCCTGAGCTTCATTTACATTGCCGCTCTCGTCACGCCCAGCCTGCAAACAAAGTAGAAAAGGTCGATGTATCTGGAATTCTTAACTTCAAACCATTACGCCTTCCCAGGTCAGACATTATGGGCAGGACGTGTTTGCATGACAAACTAAAGAGCCGATTGTAGACTGACCGTGAGTAAAGACACCAAAACCCTCTGGAACATTCCAGACGTATCTCCGCAAACGTCGTCCTCAAGACTCTTATCATACTCTGCCAACAATTCAGATTTTTGACAATGTCAGTTATACATTATAAGATAGAGACTAGTCTTGATTTCGCCTTACCTCTCTTATAAGTAGCTGCAATTTCTTTTATCTCTCCATTTGTTCTGGAGGCCAGAACATCAATCAGACAGGCTTCCTCAGTCCCTGCTCCCTGGAAAATGTACAATATAAATTTTTTAAAATATACCTTAAAAGTATTATATATTCTCACCAACCTTAATGGCATTTCGAAGTTCATATGCATCATAGACAGGAGCCGTCATCAACAATCCCACCACCACCTTCTCGAAGTTTCCACTGAGCTCCGACTTCAAGTTATCAACCAGTTCCTACAAGATATATAAAAAAAAAAACATGTATGCAGAATTGATAAATGGTCACATAAAAAATATTAATAATTACAAAAAATTATAACAATAATAAAATTCATCATTTGATTTATTTTATTTTCGGAACTATCGGTCACCATGAATTCCATCATCCAGCAATTTGCCTGCTTATAAAACCCATCGCAAGTTTATTAAACACTTTACGTATTGTCACACAGGGTCCAATCGCCAAAGCGCTTTACACAAAAAGAAGACAAGGAGTCAGTACTTTACTTTACTTTACAGTCATTTAGCAGACACTTTTATCCAAAGCGACTTACATTTCATTACAATTGTTACAGTTCAACAAATTCCTGCTTTCCCTGGGAATCGAACCCATGATCCAGTGTATTTTTTTTTTTTAAACACTAGCGCTCTACAGACTGAGCTACTGGGAAGGCAGTAGCAGAAATAACAGAATAAAGAAACTTTTTCTAACTCTAAGACGTACAGTTACATCTTTGTCCTCTTATTTTAGATAATAAAGAAATGTTTTATAAAACATATATAATGTATATATATTATCTAGGATCTTCGTTTTGTCTGTTATTGTTGACTCATGCTGTTCTGTCTAGTGGGTTTCCTTATATAGCCTGTGTAGACATCTACTGTAGCCTATTGTAGCCAAATTGCTTCACTTGCTCCTCTTTTTGTAAGTCGCTTTGGATAAAAGCTTCTGCCAAATGACTGTAAAGTAAAGTAAAGTAAAGTCTTGCATTCTGAAAAATGTGATACGTGTTGTATTAAGGACCACAACAGCTTTATGAGAAGATGCAAATCTCTTCAGAATAATTAATCTGGTGTGATTTGCACTGCTCCATTGAAGATACTGTTATATTTAAAGCTGGAATTTAAAGCTGCACCTCTGGTTATACGTAAACTAAATTCTATATAAACATACGTACATCTACATACATTTTTAAATATATTACGTATTTTGTAAAATATCTTATTTTATACTGTATAAAATATACTGTATCTATTTTTATATAAAATCATTGTCACCAAAAGATTTCCAGAAAAAAATCCTGCAAAAGATAATATTCTTTTTTCTCCTTTAAAGTTTTTTTTTTTTGTTTTCCTTTTAAGGTTGACCGAATAAATAAAAATTGGTAACTGAATCTGTTTTACACTGATGAGAGAATTCAAAGCACTGGTTTTTCATTTAGCAGATGTTGTTTGGTTGCGCAACAGATTTGCTGTGAATCTGATGTTCCCTCGTACGAACGTTCTGCCAACAGACACTAGTCACCAAATCCCACGTCTTATCAGGTCTTCTCCCTGACATCCAGGTTCATGGTTACAACGTTACTGTATGAAGAAGGCTTACACATCAATAGTGGACAAACAGCAGGAAGTTCAATAAAAGTCATCGCTCGCTGTGACGAGACAAAGACTTACGCTCTCATGCTGTAAAGGTGAGATATCTCTGAGCGAGGTGGTGTGTGTTTTAGATGAAGAGTTAATGATTGAGAACAAACTGACAGCATTTGTTATCAGCAACTCGTCTCTACATTCAAAACAGTGACGGAGTCATGTCAACAGTCTTATCTAATCATTGTGAGAAACATATGTCCATCCTTTAGTTTATGGCTGATATGTGATCAAGTCATTAGGAAGTTCCTTAGTGTGTGTGTGTGTGTGTGTGTGTGTGTGTGTGTGTGTGTGTGAGTGAGACAGAGAGAAAGAGAATAAAATATATAAGCTTGTATGTGTGTGTATGTGTCACATGTCAATTTTAAACTTTTTTAAATAAAAATGTACTAGTTTAATAAAAAGTAATTTTTTTAAATATTGATGAAGATCTTGTTATTGATTTATTTGTTAATAAAATTACTTTATTGAAAACTATTAAATACATGTACTTGTGTATACATATAATACAATATACAGTATTTAAAAATGTTACTGTAATTCAATATACACAACAATAAACTATATGAATATAATTACTTGTAAAAAATAAATACATGTAAAATATAGCAAAAGCTGTCTACCTTCCCCACAGATCGTTTGAAGGCCTCCTTGATTTTCTGCCTCTGTGCAATAGTGCGATGAGCGAGGACCTCGATGATGGTGTCTTCGTTGGTACCTGAACACAGCTTTACTTTAAGTGAAGGCTTTACTCACAGAGCCTTATAATTACGATTCTATCATCGACTCAATCATTACACACACCATCAGTAAACATTCAAGATTTGAGCACTGCACTTCCTCATACAACGGAGATGAAAAATCCACTATCAGGTTAACCAGCCTGATTGTTTAGTAACTAGTTCATTATTCTGAGATTACCAGCGGCGGTCAATAACCCACGCTTTTTCCCCCAGCTGAAGGGAGCAGACAAGGACATCTCTCCCGGGCATTTACGTACAATTGTATTGTACGGGGAACTCACATGCTGCAATTGAGTTTCACATACATTGTTACGCCTGTTGAATAGCAGGCACAAAGTTGCAAATTATAAAGATACAATGCGTTCTTCAGCGCCAACAAGCCCATGTGTGTGTGTCTGGATCACGTTGCGTGTTTGCATCGTACGTCAGGCTGAAATCAGCTGAGGGCCATTATTCTAGGAATCTTTAACGCTGCATTCTTAATGTGACTAAATTGGTAGAAACGAGGAAAGATGCAGGAGCGAGGCTGGAGCAGCAGGCCTAAGCTCTTCTGAGCCTCGGGTGTTCTGTTAAAGAGACTTCGCTCTCACCGGCTCCTTTCATCGCACTGTAGAGTTTCTGGGCATCGTCGTCTGGCTTGAAGCCCGAAACCTCCGTAATGGTTCCACGAGATCCCAACTACACGCACGAGAGCAGAAACACAACCAACCATTAGACGGAGAATGGAGAAGTTCAACACAACATTGTTTTCTGACTTTCATACATTCCAGAAGAAACATAAATTGCAGAACACAGTATTACACAATTCTGGACATTGGTTAATGGTTTGGAAGTGCTTGTACTTATTTTTATAGATAGACTGGATTTACAAAAAATTATATTTACAATGTTAAAATGGTCTTTTTCATATGAGGAGAGTAGAATGATAAAGAGTGTTGACCTAACTTTACTTCTCAGGTGAACACATGCAAATGCTAAACACAATGCAAATGAATCATTTCCTGTAATGTAATATTCTATTGTAAAATACTGAAAATACTCTTACTGCTGCCATTGTGAGGATGAGTGTGCTTCCGTCAAACGATGAACTCAAATCTGAAAACAAAAAGCAACGTTTAGAAATTGCTCGATATTAAATTAAAATATATGTCTTTTTAAATCAAAAACAAAAATGAGTAATTTAATACTGGAAATAAAAAGCTTCCAACGGTGTGGTAAATGAGGCGTGAATAAATAATGCTCTGGGATGTATTGTTCCGGAGAAGATGCTTATTCTGTAATTAACATCCTTCTTTTCAGTATCAGTTTCCTTTTAGAATCAATTATCTTACAACCTTTTCTTAACCCCAAAACGAGCCGTTTGTAACACGGCTGCACACGATACTATCTCGGTTTTCACTCCTTTGTGTTTCTGCAGTGACACCAGCCACACGAGGACTACAGTGCATCATTTACACATCTTTTAATAATTCAGTTTTTGCACACATCTTTATCTGGACAGTAAAAGCCTCACAGACTCGGAGTGTGACTTGATGCTGAGCCACATTACAGATCAAATTTGAGTTTAACATCTGCCTACCAGTTGCTAATTAAAACCCAGAGGAAAGGCTTTAAAACCAGAAGAGTATTTATCTGGAGCTCTAAAGGAGTCGGGCAAGAAATGGCGAGTTATCAAAAATGTGCAAGATATTCCCCTTTTTTTAAGAAGTCATGTGCATTATTTTTATAACAGTTGTGCCTATAAAGCAGATCTTGAACAAACATCTCTCACAAATTTGCTTTATAGACGCTCTCACTAATCCTCTTCGTGCACATCACCTATATTTGAACAATTTTACTGTACGTAGAAAAACAATGCACTGTAACTACAAACACTGTAACTGTGACTCTTGGTTAAATCGGCCACATTTCAAAGGCTGCCTTAGTCACGTGACAAACAGGGCGTGCCTTGCAACAACTTTAATCGCAAAACTTCTCAGCTATAACAAAACTGATCTTAGATGAAAGAGACGTTTTTCACCGAATGACTTTATATATTTTCATATGACACTGTAAAGTAAAATTGTAAAGCTGTCTGGAAACTTTAGTGCGGTGCGGACCAATTAGGGTAAAATGAACGCATCGATTTGACGCACGAGCTTACCTGCGCGAGACCAGACGCACGAGACGTTCCGCTTCAAAGTGGAAGAGACGCGTGGATCAGCTGGAATGTGTCGGACTTTTGTTGGCAAACTTAAGTGGGCGTTCCCGTGCGTGAGCGCGTGAACTCGTGTTTCATTTCCTCGTTTTGGGCCACTCCTCTAGTGTTACTCCTTTAGTAACATGCTCAACCACCGAAGTTTTGTCACTGTTGAGATCGATCAATATCGATTTACGTGCTATCTACAGTGTCGTGTTAATATTTATCCACCTGTCTCTCCGTCTGTCCATCCGTCTATAGTCGTCTATCCATCTATCTATCTATCTATCTATCTATCTATCTATCTATCTATCTATCTATCTATCTATCTATCTATCTATCTATCTATCTATCTATCTATCCATCTATCCATCTATCCATCCATCATGTCTATCTATTTGTATGTCTATCTTTTTATCTGTTTGTTCTTCCATCCATGCATCCATCCATCCATCCATCCATCCATCCATCCATTAATCCCACCATCTAGCCATTAATTCTTCAATGTAACCTTTTCGGTGTTGAATTGGTGTTTATTGTCTTAAAAGTCAGACTTTTATTGTAGATGTAATAGCACTTCCTGTGTGGTTTCCGGTAGCTGGCGGATCCGCAGCATCCAAAGCGGCGAAGGGATACTCGCCATGAATATCTTCCTCAATTCCGCATGAAATAAGTATTTTTGCTTATTTAACCGCATCCGTCCGGCGTTTACAGGGAGCTCTCCGGCCGGAGCGCGCGGATGACATGATTCACACGCGTCAGTATAATTAGCTAGAATGCTAGCGTTAGTTACTAGCCGACTCCGGTGAATTTAAGCGATTATTTAACCATCAAGAAGCTGTTTCTTGGTCGCGTTGTCGTTAGGTTGAAACATTTTCGTTTTTCGTGCACCGTCATCACCGAGTCATCTGTTTTTCTGTGAAAAGTGGGTGATTAGCAAGCTGCACAGTTGGCAGATGATGGAGAGCCAACACGATTTCTTTTATCGCCGCATTTGACGCCTGGTTTCGCGTATCACTTGTTGTTTACATTGGTTTTTGTCTCAATTCTGCAGTTATATCGCGAGTAGAGGCGTGTCGTTTAGTGAAACACTAGGCAAACAATCTAATCATATCAGACCTACTGGGTCAGTGATTCATCCTGGAAATCTGAATATAGTCTGTTATGCTTTTATTTCCCTCTATTTACATTTTACATGCATTGAGCTGTCAACGTTTCGTGGCTCTTTAGTTTCTTCAGGCCGATGTTTATTATCTGACTTTGGCCTCTCCATCAGCCGACCTGATAGTTTCCTGCAGACCTTTGTGTAGAAGTTAGTTGGGCAAATTTTGACACAATGAAGAAGTTTTTTGACTCCCGGAGGGAGCTGGTGGGCTCCGGGCCTGGTTCTGGTAGTGGTGCTGGAGGGTCGGGCTCCAGCAGTGGTGCTGGGGGGAACTTCATCGGCCGGGCTTTTACTGTCGGAAGACACCAGGTCACCGTGGAGGAAACTCTGGCTGAAGGTGAGGCTCACTTGTGTGTGTGAATTACTTGCTTCTTCGGGCTAAATTTTCTCGCTATGTGGGGAACACGTCAGCTTCCTCAGTGCTGAGTCCAGGAAAGTTGTTCCCTAAGAAAGTTTAGCGGCTGAAACCTCTTGTGGTCAGCTCTTGGAGAATCTCAAATTTTTACGATCTGTGTTATTATTGAATTGAGAGATTGATAATCTCCATTTGATGACCGATTGTAGATAAAACACTCTTGCATCACTTCCCAGAAACTACATTTCATTATAGAAAACAGTTGTACTGTAAAGAGGCTGAACCTAGTTTATTTCAATTGTCCTGGATTTTAAAGAGCTCATGTAATGTTAAAAGTGTGAGCACTGTGGTTACACGTTACTTCAAAACAAATTAGAGTGTAATTATCTATAGTTTCCTTTTCCTGTTTATTTGAAGGTTATATTTCCTGTTCCAGTTTTACTAGATGACAACATGTTCTGCTCAGGTTTTACTTATTACAATTTACACTGTCTGAACAGATTGATTGATTGATTTTCACCAAAAATGTGATCTCTGTCCCCATAATAGACTGTATTTGTGTTTAATGAAAGTGCTTGTTTTGCATTGTAAAGTGCATTGTTTTTGTCATTTAGTATGGTCTGTTTTAAAATTTAGATTTTTCATTTCCATTATTTATAATATTTTGATAAGAAATGTCAAGTTCAACACTTTCTGTGGTGTGAATGTGTGTTTGTGTTGGCCACCAATTTAGAAAGTATTTCCCGCCTTCAGTCCCACAGATGATGGGATTGGCTGTGGCTCTTTGTGACCCAGAAATGCAAAAGCAATTTAAAAAAATAGACGGAGGATAGTTTTAATTTAATCAAGTTGGAATCTCTATATAAAATTGACAGATGGAAAGTTGAATTCTCTCTCTGTTCTAGTTTAGTCTATGCTCTATAATTTAAAGTGTAAATTGCTCTTAGATGTAGACTATGGAATGGTAGAGAACCATTTTGCACTTTTTTTTTTCTTATTATTATAGTCTTTTGTGTATACGAAAATCAAGCTGGCATTTTGCACTTGTCTTCACAGGAGGCTTTGCCATTGTGTTCCTTGTTCGAACCAGTCAGGGTGGGCGCTGCGCTCTGAAGCGGATGTACGTTAACAACGAATACGACCTACAAGTCTGCAAACGAGAAATTCAGATCATGGTGCGTTGTTTTCTTGACCACTAAGAGAACAGTAGTTTTAATTGCGTGTGAAAGCTACTGCTTTCTTTTTGGACCTGGATTACACTGATTAAGTCTTTCTCACGCCTTTTTCGTCTAAGCGTGATCTGAATGGACATAAAAACATCGTGGGGTTCCTGGACTCCAGCATCACCGCTGTGGGAGGTGGAGACGTGTGGGAAGTGTTTATCCTCATGGACTTCTGCCGAGGTAAATCTGACAATCATCAAGACGAAAAAGTGCATTTACGTTTCAAAATGCATTTATTATTAGTCTGTGATGCAGCGTAAGGCGCTTTGGGGAGTAAAGCTCCTGCAAAAATCCACATTTTTTGAGCCAAGGGTGTTTCAAAGCTGCATTTATTTACATTTAATTAATGTTTTACCTCTTCAAATGGTCTGAAACCTTTCAGTTCCATAAATAGGACTATACATGCAGAAATGGACTAGACCAGAGTTGATACATTGTTTTGCAATAAATAGTAAGATTGCGGAAAATAGTAATAGTCAAAAAAATAAACATTGCTTTTCAATAAATTACGGTACATATTTGAATCAAAACATTGAATTCGGTTAAGAATTGTGACCTATTAAATTTAATGTTTTGTTTCAATTTACAATACATATGTTAAGTTTACAAGCATTTCAGTCATATCTCCAGAAACTTTGATGTTAGTTTTTTTTTTGTTTAAAAATGTTTTTCCCACATTGGATTGAATGGCAAAATTTGGGAGACAGCCAATGACTGAACAGGGAGGACGCAGCATTGTCCTACCAGTGTTTGTCGTGGCAGGTGTAGTCAAGCTGACCAAGCATAACCTGGAAGAAGAAAAAAATAAAGAGAAAAGCATGATGAAAGAACAGAGGAGATTGTCCTCGATTACCACACTTTGGTTCTGGATAGTTTCTGTTCTATATTGTCCACTTGAGGGCGCTCTTTAGACGTAAAAGTTCCAGTTTTCCATGATGCTGTAAAATGCCCTTATGTAATTCAAGTATTTTTTTCCTTCAGTTGGTTTGAGCAGAAATTTTGGTTTCCAGTTTAGTTGATTCTTTTATATCTTAAAATGATTACTGAATTTCTGAAGTACAGTCTGCGCTTTTTAATTAAATCAAATTCATGGATGGATGGATACATGCATACATACATACTTTTGAATATAAGTTTAACTAAACACGTTTGTGTTTTCACTGCGATTTGAACCCACAATATTGAGGTTGCAACTTGCAAGCATCATCTACCAATTGAGACTTTCCTGTAGTGCTTTGCGTTTTACTGTCTGGAGTTTAATTTTTGCATTGTTTGTTCCGTTGTTCTGAAAATTCCTCCTACAGCTCGGAAGTTCCTACACTTATGTCACTGTTCAGCTGTTCACGTCAAAACTGAATACTAATATAAATAAGTACAATATCGTGTGTACTGTTATAAGTGTCCATGTGCATTTTTCGCGCACCGTGAAGGGTAAGAACAGCTGAGAAGTGATGTTTCATTAGCGCGCATGCGCAACTTGCAAGCTAGAAACAGCTGAGCAGTGACGTATGTTCTAACGCGCGTGTTACAATATATTGTACTTATTTATATTAGCATTCAGTTTTGACGTGTTTTAACGCGCTTGCGCGGCAAGCTAGCTAGGAACAGCTGAGCAGTGACGTCAGTGTAGGAACTTCTGAGCTCTAGGAGGAATTTTCAGAACACCGTCTCTTTTGTCCACAAACAGGCGGTCAAGTGGTGAATCTGATGAATCAGCGCTTGCAGACGGGCTTCACTGAACAGGAAGCACTCCAGATCTTCTGTGACACGTGCGAGGCTGTTGCACGACTGCATCAATTCAAAACTCCAATAATACACAGAGACCTCAAGGTGCCTTTCTTCTTTTGCTGGTCACTTTAGAATTTTTCTTTCTCTTCATTTTGACTGTACTCCTTCACTAAGAGAAAAGTGTTGTGTGTGAGACTCGTCCATATGTGCCATGAGTCATGAGCGAGTGTCTTAAAAAGCAAAAGCACTCGATGATTACATCGCTCTTCTTCAGTTTGACTTCCTGCCATTTATTGAATTTGTACTGAAGTGTGATTTGTTTTCAAGGAGGTCAAGGGTTTTCTTCAATGTTTGTTTCTGTTTCTCAGGTGGAAAACATCCTCCTGCATGATCGAGGACATTATGTTCTGTGTGATTTCGGCAGCGCCACTATGAAAATTCAGAACCCTCAGAGTGAAGGAGTGACGGTGGTGGAGGATGAAATTAAAAAGTAATTCTCTTTGTTTACATTAATGAACAGCAAAGATAATACAGTATCTGAAAAACTCTTTGTGGAAGGTTGAATATGTCTGTGTCTATGCTTTAATATCTCTATAAAGACTTTTTATATTCTTTACTTTACTATTGTGGCATAATGGTTAGAAATACCTTTTAAATTTGATGTAGACATAATTTTTACAGCTTAAGGAAAAGCCCTGAAATGACCATTCAAAATGTATTGAATAAATCCAAATTAGCCCATTGTTACCATAATTTATCTATAACCATCTTGTTATATATTAAGGGGAAAATATTTATATGCAATCAATATAGTTAGTTAATATTTATTAAACTAGTTAATATTTTTTATTGTTTAGTTTTTTTTCACCCGTTTCTATTAGTCCTTGATGAAACAATGAAGAGTTTTCTGTATTTGTCTTGTTTAGGTACACAACGCTGTCTTACCGCGCTCCAGAAATGGTCAATCTATACAACGGCAAAGTCATCACCACCAAAGCAGACATATGGGTAAGAAATAAGTATAATCAATCTTGTTAAAAATGCATGATTCATGATGTCTGTTGAAATAGCAATCTTAGCACACACATGTGTAATTAGGTAGGGGTCAATTAATCACGTCACCCTCTTTTTTTAAAGACTTTTTTTAATCTCTTTCATTAGATTATACATTATTGTCATTGGCAAGTACAGGTACGAGACAACGAAATGCAGTTGGGTCTAATAAGGAGTAGCAAAATGATTATAATAATCATTATAATCCCATTAGTGGGATTATAATAAATGAAATGTAAGAACATGTATGTACACATGATGGTTTGATGGTAACTATAGGGGAACATACAGAGGTGTAGTTTGTAGTATATATTACATTATGCACATTAATGTACATTACTCTATGGTGCAAATGAGCTTTGTCCAGTAGTGCATTAGGTAAGTAAACGTTTATCTCTTCCTCTTTTGTGTTGTGTGTGGTGTTCTGGCTATCAGGCGATGGGCTGTCTGCTGTACAAACTCTGCTTCTTCACGTTGCCCTTCGGTGAGAGTCAGGTGGCTATCTGCGACGGCAGCTTTACCATTCCAGACAATTCCCGTTATTCCCAGGACATGCACCGCCTGATTCGTGAGTATTTACCACTGTCAGATCAGACGTTGTCTCCGCACATGGTTGTGGGCTTTACTTTAAAGTAATAACATTTTTGACATTTTCAGCCTTCAGTCGCTCACTGTTGTCCACGAAACGCCACGTTTTTTCTTTTTATGTAAAAGCAATACTTTTCTAACAAAAAGCAATAAAATTCAGCAAAATGCGTTTCTCTACTCCTTTTTTTATGCTACATGGCGACTCGCTCAAATCCCCTGCTTTTCCTCTTTCCTTCTCTCTGTGTTGGTGAAATGTCAGGATACATGCTGGAACCAGACCCTGATAAGAGGCCTGACATTTATCAGGTGTCTTTTTTTGCTTTCAAACTGGCTCGGCGGGACAGCCCCGTCCAAAACGTCAAGGTTAGTCTGCTTTTCTCTCCTCTGTGGTCACTCTCCGCCTGTTGTTTGGTCAGGGCTTCTGCCTTTGGGATCCAGGAAATCTTTGTTAAATTAGGTGTTATTGTGATTCATTAATCTGGAATGCCTGATGTCATAAAAACATGGCTGATTTGAAATATGCTTCCCAGAATTCTCCGATCCCTGCCACTCTTCCCGAGCCAATCAGAGCAAGCGAAGCTGCTGCAAAAAAGAGCCAGACTCAGACAAAGGCGAGGTCAGTGGATATCACATGTCGTTATGCACAGTTTTTTGCTTTGGATCTGGACTCACCATCTCCCCCATCATAGACTCACAGACCCCATTCCTACCACCGAAACCTCCATCACCCCGCGCCAACGACCCAAAGCGGCACAGTCTCAGTCTCAGGCGCTCGGTGGAATCTTGCCCATACAGCCTGCGGCTCTGACCCCGCGCAAGAGAGCCAACTTACCCGCTGGGACCACCCAGCCAATAGGTATTACCTTCCTGTCTCACTTTTTTTTTTAATATCTTTATAAGTGTAGAATTGAATGAAATGTATTGTTCTGCAGAACAAATAGGATCCAATAACTTTTATGAACATTCTAACAGTTTATTCATATTGTAAAAGTCAATCTGCTTAACTGGGAAACTATTTTAGGTCATAGCCAACATTATTAGTTTTTAAGCTTTTACAATTATCAAAAGTAAGACTTCAAGAATTTTTTTTTATGTGGAAAGTTTTTCTTTCATTTTGAATGATCTTTACTTGAAATTAAACCCAGCATTTGTGCATTAGGACCTGCTTTTATCCAAATTAAACACACAACCTTTATTGTCTGGGAATTGAGTCTTATTGCCTTCACAAGCATCTACTTACTGAGCGACAGGAATAGCTGAAATAATTTTACTATTGTGGAATATATATATATATTAGGGGTGGGCGATATGGGTTAAAATTCATATCACGGTATTTTCTAGTGTACAGACGGTATCGGTATTCTATCACGATATTGTGTGTGGGGGGTATTATTTTATTTAAAGTACGAAATTAAAACGCAAGAGGAAACCTGGAGAAGCAGCTGTCATTTTTAATCCCGTATATCTGTTAAAAGTAGTCCAGTCCTTTATTTAAAAAAAAACATTTAAATTAAATGGCCCGCGGTCTATCTTAAAAGATTTAAGAGAGTGAAAGAGAGAGAGACATAGACAGCGAGAGAGCGACATAGACAGCGAGAGAGCGACATAGACAGCGAGAGAGAGAGAGAGAGAGAGAGAGAGAGAGAGAGAGACAAAATGGAGACAAAAATGGAGACCAGAGCCAGCGCGCGTCACGCTTTCCCTCTCTTTCGCGCGCGCCTCTGAATCTAAAGTTGCGTGAAACCAAGGTTAACAATCGATAACAGACTTTGACCAAAATAAAACGAGCAGAATTTTCTCGTGCGCTATGTATATATATATATATATATATATATATATATATATATATATATATATATATATATATATAGGTAATACCAGTAATTGTTTTACTATTTACTACGTCTTAACTTACTTACTCTAAACATTTAAGTTATTATAATAAATGTGGTTAAGTTATTTAAACACAACACAATCTTTAAAACTCCATAAATATATGCTTATAGCCATAATATATATATATATATATATATATATATATATATATATATATATATATATATATATTATTTTATAGATGCTTGAACCAGTTTTATAAAGCTCATTACTTTAAACAAGCTGAAACTATTTTGGTTGTTAATGAAATCTGTGTCTCTCTCAGCTGTCAGTGTGAATTTGGCTCAGCCGGCTGCTGCTCTACAGTCTCAGAAAGCTCAGGCATCTCCTGCTACTCAACAAAAAATGGTACGTTTCCACTCTCCATCTTCACCAACACAAATCACGAATACACAGACAAACCCACACTCTTCAATTTAGTGGGAATTTGTTTCCGCCTTTTTGTTTTACTATTGAATTCCTACTCACTCGTATCTCCAATTCATTTAAATATCGCAAACTTTTGCAATCAACCAACCATGAAGGTCCCGAGTAAAGTTGATACCCTAGTCTGGTACCTGTCTGTGTGACAGCCCCCGCAGCCAATCACTAGCACCGCTACGACCACGGCAGGAGGAGGGGGTGTTCCTATTGCAACTGCTACCCCTCCCCCTTCCAGTCCTGCTCCGCCCACTGCACCTGCACGAAGCTCCCGCCGTAAGCAGGCGTCCGCGACTCAGCAGCAGCCTGTGCCCAACCTGCCCACTGCTCCGCAGACCACCCAGGTGGAGCCTGTTGTGGTGCCGTCTGCGGTTCCACAAACCCAGATTACCCCCGAGAAAGCTGAAGAGAGGGTAAAAGCCTCCATCTTGTGCATGCTGCTCCGCCCCTTTATTTTCAGAGGCGTGACAGCCGCCGCCTACTTTTCCTAACATCATATCACACAGGCTGTGCATTTTTTTTTTTTATCCTTTAATTCATGAGTGTCAACTCAACTGCACAGGGGTTTAAAACTCAAAGCACACTTTAAGTCGGGGGCCGAACAAGATAACCTTTTATAAAACACTCAAAAGCTAATCTTTTGCCCCCTGGGATTTGAGATTGACACATGCTCTAATTCATTCTTGATTTACATGTTTTTTTTTTTATTGGATGCTTTTACTTTGCTTTTTTTTTTTCTTGCAGAATCATCAGTGTTTCTCCTATATGCCTATTGAGGCTTGATCTTTCACTCTTTTTTTTTTTTTTTTAATTAATTAATTTAAATTATTTAAAATGTATTATTGATTCCATTCATTTTTGTTCCATTTTGCGTCTCATGATTCCTATACTTTCAATTGTTGGAGAAAACTGTTTTTTCATTGCATTTTTGCTTCTCCACACTTCAGCCTGCCGGGCCCGGCCTGTCCCAGACTCCTCCCTCTTCCCCGCGCATGGTTCAGAAGGTGGGCCACAGACGCATCCAGAGTGATGTCACCCACAGCGCCATGTTTGGAGTAACGATCAGCCAGTCAACCCAACAGCTGCAGGCAGCCACAGCGGAGGCCAATCTGAACAAATCAAAGTGAGAATATGGGAGACTGTTGCTATTTTAATCCATCAGCTGGCAGGTTTTATGATTTGTTGTTAATTTCCTGCTTTTCTTTAAAATGATAAATAACCGTTTTTTACCCTTTATCTGAAAAACAGGTCTGCCAGTGCCACACCATCCAATTCTCCCCAGTCCTCCCAACAGAGTGTGTATCAGCCACTAACCCATGCCTCCGTCCCCAAAGCTGGTCTGACAAGCCCCCCGGACCAACCCTCCTGGAATCCCTTTGGTGATGACAATTTCTCCAAACTTACTGCTGAAGACCTGCTAAACAAAGACTTCACCAAACTAGCTGATGGTAACGGCAATCCAAAACAATCCTGTTTTGTTGTCTTTTCTTATCGGTTTTTTTTTTCATTGTAGAGCCAGAATCCATGATATCGGCTCCTGAGAGTCTTATTCCTGGGCTTGATGTCATTGAACCCGCTCATCCATCTTCTGGTACATAAATATGAATAAGTGTCTATATCACTGAATGTGTCCCATTTATATGCGTTTTGCTTCTCTGTTGACTCTGCGGTTCTCGGTTTGTAAGTGCTGTGAGATGGCCTGTTTATTCAATCCGCACAGCGGGAGGCTTGAGATTAAGATGATGCATGGAATTTTATAAGCTTGAGTGTTAATGAATCCCCTTCTGCATCATTAGTTTTTCTTTTCTGTGTGTTTTCAAACAGTCGAGAGACCTGCAGACATTATGGGCTTGGAATCTGGCACTGGTTTGCTTGCCGTTCCAGGTAAAGCAGATCGGCTTTAATTTTATCATATGTGTAACATTTATTAAACTAAATGGCATGAGAGAATTATGAGAATGTATTCAGTTTGCACAATTGTGTTTTACAATTAGATTGATCTAGTTTTATCCCACGTGGAAAGTCCACATTAAAGCAGCGTTCGATGTGAATATACAGCAGGTCCCTGCTCATCAGCGTTGTTGTGTTTGCTGATTGCGGAACATAATGCTGGGATAAAGCAGTTTGTTGAATGTGTGTGTCTGTGATTCATTTAATGAATGGTTTTGGTATTTAGAAATGTTTTTCGATGTGCTATCATTTCTCATATTTATATCTAGTCTCTAATAATTTATGTTTGTTCTCCAGAGAAGCTGATAGAAGGCCTGAAATCTCCAGACACGTCTCTCATGCTGCCTGACCTGCTGTCCATGGCCGATCCCTTTGGCAGCTCCATCGATGACACCACAGGTAACTTATTATCATCACTGCATTTACTTCTTGCATAAAATATTGACCTCAATACAGATTTTTCTTCTAAACAATTAAACATTGTGATAATTTAAATGTAACAATTCCAGAACTTCTGTAATTTATACCAGAACTGGATTATCTATGACGACACTTAAAAAATACAATAAACATCCAGAAAAAAATGTATGGGGGAAAAAGATGCTTATCAAGGCATGCAGGCCTTGTTGTCCAAATTACAGCGTATTGGTGACACTTTTATTCAATTTTATACTTGCAGATCCAGAATTTTAACCTTTTGGTCATAAGTCCAAAAGATGTTGTGAAAAGCTGTCATACAAGTTTAGCCAACAGCTTGAAGATGGATGTTCATGACATTTATGAATAATGCGTCCCCATTAACTTCCTCTTACGTGGCCAGTTTGTTTTTTGTTTTTTTTTGCTTCTCACACTGTTGTAGGCAAAACAGAAGTGTGTTTGGAATCTCTGATACCTGGTTTGGAGCCTCCGCAGTCTCAACTGCATCTTGTCGAAACGGAACCAGCATCTCTTACAGGTAGATTTACGTGCTGAAGCCTGTTCTGTGATGGTCTGCATTTAGGAACTAATGATTCTGAACCTGAAAGTCACGGAAATTATACTAAACAGAATGTTTTCTTTTAACAACTGAATTATTTCTGGTAACAGACTGGTTCTGCCTTTCAGATGTTACTGCTAACACATTCAATATTTACACACCACTGATGCATATGTGGTGTCCAGATGGAGAGCAGCGTAACAAAAAAAAGAAAAGAAAACTCGGACTGCCACAATCAAAGAGACATTGCTGTATAATTTAAAACTCAGAAGTGCAGCCGTTTTTTTGTGATGAATAAAAAGTCCACTTTTGACATTTCTTTCAACTTTCCTGCAGATCCGTTAATTGGAGAAGAGTCCCTGCTGGGCGGTTCCCTCACTTCTGGCTCTGCCTCCTGTCTGGATGACTTTGCCCCGGTTTCAGGAGGCTCATCCCAGAACATTCCAGGTGCAGACAGCTTTATTTACAGGAGTATGAAGAAGTGTTTGCCCCCTTCCTGATTTTCAGAAGATTCTGTTGTAAGTTATACAGGGACATCAAGTTAGGAACTTTTACTTACTGTTGGAAGGATGGATGGATCTATGGATAAATAGATAAAAGACTTTGTCCCACATATGAGAAAGTTAAATGTTACAACAGCAACCACAAAAGCAATTAAAAGAATACACAATGGTAAACAAAAAAGAAAGATTAAAAATACAAATTAAAAAATAAGTATAAGACATGAACAAAACAGAGCTGCTTGTTGAACTGTTGATATTCACCAGATCCTAGGTTTTTAGGAAGTTTCTAGATCATCCTTTAGCTATCTCATGCTTTCAGGAAAAACGTTTTCTGTGTTGATATTTGAAATTTTTATATTTGTGGAATTTGAGTGTGATTGATAAACAAAATGGCAAGTTAAACACAAGCAAACGGTGTATTTCGAGGGTTTTGATGATACTGATTTGCCTTTGTCTGACAGTGACTGTTTCTCCGTTTAATAATTTGATAACCCAGTCTTTTCCGTTTAAACTGAATTTTCTGCTATCAACTTCCAGTTGCAGACTCCTGTTTGATCTCAGGCTTTGAGACGCAGAGCACCGAGGTGGCAAATGAAGATGAATTTGATCCAATACCGGTGCTGGTCTCCAAAAACTCCCAAGGTACGTTTTATGAGAAAAAACTGCCTTTTTTCTTGAGATCCATCGAGTGGCTTCCTTCTGTTTAACCTCTTTGTATTTACCTAAAATGACACAGACCAGGAAATCACACATTTCCTCTTCACTTTGTTGTCCTTGAAGATAGGCCTTCATGAATGAAATATGTGAGATTGAATTGAGTCATCTTACGGAATCATGACAACAAATGTTGTGCAGTTTTCTGACTCTTGGCAACAAATAGTCTGGAAAAATGAGCTTTTAATAGACGTCGCAAAATGGTATGTTGACTCACATCTAAAAAAAGAAAAAGGTCATTCATTCTTGCATGAATCACTGTCATGCTGTTAGTTTTTCTCAGGAAAATGAAGATATTTTCCATTAATTGGCTTAATTATTATAATTGCACCGCATCCTGTTTGGACTGTACAAAAGATTATAATTGCATTCATAACATTACTTAAAAGCAAAATGTATTTTAAGAAAATTAATGATTTTATTTTTAACTTCTTTATTAATCCTTTAACTTGGAAAATGTAAGATGCAGAGTGACACACTTGTATTTATACTGTATTTTACGGATGATAGGTGCACGTAAAGTCTAATGTTCTGAAATCAAATCAGAAAACATTATTTGTGCCCCTTATAATACAATAAAAACTGTTCTCATATGGATGGGGAAAACGGAAAGTATTTACGCTTTAAAGTCATAACACTACTGTACTTTTTTGTATTATTATTTACTTTAAATCAATCCAACTGCTGACTGCCTGCATGCCAATAATCAGGTTTCTTGTATTATGAGCTTTTTACTCACCCTTTTGTCTCTGTCTCCTTCTTTCTTTTTCTTTTCTTCTTCCTTGGCGTTTTCTGTTCTGCATTTGCTTGTCCTTTCTCCCTTGGTTCCTTTTCTCTCTATCCTTTTGGCCTCTTTTAGGAGGTCACTCGCGCAGTAACAGTGGCAGCTCTGAGTCCAGCCTGCCTAACCTGGCCCGTTCCCTGCTGCTGGTGGACCAGCTCATCGACCTCTAGACCTTACAGATAATTCCTTCTCTGCTGAAGACAACGGCCATGGCTGTGGTCTGGTGTCTTTAACTGCAAATATTTTCTTCCACCCATCGATTTGTTTTTTTGTCCTTTTCTCCTGGTCAATTCCTCATTTTTTTCAGAACTTTTTAAGTTCCACATCCTCGTTTTCCATCTTTTGTATCTTCCAGTTCATGACACCATGCATTTTCCAGTCTTCATCCCCACCACCATCGCATTTGTTTTGGCCCGTTTGGTCTTCATCTCTTGCCTTGTGGCACTTTTCCTTTTCTTCTGTTCTTTTAGTCTCAATCCATGTCCACAATTCTGCAGGCTCGTTCATCTTTGCACTTTCATATGTGGAGGTTCATACGTGACTGTCATGCATTTCACCTTCTTGATCAATGTCCACATCCCAGACGTTTCGTCATCTCTTTTCTTCAGTGCACAATCTTTTGGTTTCAAAAGACAAATTTGTTCTTAGATGGAATCCGTTTGGTTCCTCACAGGAAGACACATGCCTGCGGATGAAATGTTTACAGTCATTTGGCTGGTTATTTACCAAGCAGTAGGTAGACCAGGACAGAGTGTGCAAATTTATCTCCACCACCACAAGTTTGATCTGCAGGAGATTTGGAGGCACATATAGAATTGCCCTTCCAGCATTAGTTGGGTACCATTAACTTTCCGATCAGCTCCCTACCACCGCCTTTCAGTTTTATCTCTGTAAATAGCTCTATTGATGTTGTACGTTGGCTCAAAACGATGTAAATTGATGTATATCTGCGATGTCTGACTTCTCAGCAGTGAATCGTTCCTCTCTGTGTATAAAGCATCATGTCCTTCCTCCCAAATCTTTCCATTCCAAATCATGGTACACAATTGAGAATTTAAACGACATTGTTCCATTATTGTGAATATAGAGTGTTAGAAGACTGAATGTATGATACGACTATCCATATATAAATGCAGATATGTGTATATGAATACTATATAAGAGAAAACTTTTATCTTTGTTGTGTGCGTCGAGGTGTTTGCGAATGTAAATTGTCGGTTTCATCTTCTAAAGGCCAGATCATCCTAGGGGAAAAAAGGACAACGGTCAGAACAACCCTAGAGTTCATTTCCTCGTCCTCCTTTGACGTCATTTGTGCCGATGTCAGCTTGGTATCTCTCTTTGTTGTGTTCTGATCTTAGACATTTACCGTCATTCGCCAAATGCTGTAATTCTGACAGAAAGAAAAAAAACAACGCCGTATCAATGCCAGCGTTACCGAGCCGTGCTTTCTCGCACAGATCACGTGTTAGATGCATATCAAAGCATGGCTTTGTCAATGCATATGAAAACTAAAAGACATGATCTTTGGCCAATCATCATATCGGTGCTGTGTGTGCGTGTGAATGTCCGGTAAATAAATAGTTAGTCTTAGTTGTTGAAAGTGCTGAGGTGGTTTTGTTTTTTGACTCGCAGCAGAAGCCTCTGTTCCAAGCACAGGTTCTCTCTCATTCCGCCACAATCGTCATCCATTCAGTAACCTGAATGAGAGCATGGAAAATGCATGGGATATATTGTTCAACATTTGCTAAAATCCAATCATCCTACATCAGAACGTTAGAATAGATGGACATTAATAAACTCCAGATGAGCTGGGTGATGTCCTTGTAGGTAGAACGGAAATTGATGGAAGCGATGCCCTTCTGATGAAGGTCAAACGCACCGGTTTGTTGGCCCATGCTAATCAGAAATTATCGAAGGCCTTTTTCCTAGTAGTGCTGTGCTACAAGTGCAAATTGTTTTTTTTCCCCCAACCCTCAGCTCTCATTGGCTAACATCTGAAAAATTATCTCAAGATCCTCAAGCTGTTAATTATCCAAAAAAGCTTATTAGATGTGTTTATTTTTGCAATGACTATTGTATTTACGCGAATATAAGCACCTCTTTTATTCCAGTTTAGAAGCTCAAAACCCTGTAGGGTGCTTATGGGCATATTTCAAATATACAGGTAATTTATAAGCACCCATTTTTCCATATTTTCCATATTCAGGAGCAATTACAAATATGTGGAAATGCGTCGTCTTTATGTAGTGGTGCGCTTCTATGTTGTGTCTTTATCATGTTCTTATCCACACAGAAATACTTAGCAGTGGCTAAATAACACTGGAATAATTAAAAACAAATTAAATACAGTAACATGGGGGAATCTGTTCTCTGTCACATATGTCCGTTTGCGAGTAAACTGGAATATGCCCATATATGGCCACAGCAAGTAGAATCATAGCACTCTCTACTGGAAATATACTCTTTCTGGAAAGTTGGAACGCCAAGAAAGGAAGGAGGTGCTTATGTTGGCCTATTTATGGAATTTTTATTTTGTGCCTGTAAAATCAGGGAGGTGCTGATATTCATGTTTTGAATATCAACTCTTTGAGTTTTACAAAAGAACACTTTACACTTTTTTTTTTTTTTTTTGGAAATCTCATGGTTTGTTGAAGCAATTGAAATCACTTAGGCCTGTTTTAGCGACGTTGTCTGCCACCCACCCCTGGAACTCACTTACAATCTTCTGTAGAATAAAAAAAAAAAAACGCACATTTTATTTGAGGTTGTTTGAAGTCTTGCAATGGCAGTGTTTAGAAGCAGCATAAATAAACCGACTGCCCTCCGTGTCATCAATTTTCCTGACTAGAAGAGATGCCGCCGGCATCCTTTAGCCATCATTAGAGTTGACAGATCATTCCATATCCTCACCTTTCCTCTGTACAGCCATCCGCAACTCATATTAACCTATGCAATCCTAACGCTTCATCTTGTTGTTCTCAATATGGAGGTCTGCGCCCCGCGGGTCGTGTTTAACTTGTGTTGTTGTGCAAAACCAGAGAATGTGCTGTTTCTGTTCAGAGAAAAAAAATATTTATGACCAGGTTTGTCCCCCGAGTTGGAACCTCATTGGTCTCTGTAGCAAACACCTTTAGCCCAGTGTTAGAACAGTGATGGGTTCATGTGCAACTTCTATTTTTGTGAAAACCAATAAATGAAGGGGCGTTCAATAAACACCTAAATGTCAATGTCATTTTCTGCCGTCTGCGTTCTTTACTTGCTGCCGTTGGAGTTGCTCGGCATTTTAATTGGTTGGAAATGTTAAGATTAGTTGCGGTTGAAACTAAAATTCAAATACCAAGAATTCTTTTGCTTCTATTTAATTCAAGACGTTTCATTGTAACATTTAAATGTTTTCTATTCATTTTTATAAATGTTTTTTTTTTCTTCTCATTTTTACAATGTAGCTTTTTTGATGGTTTCAAGTAAACAAGTAAAAACATGCTGAAAACGATTTATTTAAATTGTGTTTCTACTGTTGTGACATGGAATTTTCCCGATGTGGGACAATTAAAGGCTTTTTCAATTGAATTCAATTCAAAACAAGTAAACAAGGTTCCAAAGATTGTTTATTTCTTATTCTGACCATGTAAGACCATGATTTAGCTGACTGTCACGGATGTGTATTCACAGGTAAGATGTGCTTGTGTGTCCGTCTTTCTTCAACTTCTGTTTTTTAAACGTTTCTTTGGAAGGAGTATTGTAGTGTTTTACGCCTCAAGGCGACGAGGATGCAGATAATGCAGGATTTGTACGAGTTTGATTTTTACCGTGTGTTTTGCTTTTAAACATTTTCGAAGATTCCTGGCAGACAGAAATCTTAGGAATTCTGTGATTTGAAGACTTGGAGGAGATCCCAAATATTTTGAAAGTGACTTCACTAATTATTTCCAGCGTTAGTTTAGAATTCATTGCATTTTCCATCAGTTTGGAGGTCATTTTAAGGCCACAGGGTCATATTTATTTCATCAGAACGTATATTGATTTGGTAATGTCACCAACGTTGTTATATATTGTGTTGGTCAAGTTATTGTCTGAAATTGAGTTACTTTGTTTCTTAGGGGTTTTTTTTTTTTTTCAATTTTATTTCATACTTGTTTTTGTTTTGCAGATGATCTGCCTCGCGTAAATGGGTTTGATTCTGAGCTGGCGTCTAGCAACTCTGAGATCCCGGTGCAAAAGTGTAAAAGCCTGGAGGAATGTGAGGTCTTGGACTCATGTAGCGACTCAAAGCTGCTCCTGCTGAAAACCTCGGCTGTTGTTGGACCATCTCCATCGCCACAGCACTCCACATCTTCTCCAGACGTCTTCTCTAATGCCCCTTTCCCAGGTTGTGTCCCTATTGGCAGCGACATATTCACCAGCGCCCCGTTTCCTCAACTTCACTCCCAACAAAAGCCTGACGTTTTCCTCCAGGCACCCTTCTTCCGAAAGAAGGATCCATCCTGTCCTCCACAATTTCCACACCACCTCATGATGTGCGGGAAAGACCCTGCCGTTCCTCATCCACCTGTACACAGTCAAATTCGATTTCCAGAAGTCCCCATGCCCCAGCAGCCCATTGCAGCCCACCGCGTGGTCTCCAGCGTGGGCCAGCAGGCGGCTGTAAGCTCCGTCCCCGTTGGGCCGCTCCACTCCTGGACAATAGGTGTCCAAGCAGTGAGCGATCCCTTCATGGCAGCTCCGTTCCAGTCCCGGGGTCCGCTGGGAAATCCATGACACTTGAGAACCTGATTCTCACGTGAGCATCACAAGTGCTCTTGCTGTCCTTCATGCTGGACTTTCCAGTAGCCACAGTGTCATTTGACCCCAAGTGACCTCAGTCCCGTGGCACCTTGTATTATTTCCAAGCAGCACTTTAGTTTCAAGTATAATGTCATCAGATGTTAAGAGCATTGTACAGTGGTACCCCGACTTACGAATGTTCTAGAGAACGAAAATCCTGAGCAAAGAAATGCGTCGGCACGAAAATTCCGTCCCAGGATCCGAAGTATTTTTGCTACACAAAAATTACTTTTTCTTACCGCTAACATGCATGGAGATGAGAGTTCAGATGTGTAACCAACAGTTGTTTAATTCTCATTCTTGTATCCAGAATGGCGATAGATTTTTATTTTATTGTTTTTTAGTTTTCTCTCCCGGGATTTGAATTGCGTAATTTCAATATGGCTGTTCATGTGAGATTATATACTGTACCTTTATAAACATCTACCAAAGGGCAAACTAATCAACTGCGATGTAACATGCATTTATTACATTTTTATTACATTTATTACCAATATTTTATCATTTACAAATAAAATTGGTCTGAATTTATGGCATGGCACGGGATAGATGGATTACATGTAAAATGTGGCTCAGCTAACAAAATTTTCGCAGAACAAAACGGCTCTCGGCTAAGATTGGTTTCGTAAGTTGTGGTACCACTGTATAATAATCAATGTATCTCGATATACTGGCCTATATTCATACTTATGTTTGCTTTTTCACACTATTACATGTGTATTCTCATATTTTATTTCATACTTGAATTATTATCCATTATTTCCTTCAAAATCATGACAACAAATGTGAAAAGCAATCAGACCGTTGCACCGTTTACTTGCAAACTAGTGTCTTAAAAGGGAACCGACAACTGCGTGATGAAAGGTTTTAGGCCCGTTCTCAACCGTCCTACATTCAATGAGTTTGTGCTTTGTTCACTTACCCAAGGACGCGGTATGGTTTTGCTTTTTTGTATAGACAGAGTAGTGATGGAGCTGTGACTCTTTTCATGAAGGAAACACTGCTTTTACTGTATCTTTATGATAAACTTTGAAGATGTTTTCAACATGTTTGTTTTTTTTTCCCGGATTATATTTTACAATATTTATTGTACTACACGGCACGCCTGATAATTAGGCACACAATTAATATACATGCATTTGTTTATAGAATCGAAAGGAATAGAATGCTTTTTTTGTTATTGTTTCGCTGAGTTACAATGACATTAGAAACGCTACTCTGTTTGGTGCTACCGTTGCTAAAAATATACACAAGGAATACAGTGTGCTGTATAAATAAATGCAATATAAAAAATAGTAAATGGTAAAATGCAATATATCTGAATAGAATACTAGATACAAGATTACAGCCCTGAAACCCTGAAATACGGCAAATAGCTCATTTCACAATCATCGCAGGTTCACAGTCAGGAAATTGTTTTATTCCCGTTTTTGGATGTTTTTTTTTTTAATATAGATGTGACGTGACACCCTCCGAAGTCTTCAGTAAAGATGATGCAGAGGAAGCAGATACAGTTCTCTGAGGTGTTGCTGCTTTATTTAATCTAAGCAGTCCCAATTTTCTCATTCTCAACGCAAGCAGAGAGGTTAATGAATTCTCCAGTGAGCCGTTATTTCTTTACACTTGTTTTTGTAGCTCCAGAACAATATACGGTCCTCAACAGCGGCGAGGTAAGACAACCGCACTAAAACACAAATGCCTGTCAGACTAACATCTTTGGTGTTTTGTGTCGCCCTCAGCTCCCTTACACATCGTCACTTGAATTGACTTTCTGATCCTTTTGAAAATCCTTCAGGAGACCGAAGCTTCAGAAACCCGAATGTTTTTAAGCAGAGTCAGGAAACATTAATGCAGGTAGAAAAGTCATTTTATTTCTGATTCATGTAAATCCAAGTCCATGGAGCTTAAACAAGCACTTCTGCAAATACCAGGATCTTTAAATACAGTGTCAGAAAGCCCCTGGTTAAGTCTCTCCTGCTGCTTTGTTTAAGCGCTTTGAGATGCTGATGCTAATCTCTGAAGTTCTCACAATAAATTAAAAAGTGACAGTAATTGTTACATTCTTACCATATTCAGTAAGAATACCAAGGCGAATTTTTATTTTTTTACATGAGACTTGTCTGTTTTGGATTTCAAGCCAGACAGACAGATACATGGATTGATGAGAAAGTAAGAGGGGATGAAAAAAGGGATGGATAACAGGGAGAGGTGGTGATTGGATCTGTGGATGAGAGTGAAAGGGGGTGAAAGGATGAATTATAAAGGGAGAGTGGGTGAAGAGCATTGATGACCGATGGAGAGGGAATGAAAGGATGGATGAGAGAAGGAGAGGGGTGAAGAGAAGGATGGATAATAGGGAGAGTGGTGAAAAGATGAATTGATGAGAGTGAAAGGAGATAAAGGGATGGAAGGGTGTGAGATAAGGGCTGACAGAATGGATGGATGGAGAGGAAGATGGGGCGAATGGATGGATGAAAGGGAAAGATGATGGATGAGAAAAAGAGGGGTGGATGGATGGGTAGATGGGAAAGGAAAAGGAGTAAAGGCGAGGAAGGAATGGATAGATTGGAGAGATGGTGAAGGAATGGCTTAGAAAAAGGGTAAATAGATGGATGAGGTGTAGAAATGGATGAAGACTAACCGAGCCTGATGTAAGGTTGGAAAGACAGAAGGGGCGTTAGAATAGACACAGAGATGGCGCTGACTGAATATTTGAAGTAATACAAGCACAAGATGGAATTTTCCATGCTGAGGTTTCACATCTTCTGCTTCTGCTTTTATCAGCTCAAATAACCATGATCAAATAAGGAGGGCTCTGAATATTTTATATATGTAGTTTATATATATATATATATATATATATATATATATATATATATATA
>CM051494.1:8284552-8303739 GCA_028031935.1 Paedocypris micromegethes | reverse complement strand
GTGTGTGTGTGTGTGTGTGTGTGTGTGTGTGTGTGTTATTTGTATCATTAAGGCTTTTGATGCCAGAAGAGTCGTCTTACATAAGATTTATTGGAAAAACCACTTTTTCATGATGCGTTTCTCAGATCTTACACCACTACCACGACAACATTAATATTTTTTTGTTTGTTCAAGGCATATTTATATGAAACCGGATCATGGACTCGGTGAAGCAATTGAGAAGGAATTTGTAAGAACGTCAGTATTCCTGCGAAAGAAGTCTAGCACAATTTTAATATATACATTCTGTGGTACGTTTCACTTTGGGATTTTGAAAGCCGTGACATTTAATGTTCTCTTTTGTTAAACCATCATGTTTAATGACTAGTGACAATCTTGCCTTTAACTTTTAACAGGTCTTTTTTTTGATGTATAGTTTAAGATTTTACGGCTCTTAAATGCTCAGCCGCAATCATTTGCATCATACGTGTTTTTGTCCCAGCTATTGGATTATTCTACTATTTCTGCTACGATGTGACCGGGTTCAAGCGAGACGTGTTTCAATTACAGTTTAAGGCATTCATTATTCGAGAACACGAGCTCGACGAGAACCATTTAAATGTTTGAGAGGCTGATCTCAAGGGGCTTTCAGATGAAAGTCGTGTTAAAGAGGCTTGAACGCTTAGAAATACAATTCAGTAATTCATTAGGGCCGTTATAACCCCATAAGTAGGTGCATCTTAGATGAAGACTCCATTGAAATGGGTTTCTGACCTCTGAGGTGGAAAGGTTCTTGGTCCAATTCGAAAAAATACATTTCATGGTTTTTCAGATTTCATCCAACTTGAGTTAAAAATATCAGCCCAAAGCATATTCCAATATTCTCCAATGATTTAGGGAATCATTTTCGACAAGTAAATCCAAAACTTGGCACCAACTATCTTAAGTGGATTTTTTAATTGAATCGCAAGTTAACATTGTTTTAGTTTTTCATGTGTTTTACTGTTTCCTCTTCCTTGTCTCTTCTACAATAGCAGATTTGTTCCAATATTATCAGATTTTTCAGGAACGATTGAAAATGCTTTCATTTTTCATATGTTCCCCTCCAGATGTTTTCTTCAACCAACTTGAGGGATTAAAATTCAACAACCGTTAGCACTCAAATGCTCAAGTTTATTTAAAGCACATTAAACATGCTCTTCGTTGTAGGAACAGCTCGGCACGTGCTGTGCATCTTGCTGAAAGCTGAAGCGGATCTTCATCACGCCTTGTCCCGTCGTCTTCCATTAAAGGTCAATGACAACGATCCAACTCGGGAACAATCAGAGTAAAAGATGGGAAAAAAACAAAAACGCGCTTGAACATATATAACAAAAGTCATTATGACATTTCAAGCCAACATGTAAAAAATTAAAAATGAAGTATCGCAATGAATTTGAGCAATTAGAAAAGAACACAAACAAAGGAATTCACTCCTTCGGCCTATTAGAGTGGAAAAGCATCCCTATGTAAAAAATAAAAACTTTTTGCTTTTGCAAGATGTCTACGTACCACGACGAATCCGACAGGAATAAACCAGTCAGTCACCACTCTTGTTTCAGCCTGAGGCAGGAAGACGATTGGTTTTCAAGTCTTTTTCTACTTGTTAGTGGTTCAGACTATCTAGAAACACTTCAAATGTATGATTATAATGACAATTGATTAGCATGACCGCGAGAGAGCCTTTAACTGTAGGGCGTATTCACTCTCCTGGCGTGTCTCTCTTCCTGCGAATGAAATCCAGACTGAGTTTTATCTCTCAAGTAATACAGGATCAGAAACCTTTTTGCTTCGTGCTTTTTGGTGGTTTCTATTGTGCAAAAGTTGTTGAGATGCTCCAAATGGTTTGTTACTGGCATTTGTGCGTAAACTCTGGAAAATCAAGTGTGGAAAACTTCTTCAGTTGAATCAGAAAACTGCAGCAACAAAAAAAAACACCATGAATGTCAGTTTCAATTAATCGGTGGACTGAATTCCAATAAACCTAAATTATTTCTATTAAATAAGCATGATATTTTCTGCATAATAGGGACAAAATTCTGTTTTTGGGATAAAGATCGTGATAGAGACTTAAACAAAGGTTCACAAGTAGCTGTATCTCATGCAATTATGGTGAACACTTTGCAATGTGGTCCGATTCACCGAAATTGACTGTAGGTCCGTTTATTTTACTGCTTGTGTGTCATAGTAGTTCTCTACCCTTAATTTCAGTTCCTATCATTTCGTTTTTCTTTTTCTGGGTCATGAGGACCTGAAGCCAATCCCAGCAACTCTGGGCCTGATGGCGGAAGCACTCTGGATTGGTGACCAATCACAGAGCAGGACACACATTGACACCATTAAGTCAAATTTTCCAGACTCCAATTCTCCTGAAGGTTTCTGGTCTGTGGGAGGAAACTAGAGACCTGGAGGAAACCCATGCAAGCACTGTGTGAACATTACATAGGAAACAAACAAAAGCTTGAAATGGTTAACGTTGTGTGTTACTATTGTATGATACAAGTTTTACTTTTTGGAACTAATTATTGAAATGAACTTATCAATAATCAAAATGCTCGGCGTGTGTGTAGACATTTAATTCTGTTGTATAAAACATGGAGTTGTTTTATACAACATGCTGAGCTCATTACAAATTCTAAACGGTAAGAGAGACAACAAATCTGATGTTTTCTGTTTTGCCCATCAATATGAATCAGAAAAAAAATGATAGAAAACGGAATCTACCACACATTTTTTCCGCTTTTTGTTTTGAGGTTTGCACCAGCATTTGATAAGTCTTTTGCATTTTCCTTTCATTCCTGATAGAAGAGCTGCAGTTCCTCCTTAGATGGAAAGTCTGTGACATCAGGACCGGGACGTGGAGGTGGGCGTGATGGGGGCGGAGCTCGTCCAGATGGTGCAGCCTGAGGAGGAGAGATGGAGCAGGATGGAGGAGGCAGAGTCACACTGACGCTCACAGACGCTTGAGGCAGAGCTCTGGTTGGTGGTGGTGTGTAGGGTGGAGGGGTAATGGATTCTGGTGGTGGGGTGGAGGGTAAAGGCGGCAGGGTGGAGGTCAGGGAAAGGCTGGAGCAGCGAGGAGTGGGTGGCAGGGTGCCCTGTGGGACCGGAGGGCATTGGCTGTGAGGAAGACTGTAGATGTGGGACGAGGGGTTGGTGTAAACTGGGTATCGTGGAGCTGGGTAGGAATTGATTCGCGTAAATTTCAAACAGCGACCCTAGAGGGCAGAATGAGAAATGGTCAAAACAATTAATGTGCTGTGAATTCAGACAATCGAATTGATCACATTTTAGCTTTGAAGTCTGTTGAAGGTTTGACAAGTGGATAAAACTTCATACATTTTAAATGGCAATTTATTCAAAAAGTAAAACTTTCTTTTACTTGTTTGTTTTACGTAAAGCTGTTCCCAAACTTTGCGTTTTTGCCTCACGACTGAAATTTATAGGTTTCATATACATGCATTTTATGAATACAGAATTATATTACTAAAAAAATGCATTATGCTAATAAAGTGCTGCAATGTATAATGGCATTCCAAATATGCGTTGAAACACTTTCACTTGGAATCGAATGCTTTAGAAATGCTTTAGCAAACATCAATCTACTAAATAAACCGCAGGAATCCCGAATCTACTTCTTCAGCATTTTAAACTATCCCAAAAAGAAATCTGTTCCCTGATAGCTTGTTTAAATGATAAATTCACAAAAAAAAATAATTGTGACTTTAAACGTTTCACTTGAGGAATTAGCTTAAAATCAGTTTAAAACCTCAACCGTAAAAACCCTGCGTTTCTGCACTTTAAAGAGCGACCGAGCTTCTCGTTTTGTTCCGAACAGTAAATCAGACAGCTGAAAATACTTCTCTATAGATTCTTGAGGGGACGGGGAGGGTTGTTAATGCTTTAAACAGATGCATTCCTTTAGGTAGGAGCAATATTAACAGACTGGTCCTGGTGGTACAAACCAGGGCCAGTTTCCCCAAGTACCCTCACTCTCTGTTGTTGACTGCTGTTATTGCTAACAGCTGCTTCCATCCGCCATGTACCTTACCATGTTCCTCATGTGCTCTACCAACCGCCAGCAAGGATTTCACTACTGAAGTGTTCGGCCCTTTTTGCTTTCGTCACTGTAAAACCCGGTACAGCAAACTACAATTTAGCTTGATTTGCGGCATGTTGCTGTTTTTGACCATGTATCTTGTGTAAGTTGATTAATGTGCTGTGAATTATAAAAAAGTCAGTATTTTAAGCTGTAAATTGAAAAAAGTATGAAAAAAATTATAAACCGGAGATAAACCGTCGGGACAATTTTCTAGCATGCTGTGGGAAACCGGTAGTTTACCGTTTTTGGCCGATTTTTTTTAAAAACGAGTCAGGCGATATGTGTATGTGTGCAGCCGTCACCTTTTCTCCTGGCTGAGGTCTCATGACAGAAACCCGGTCGTATCCTCTTCTGAGCCACACACACAGCGCGTCCAGTTTACCCTGCAACGTCCAACATTCCCACATCAGCTTTGTTCTAAAAGCGGCAACTTTTCTTGATTCGGCACCATTGACGTGCATGACTGTATTTGACACAGAATCCTCCACGAGTTCCCTTTTATACGCAGTCCTTGCCACACATTGCTCATTGCATCACACCGGGCTGTCATGGGGTTAAATATAGCTGCAAGCAATGATTGTGGGGTTCAAGTGTTTATCAGCCAATCAAATGGAATGTGGTATACAAGCTAAGATATGACCCTCCCCCACCCTTGGTCTTGAACTCATTACTACTTCTACCCTTATTCGTATACTGTAAATATTGAGTTTATGACATCATCGTCATCATGGGCCGAACTAAAAACAACAGCAGAAAGCTAATAATAGTAATATCAAATCTCTACAATAACAATTGGGTTCCAAAAAGGGTTTGTTAAGGCTACAATGCTTGATCGGTTTCGTTATAATCACACACACACACACAAGTTTAATTTAAATAGTTTCCTGACATCTTGCGCCTGATTCCAGCCTCCAAGAGTGGACTGTCACCCAAAAGTGATTCTGGTGAAAGAGAAAAGGAGTTTGTTTTGCTGGGAAAGGGACCAACTCTCCTCAGCTCATCTCCCCTGGGCAGCTCAGTCCAACGTCTGGTTTAAATTAACCCTCGCCTTCCATCTGACAGAGACCTTGCACAACAAAGAACCTTGCCATGGGCATCCCACCGATGTGCCACTTTTCTACGGTCTTTAGTAGTTTACTAGTTTACACTGTTCTACCATCCAGTAAGAGTTTTGAAATAAAAATACTCCAGATATATAGGGCCATAAATGTTTCTGGCATTCTTGCTACATGTAATATCTTTTATGATGCCTTTTTTGCCAACTGGATGAAACTTCCAGGCTGTGAAGTCAATGTTTTACATTTCAACTGACCGCCGAAAAGAAACAACCGGATTGAAGGTCATCATTAGGGCTATTCATAGTCGTGTGATCTACCTTGATTGGTGAGTACCACTTCTGAGGCGAGATGGGCTTCCTCATGCCATTGTTCAGGGTTCGTGTTGGTGGAAACTCAAACTCCTGCTCTGGCATCTTCACCCGTGCGTTCTTCGCCTTCTCTAGTTTGGCTCCTTCTTCGGTGGAGCCCTTATCTCCCCAGCGCACCTGGAGTTATAGTGGCCGCAGATTTACACATTTGCCAACAGACTAAATTATGGTCAGTCATCCGAATCCAAATCCCAATCTTCCCTTACTTCCATCCTTTTTATGCCTCCAACTCCTCTCCCACCGTAATATGAGGCATCCACCGTGGGCCACTTCTTCTTGGGGTAGCCATCTTCCTCCTCATCCTTTAAAAAGACATGTTAAAAATGTGTGGGTGTGTGGTAAAAAAAAGCAGTGTATAACAACCAATTGATATATGATATATAAAAAAATATATCAAAAATGCAAAAAAGGTACTGTATAAATGTATTATTAATGTACAAATTAAGTACACAAATTAATTACTGTAGTAATAATTTATTTTAGTTCTGTTACAGAAATGTGTGTATTCATTTCACAATCAAAATTTAGATATAGTATTTGACACTTTTTAGGGGAAAAAAATTGTCCTAATAAGTAAAATTGCAAATGAGTTTGTTTCTTTAGAACTTCTTAATTTTCAAGAAGTTCTAAAATGCAAACCGGAGTTTTGTTTTAAGTGTTGGTTTTTCATGTAAGTGAACCGTAATGCTTTCTGAGAAAACGAATGCTTTTCACACAGAAAACGATCGTTATCCATTCACATCACATATGCATTTCATAGTTCACGGAATCAGACAAATTGGTTTTCCATATGTTGCTGAGAGTCTGACTCAACACATATAATGAGCTCAGACTCTAAACCCTGAGAATATTCCAGAAACACTCTACTGATCCTATTGTCGGCACTACTTGAGCGTTTTATTCAGAAGTTGATCTGTGAGTCAGTTTTGTTCAAGATGTGTTTAAAAAATGAAGATAAGCATTTGTGTAGATTAAGTGCATGCCTATATTTCAGGAGAAATATAAACTGGTTGGGAATTAAGGGTCTGTCTGTAAAATCTACTTGAATCCTTTGGAATTTTCGGTTTGAAAAGTTAAAACTGGGAAAGGTGAAGATATTAAACTGATATTATGAAAAATGATATTAATTGTCATTTTTTTTAATTGCAAGTGGTCTCGCAGTGGTTTTATATGGATGTGTAATATGGAAGTTACATTCTAAACCTGAAATCATTTTTTTTCAGTCTCTGCCTGTCTTCTGTCATTATCAGTTTAGCATCAGGAGCCACATCTGTGAAAACTGCCGGACAAATGTTTGGAACAAATGGCGGTTGGCGTATTCTTAAAGGATGCAAAAGTCAACCTTCTGGAGAAATCTAGCTTGTGGAAAATGGTTTCACTCTGTGAATAATAAATATTCGGTTGCCTACTGAGAAATTGAACTTCAAATGATCTCAATATGTGTGGATAAATAAGTGAAGGATCTTTTTTTTTTGACATTTTGATGACTTCATGTTATTAAAAGACACAATTTCCATAAAATTGTAAACACTGTATAATCCAAAAAGATAAAATCAGCATCTCTCACCGAGCTATCGTCCATCTCAAGTGGTGGCGGTGACTCATGAACAATCTAGTGAGAAAATGTGCACATTTATAATTATTTCACAATACTAATTAATTTTACAAAGATAAAATTTACTGTTACAAGTGCAAATTGATTTCAATGTATCGTCAAGGAACCTTGTTATTATTTTTTTTACATAACATCCATTTTCATGGTTTTTTTTTTTGCCCACTAATACTTTTCCATTATTTTAGATCTAAAAGCAAGCTTCCATTTTTATAATGACAGGAAATCACGGGGGGCGAGGGGCTTCAGCGACTTACCACGGTGCAGCAGAGAGGCCAGAACCACCAGAGTACGGCCATCACAACCAGCAGCAGCAGTATCAGCAGCGCAATGGCCAAGATTGTGCCGTCGGTCTGATGGATAGAGCACAGACAGACCCACGGGAGTTTAACACTCCAACTCAAATAAATACGGAATAATCTTCCTCATTCCTCTTCTGGTTGAAGTCGCACTGAAGAATGTGCGGTGTAAGTTCCACATAGTCCCACAAATTGCCTTAAAAGCATTATTCTGAGTCGCATGTCATTTTTAGATAATTGTAGGATTCTTTTTTTTTAATATATGTGTATTGTTTAGGATGTAAGGTGTCTCCATTGCGAGTCTAGTGTACAAAAATGCTAAATTCTAGATTTAAATGTATGCTTTTTGCTAATTAAAAAAAAAATGATAACCCTTACCATAAAAAAAAAGATGGCTGCCTCAGTGGTTGACACCTAGACAAATTGCTAGCTCTGTAACCACAGAACCTGGCAATAAATCTGATTCTGATGCATCATGTATATTCCGAATTTGTTCAAATTGGCATGGCATTATTTTTTTAAATATTTTAACTGATTTAAAAACGTCTTGTACTTAAAAAGTTGGATAAATGTATAGGTTTGTTGTTTAAATCCGGATTTATCTTAGATTTATTTATTTTTTCGGAGCTTTTTTCTATTCTAGGTCAGATGGAGCAGGAGACAATCCCAGCAACTCAGTGGCCAACCATTCACAGAGCGGGGCAGAGACTCGAATTTGCACATTCTTAGTTATGGGAGGTACCTGAAGACCCTGAGGAAACCAACGTAAGCACATGCAAACTCTTCACAAAAAGACTCTAATCAGACTTGTCTTGGGTCGTTCTCAGTGTGAGGCGACAGCGCTAACCACTAAGTCACCATTCTGCTACAAACATTCATGTTTGGTGAAAACATCCTTCTACTAAAATCAATTTGGTTTATGAACAGGCTAGCCCACAAGGTTAGAAGAGGGCAAGCAGAATACTGACTGTGTTGAGTGGGCAGACTGGTGTTGGAGCTGAACTGCCCAGTGTAGTGGTACTGCTGCCCTGCAGGGTTACTGTACTCACGCAGCTTACAGTTGTGATGGTCACAGAACTGGAGATAAAGCTCAGGCCGTTGTTCATACTAACGTGGAGTGAGGCAGACCTGCAAAACATAGACACTTGACTATTTTATATGTGAAAGAAAAAAAATGTACAATATACAGACACATATCTACATAACTGTTTGTCCAAAATGTAATTAAGAAAATTACTGTAAACATTAGTGTGGAAGCCCATTTCCGCCTCTAAAAAGTATTGTGGCTTTTTTCCCTCAGATTTAAAGAATCAGACTTGAAGAATTCAATTAAATTTTTTCTCAAACTTGAAGAATTATGTAACTTTAATTTTGTATTTTGCCTTTTTGGTATTGTTTTGTATTTACTATAATTCTTACGTATCAGCATAATAAAAACATTTACCGTATATAACCATCTAGTTAACGAGTTAATTTAACTTTTCTAGTTAACCGGCTAGACAGTGTTTCATAATCTTAAACCAAATGATTTTTGTATGTTCAGTTTTATAGAAGATTGTTTATAATAATCTTTACTTGTGAATAGGATCTGTTTGATTAAATGCATTTGATTGATAGATTAAATAGCAATGTAGTTATATTTATATAACGAATTGTAAACTCACAAACTCTGCAAAGACTTTACCAATGGAAATGAAAAATGGTTTGTTCGCCCTACATTGACCTACGATTTATTAACCCAATACTTAACCATGTTTAAACTTAGTTTAGTTTGAAGCAATTTGAACTTGAATTTTAAACTTGATCTGACTGTAAGGGTTTTCTTTTTTACAGCTGGGCGTCTCTTTGCTGTTTTTTTAATTGAGTTCCTGGCTCTTCTTTGTCTTTTTCCATCCTAGCTTTATTCGTCTGGACTGAAGGAAAGTTTCCAGCAGCACTTACGTTCCCTCCTCCTGCAGCACAGGCGCTGGGCAGAGCAGGTACGTGTCCTTCACCACCAAAGGTCTCTTCACTGGAGAAGAACACAACACAAGAGAAAAGCAGCTTGCAGACGGTGTACAGCTTCCTGTGATGCCACGTGTTTGAGAATTTCACACACTCACCCTCAATTATTACTTAAAAATTATCTACAACAAAGTTTTAAGCCACAAAGAAATACTTTTTTTGCTGTTTACTTGCCATCTCGTACTGAAATAAAGCATAAAGACAAGAATTTACATCCTATACTGCTTTTCCATTCCAGTCAGAAACTGCTAAGCCTGTTTACTCTGGCTTAAAAACTGTCTTTCTCACTCGCAGAGTGAGAGAGACAGTCTGATTGAGAGAGAGAGAGCCCTGTCTCAGTCTGATTGACCTCGAGTTAAATCGCAGCTTGGAGAAAATGATGTGAGTTTAAAACCATTAGGACTTGCATCAACATTACAGAAAACCAAATTCAACTCATTTGCTTCCAGGGTAAATCGTGCCTCACAGACTCGGTTAAAGATTTCATTAGTTATCCAGTCGATTCTGTGGTGCAAAGTACTTTGTGTTGAGACAGTTAAAATTGTGAAAAGCGCCTTACAAATGCTCTGACCTTGAACTTGAACTTGAGTAAATGGACTTCATTTTTGGGCTACTTTGTGTTTGTACTGAGTATCAAAAGTATAAGCAACTTTTAGTTTCTATTTGACTACATTTTAGGTCGAGTATATTCCTCCACTATGTTTGAATGGACACTTACTGTTACTCATTACTTTGTGATTGTGTGCGACAAGTTGGCATCTCTTTTGACCGTGGTTAATTTCTTCGTCAGACGAGACAATTTCGCCATCTGCAGGATGCTGAAGGTACTCGATGCTATTTATGAGCTAAATCACTTGAACTATAATTAGCGGTTGCACTTTTTGCACATTGAGGGTGACTTTTTGTTGCTTTTTTAAATAATTTTTTGTTCTGCCATTTTGAAACATTGAGGTGTTAAATTTCATTTCTATATTAGGAAATAAAACCTCATAAATAGTTTCTTGTTTTGCACATGTTGCAACATTGGCGTTTTTTGAGCCTAAATTCAGTATGAGTAAAATAATAAAATTGAATACTTTACGACTTTTACTCAAGTCTTGTAATTGGTGTCTTATAACTTGTAATGGAGTAATTTTCTCAGTCAGGTACCTGTACTTTAACTCAAATATGGTTCAATATAATATATGGTATATGGAAATATGGTCGATCGTGCTCGATCATGGACGGTCAAAGCGAATAAGCTTAACACTTCTTAATGAGCTTAACAATGAAACTTCCTGGAATCATTTTTTCCTGTGTGTGTGTTGCTTAATGTGTGTTTGTGCACATGTGGTTTGTGTTGTCTTGTGATTTACTAGTGCTGCGGCTGGTCGTTCTTGAGCAGACGTCTCTTCCAGAAACACAGCAGCCATTCCGCAGAATCCGTTTCTTTGGCATTTCAAACCGAACAAAAAAACGATGCCATAATCTCCAAAACATCTAGTTTTAACCAAGCGGTGTGTGATCATATAACTAGTTGCACAAGTGACTAAAGTAAAGTGTGTTTTTCTTTTTAAATTATGCTCTGCATTTAACCATCCAGTGAAGTTACACACCAGTTGACTTTTTTAATGTTAATAGTTCACGCCGTATAAACCTAACGCCCTTTTAATGTTACATTTTTCTGAACTTTTTTTTTTTATTAGATGTTTGTTTTTATATAATATATTGTCCATTATATAGTATATATAGTTCCTCGAAAAGTGTGTTTCCTGTAGGGGCCCTAAAACAGTCAGTCAGTTCTTTTTGTTGGCCCACTCCGAATATATTTCTTGTAAAACTTTATTTATGGTTGTTGATTTTTGACAGTAGCCATGAAGAGACAGAAGTCGGCCCCTGATGGTTTTACTTACTCACGGTGAGGGTGTTGTTGATACGGAAGCTGCAGAGGATTCTGTTCACATCACGAGCATGAAGGAATCCGTTTCCTCTAACCACCACCTCAAAGGATTCTGGGTCAGAACAACAGTTTGTGAGGGGACTAGATTTAATAATGTAAGTTTTCTTGAGCAATCTACGTAGATGCTTTTTAATGTCTTTATTTAAGTGTTTTCAATTATAGATACTTTACTTTTTTTATATATATTTATATTAAGCACTTTAATGCAACATTGCATTAATATAATAATTTAATTTATTAATGCACAATTTCTGTATTATTAAGATTATAGTCTCATTCTTCAAACACCCATTTTCTGACCTGCAAATACAAAGTGATTGTGTCAATTATGATGAAATAGAAGCTGATGTTTGACTAATTAATTGTGGTCTTTTAATGGATTCATGCAAATTATTGGCGATATATGGCAAATTGTCAGATATTGATTACAATTCAAAAGTTTCTGGTGAAAAAATTTTTGACCTGTTGAACCTCAGATATCAGTTCTCACAATACTAAAAAAATCTAGTACATCTGAATTGTATTCTAATGTACCGTATTTATACTTTTTTTAAACTGTAATAATAATATCTTTGAAAAATCTTATTTTGTGTTTCCAGTTTCTACTGTCTAATTTAATTTTGTCTCAAATATTAATAATGACAATTTACGCAATTCCTGTCAGCACCAGAATTATAATTTTATTGGGTGTTAATCTAAAATAACAGTTGGATAATTGTGTACTGTATTTTCTTGTAAAATGAAAAATTACCTCCGGCACAGATACTTGAGGGCTCCACTGCGAGGATCTCGATGCAGGATCTTTTCAGAATCTAAGACGAGAGCAATCAAATGCATTTATTTTTAATATCTTTACATAATCCAAGACAACTACCATAAATTCCTGACAAATTCCAAGTAATTCATACTGCACATTGTTTTCCAAACGTGTATTAAGAACATCCCAATGCGGTAAATTCAATGTATTTTTAATGAGTACTAAATTTGGAAGCAGAATTATAAAGAAAACAAATTCTCCTTGTTTGTTAGGAAAGAATTGCCACAGCACGGTTCTAATTGTATTGGGATTGTAAGGGCTGGTTTGTTCTGATTGTAATCTGTACAGGAGGACTCGTAAACACTTATTCTGATTGAAATGGAACTTGAGGTTAACACATGCATAACAATCGTAGTCTCACGGCGACTATCGTAGCATTATAAGATTCTCCTTCATTCTCAGTAGCCCTCTCACATACAGCAGCTTGGCCCGGGTCTCAATAAGAGGCATTAGTATTGGTTGTTTTAGAGGAATATCTGCATACGTTTGGAATAATTTTCAATTTGAGTGCCTGGAAAACCACACTAGATTGGTGGCCAACCAATCAACGAGCGGGAAATGGAAACTATGACGAAAAATTGCTGACTGTGCATAAAAATATAAACCGGAGACCCAGAGGAAACCCATGCAGGCACTAGGAGAGCATTCCACGCAGAAAATCTGGGAACTTCTTGAACGGGTCCTTCTTGCCGAAGAATTAAAATATTCAATTTGCTTTAATAATCCCGCCTTAAATCAGACAAAGTTGCTGTGATTGGCTGCAGGCTCCCCGTGACCCAGAAGTGTAAAACCGTTCAAAAAGTGAATGGACGGCTTTAAACTGTCCAGAAAATAAAATGCCAGATTCAAGTTTATATTTTGATGTACTTACTGAATCTATGACCCCTTGCAGCGCTTCAAAGCCGTCGTTCACGGGGAAGACGTGGTCTTTGCTGTCTGCTATAGTTGCTAGCTGCAATGAACAAAAAAAGTTACTTCTAGAACACTGGCTTTTTCAGTTATTTACATCAAAGTGTGCGAATCACAGATTTGAGTGTTGTCATCCTACCTGGGTTTCATTAAAGTCCTTCACTCCAACACAATAAACCGAAGCTCCCAGTTGGCGTGAGCGGCCAGCCTAAAGGTAATAATGATGTTTAGCGTTGTGAATATTAACACGTATTGAATTTCAACTCTTTGCTAATGCAAAAGATAATAAAATAGACAGGAGACAGCCTAAAGAGCAAAACTCAAGCGTCCTCTATTTTTTTTTTTTTTTCTCATAAAAGCCCTGAAAGTGTGTTGGAAAATGTCGACGGATAAGGAAAAATGTCATTTGTGCTTTTAAGCCGTGCTTTTGATTATTGTTTTTCACACTGACTTCCAGACGTAATAACCGGGCAGAAGTTTTATGGCTCAGGAGGAGAAGCGTTGGAAAATATTTCAGCGGGGTAACAGGATCTAAGGTCTAAGGTCTCACCTCTCTGGCAGCCAAGTCAAATTCATCCTCTCGTAACTCTCCATCTGTCAGTGCGATGATGACGCTGGCTGTGCGATATCCTAACAGAGCCAGAAATGAAGAAAAAAAAAAAGCAAGGTTTTCAAAATTACCATAAAATCTGAAATTGTGATTGTGAAATAATAGAACTGGTGTTTAAAACTTGCTTACCATCTCCAGTTCCGTAGTAGATTTGCTCACTCGCCTGCAAAACAACACACACATACACACACACACACACACACACTTGCACGTTTCTGTGTGAAGCCCATTTCTCGCACAGTAAAAGCAGTTCTACGGCTGTTTTTTTACCCTCTGAAAACCTTTGTGCATGAAGGTGTCTCCTCCAGGCGTGACGTGCTGAAGTTCCTCCAACCCTGCTCGGATTTTGTCCCTGAGTATTAAAGTTACTTTTATTTTAGAATAAGGTATACTTTTAATGTTTTTTTGCTTGTATTTCAGCACTATTTTATTTAAAAACATAAGTGATTATGATTGGAATGAGAGAGTTTATGTGAATATTGGAATATTGAATAATCTTCAACCTTGTAGTTTATCAGTATTGTCCATCATGAAAGAGCAGCAAGTGAAGGCCGTCCGCTCTCCTGATTTTGTGTAACTAATGTGTAATTAATCACACAATCTAAAGCCAAATGACTGAAATTATGAAAGATGCAACTAGGTAAAGTCAGTCAAAGGATTTGATAACGAAGTTCTGAAGTCTTGCCTGTCTTCTGTCAGTTTCATCAAGATGGTTCCTTCTGATGAAAAGACGATGAAGGACATGCGGAGCTGAGGGCTGAAGTAGAAAGGTAAGAAGTTAGATGTTTTATTCATGGAGCAGCATGGTGCAATTTCTGCTACGTGTCGGGTTTCTGAGAAGTCCATTATGCCGCTTCAGATTTTCTTTTTGGGCTTTTTTCTCTGAAATGTTCGGAGATTGAAGTTCTGATCACCTGATAAACTTGTGTGCAAGGTGGTTGACAAAGTAGTAGATCTCGTTCCAGTGGTGCTGCACGCTTCCAGACCTAAGGAGCAGCGCGGAAAATACTTCACAAAAGGACACACTTCACATTTTTATTTTATGAAAAAGCAGAGCATCAAAATCAGCACTGCATTCGACTTCTTAAGGTCACATACTGTTCTCAAATGTTGAAAAATCCCATGTACACAACACCCCCCCCCCTCTCTCTCAGACACACTTTCTGCCTCTATTTCCTTGTCTCTCCTTGTTATCTGTCTTTCTCCTTTTTATTCTCTCTATCTCTCTCTCTCTTTTCCACTTTTTATCACTCTTTGTTTTCTGCCCCCTCTCTTTCTCTCACCACTATTTATCTCTGACTGCTGACTCTCACTCTCTCTTGTTTTTGTCTCTCTTAATATCTTCTGTCTTCATCCTTTGATGTGTTTTTTTGTTTATCTGCACCTCCCTTTATCTCTTTTATCATTTTATTTCTGTTGGTCTGTCTCTTTAGTAAGTGTCTGTCCTTCATCTCTCTCTTCATTTCTCCCTTTCTTGCTTGTCTCTGTAAATGTCTGTCTCTCAGTCTCTTTTTTTTGTCTTTTTTCTCTTTTGTTTGTCTGTCATCTGTTTCTCTCTGTCTTTGTTCAATCTCTCTCTTTCGCTCCGCTTTTCCTCTTGCCATCCTTTCTTTCTGTCTCATCTTTCTTGTTTTTCTGTCCTCTTCTCCAGGCAAAGGCATTCTATCCTTTTACTCAATGTGATTGCCTTTCTTTCAGTCTCTGTCCATCTCTGTCCAGTCTGCCCAAACTTCCGCTTGCATCTATCTGTCTGTCTGCCTGGATCTATTTCTCTTTTGCTCTGTCCATCCCTTGTTTGCTTTGCAGCATTACTTATGACACTTAAAAGAATATCTCGTTTTATTTGAGGTAACTTTGTTAATTCCAGGGGAACATAAGTGCTCTCCATTTAACCCAACCACACATTGAAGTGATCTCACACAAGCCCGGAGCAGTGGACAGCCTTGTCCCAGGCCGGGTTCAGATTGTGTTCAGCTTCTTGCTCCAGCACACTTCAATTGTGAAATCTGCTAGTGTGGGATTCGAACTTGCAGCCTTTTAGTCACGAATCCACGTCTCCCTAACCACTAGGCCACAACTGACTTAAAAATTTTGAGTAGTTAATCATACAAGCATGACCTGCCATAAGTGGCATCCTTGAACTAAACAATAATCGGAAAATCAGAATCATGTGTTTGAGAAGGATTCTGTTAAGTTTGTATTTAAAACGAGTCTTTCAATCTCTGTGTGTGGAACATAGTAAGTTTGTGTCATTAAGGAGACCATCACACCGGCTCGGAGACCACTGAGGCTTTCAGAGAAAACCAGGTCTAGATCATTTGGTTGTAACACAAGAAGTCTTAGAATTGGAATGAATCTAATTTGAAAAGAAAGGTTCATTTTTGGGACTTTTGCGACATTCTAATTAAGGGTTCTCTCTTTCATCACAGATTTGTCGAATGCCTCACCATGTGTAAAAATCTTTTTTCAAAGAGCCATGCTCTCTAAGTGATTTCCAAGGAGTTAGTCCTTGAGTCTTTGTTAAGTGGGATTCTTTAATGGCAGAGATTGTGTAATGGCTCATCTGGCCGGGCCATTGCGGTGAAGACGACTAATAAAAAAGAATGCTAACTTACGTAAGTCAACCTAATACCTTCCAAGTTTTGGTGAGCGAGCATTTCTCACTGCACATCCATTCACACTCTCTCAAAAAAGAAAATCCACAGATGTCGATAATTGTCTATTTTGGGATGTATATTAATTATATATTATTTATTCTTTATAATCCTTTGTTTTTTTCATCTATGGTGTCATTTTCCAAATTGGTTTATTGTAAATTCTGTGCTGGATCTCTCAGAAAAAAGTAAAATCTAAATCATTTTTTCTCCAGTAAAAATCCATAATTTGTATAATTCATTGTATAATTTGTGGAAAAATATACCAATGAGGTCACTATCACTTCAGTTGTGACGCACAAATTTATAACTCTAACACAAAATGACGATCCAGTCCGAAAAGCTGTTTGGCTGAACACTTAAGCTGTAATTTTGCGAAAGACAGAAAAGTTAATTCTCCTAGCCGATTGCTGACCTGCGCTTAATTTAATTGTCACTGGTTGTCTTACACTAAGACTTGATCCAAGCCAAGACGATGAATAATGAGACTCGGAGCAGACACGTGGTGGTCTTACTTCACAGAACAGTCCAAATCCAATCTGTAGCTTTAAGCCAGACACTACGTTATACTTCTACTTCGACATGAATCAATTCAAAGTGCAATTTAATCAAATGCCTACAGATCTTTTCTCAAGAACAGTTGTTGATGGCCGGGATTGGCCTGGACCATCAGTGCGCTGGCATGCCACGCCACACACACTTCCAGATGGAAAATTAAGCTTGATTTTGGAGTCCATTCTTTGCTATGATCTCATTCGATTAAAACTTGCAACCATCACAGAAAAGACCTTTCCAGAATCTGGGTTGTTAGCTGCACAGTAAAGGCATTGTTTCATCCCCTGCAAAAGCGATGCATCTTTTATTAGTCCAGTGCACTTTAAATTCATGAGCCGATATCATTTTAGATTTTTTTTCTCTCCGGAGTTCATTTTTGTTCTTTTCTAATGCAAATTTTTTTGAAGATGAGAACTGTGTGTGAACTTCTCTGTCTCTGCCTCATTTTAAGTCTTTTAATCCGCTAGGGCAACGAGGCTTTGGAACATCTGGTCCCGATGGTGAATAGGCTTGTCTTCTCTATCTTCTCAACAACATGAAATTGAAAATTGATGACTAAAAATATAAATCAACAAGGTCTTATCAAAATGGGAGAAGCAAATGAGGAAAACTTTGAGTAATAATTAAAAATGTAGTTTTCCGGGTGTACAGATTACCTTTCCTTTGTAAAGCCTTTTGAAACCCCTTCAGAGTTAAAGTTGAAGGTTTTTGTTTTTTGGGAATCTGTTTATGTTCCGACATGTGGGTATTTCTTCTAGTTAGTTCCATATGCATCCACAGAGCAACACAATACATGAGCCATGACATTCAGTGAGCGTTCCTTGACTGCTTTGTGAGCATTACTTTATGAAGACACATTTTCCTGAGCTTCGGAATCAGTCGATTGAGTATCGATTTTGACCCTGTGCTTTTTAAAACGCCTCAAGTAGCAGAAAAGTATTGGTTAATTCTCGGTTTTCTGAAGAATGGCCTGCAGCTACCTTTGCTGTAGAAAGCATTAATAAAAAAATGCCAAAATATTTCCCAGTCAATAAATGGGTAACCTTAAAACTGCAGAAGATTACACATAAGATGTCATGGACTCAGCAATCTGCTGAAATGCCATAATGATCCGCACAAGCCAGACTCAGGAAACTATATATCTGACATTTGCTTTTCTAACAGGCATTTGAAGAGCCGCAGATGCTCCACATCGACTAAAAATCCAACTCTGTAAGTTCAGGGAAGCAAGAAAACTCACTTGTCCAGCACAAAGTAGAGGTCGAACCCTCCATAGCATGAAGACCTAGAGTCCCACTGTTCATAGCTCTGTCCGGCACAGCAGGTGAAGCCCAGGATAAACACCACACACAAGCTCCTACACCAGACAATGAGCATTATCCGAGTGTTGTGGGTGATGCCAGTAAACATCCAACTTTTCTGGAGATGAATTCCTCTGCAGCCTTTGCTTTCACATCCATCCAGGTCGAAGCAGTTTTGGTCTCAGAACTGGGAAAGAAGGCATGTCTGTGGCAGAGTCCCAGAGCTACAGTCAGAACCCGAGGCGTCTCAGTTAGACTGGCCTGAATCAGAAACAGTCCAGGCACTCCCTCACAACACACACACATGCAAATAACTGTAATACAGCTGTGCGGCGACTACAGATGTGTGTCAGATTTCAGCATGAGTTGGCCCCCTGTGCATCGAACTTATTTAAAAAATAAATAACTTGCTTTTGTCTTGAAGGGATGGCTTTTTTGCTTTTGGTGGTAAAAAATATTTCCATTTTTTTTCTTTTGTCTAGGATTTTTTTTTTTCCTTTCGTTTTTGTTTTTTTTTTTTTCCAATTCTTGTTGAGGATTTCTATGAAGTATTTTATTTTTCGCCTTTACTGCCGCTGTGTGGTGGCACTGAAAAGTGCATTGAAAGCAGATTTCTTTTCCGTTTTCTAATTTAAACTAATAAGCTTCAAGTTATTTCGTTTTCTCATCGTTTTGACTGAGCCTTCGCAATATATGTGGTTTTATTAGTGTTGTGTCATTTCTATAACAAAAAAAAAACTATATATATATATATATTTATGTAGATAATAGAATGAATGAAATGTATTCGAGCAACAGGTCGATTTTTTCGAAGGTTATTTTGAAGTATGTAATTACTATTTTATAAAGGTCGTTTTTGTTTTGTAAATCTTAGATTGTGGATTTAATATTCAGAATAATTCAATTTTGGCATTTTGCTTTTATAAAAAAAAAAAAAAAAA
>CM051494.1:8202449-8284539 GCA_028031935.1 Paedocypris micromegethes | reverse complement strand
AAAAAAAAAAAAAAAAAGCATCTATGTCGTGCGTGCGTGCGTGCGCGCGGGAGAGAACGTGTGCGTGTGTGACGTCGGTATGTACTCGCGCTTCATGTGTGGGATCTTATACGTATTGCGCTCAGCGGTTTCATCCAGGTAGTTGCTCTATATTCCGATAAGAGCGTGTGTCAGCTAAGCATCGGAGACCGGAGAAACCATCACAACATTCTTCAGAAGAGCAGATTTAAACCCTCAGAGGAGCAACAGGTAACGCTTGATCCACTCTCGTCACTATTGTCACCTTTTATGTTCTGCATGTAAATATCGCTAAATATATGTGTATACTATATACAATTTTTTGATAATTGCAAAACTAATTATCTAATTATTAACTGGATAACTTTAAAAAGAATATTAAAGATATGTTGTTTGTTTGAAGTACGCACGTTTTAAAATTTGATGTGAATATGTATTATGAATAAATTAACAGCTAGTAGAGCATGGCAACTAAGAGGAAAATGGTGTGTGTGTGTGTGTGTGGGGGGGGGTAATCCAAGCTACTCGCATTGGATATCAAATAATCACTTTTTAGTTTACGTGTTTAATTTTTTCCTTTACATTTGCTTATTGAAATAACAAACTCAAGAGGCTATTACTGGAGTGTTTCAAGCACCTATCGCTAAACAGTTTCATGCATGTCTGGTTTGCATCATCAAATATAATTACAATCTTTCTTTTTCAAGATTGTGAGAAGGACAACATGACCCAGAACCTCTCAGCCGTCAACCTCACGTCTGACAACTGCACGCTCCTGCCATATTACACACACTCCACGGGGATGGCCATCAGCTTCATCCTCTCCTACGTAATGGTCCTTCTCCTCTGTGTGATGGGGAACGGACTGGTCTGTCTGGTGGTCATCAGGAATCGGAACATGCGTTCAGTCACCAATCTCTTCATCCTCAACCTGGCCGTCAGTGATCTGCTGGTGGGGGTGTTCTGTGTCCCCACCACTTTGATCGACAGCCTTATCTCAGGTCGGTGGATGGTTAGCACTATTATTTCATCACAAATACAGTGTTTCAATCCTGCGATTTTTAAAGTCAATACAGTATAATTAATGTTTGTTTTATGTAATTACATTTCTTTGCTTTCATTGCAGGTTGGCCTTTTAACCAGATGACTTGCACAATGAGCAATTTAGTTCAGGGGATGTCAGTGTCTGCCTCTGTTTTCACCCTCGTCGCCATCGCTGTCGACAGGTAAAGATCACTTATCGTTATAATTAAGCCTTTTCATCAGTATAATAATTCAACGATGTAATTAATCTCTGTGGAGTTTGAATTAAGCTGAGTGTAGCATCCATCAAGGTCAATAATACTCGTTTTTTTAGTGATTTAATTTATAGCAGAAGGGAGACTTGATTATACTGTTTTTAAATAACAAGTGCACTTTCACATAACTGGAATATCTCTGCTTTTTTCTACAAAGTTTCTACAAAGAAACTGCTGTATTGAAGCCTAATAAACGAAAGAGAACAAACTTAAGAGAAAAAAAAGGATGTTTTCTTATTTTCCGGAATGCACTAACGTTCTAAAGATGCGACTAAATAAAGTAAAGATAGTAAAGATAGGCTCTTGTAAGGCTACTATTGATTTGTTGAAGTGTCCTGCTGACATGTTTCTGAAGGTTGTGTAGAAGATGCGAAGAGATGCACTTAAACATTTAATTGGACCTAAATAGCCAAGTTTTAAAAGCTTAGTACATCAAAGAAAAGCACTTCTTTTGAGAGCAATATGTATTTTATGTTCCTTTTCAGGGACAATGTTGAAACCATTTAAGATCATTATTAAATCCATGAGTGGCTGAGAATTTTCTGAGAATTATTCTGACTCTGAAGAGCACAAACCTGATTGTTATTGTAGGAATGTATCTTTTATTATTATTATTATTTATTATTATTATTATTATTATTATTATTTCTGTACTGTGTTATTTATTTTTTTGTGGAAATAGTTATGATGTCTTAAGCCCAAAATATAGAGATTCAAGGATAACAGTGGAAACATTTTTATTGGGAAAGAATAAAACCTCAAGTTACCTCTAAGGATCTTGGGTTCGTTCTAATTGGCTGATAATTAAGATGAAATGAAAGGAAGGCTTGAACCCGCAGTCGTTGCTTGCATATTTCTGCCTATTTATTCCTGCCAGCGCACACATAAAAAGCAAAAACCTCTAGCTTCATTTTTTAACAACATCAAGTTAACTGACCTGCAGTATTAACATTTAATCATCGAGAACAATTGTAATAATCATTTTCAAAATCTAGTGGCGAAACAACAAACCCAATGAATTGTTTTCTAGGAGTTTTCCCTTGTCATGCACTAATCACAAGCATCACTTTTGTGCCTCAACAGGTTTATGGGCATTGTTTACCCTTTCCATCCTCGCTTGAGACCTGTCTCTGCCATCTTTGCTATCTTCTTCATCTGGCTGCTCGCTTTTGCCATCTTCTTCCCTTCAGCTGCAACCCTGACGGTCATTCATCTGGAAAACTTCTGCATGGTCCAAGACAACCAGCTCTACCCGTTATTCACTTGTTTCGAGGACTGGCCCAGAGCGGATATGCGTCGCGTCTACACCACCGTCATCTTCGTCCACGTCTACCTGGCTCCTCTGGCTCTCATCAGCATCATGTACGGCTGTATAGCTGTCAAGCTCTCCGGCAACCTGCATGAGAACCGAGCTCGCTCTAAAAGAAGAGTGAAAGTCATCAAGATGCTCACCATGGTGGCAGTGTTCTTCATGATGTCCTGGCTGCCACTTTGGACTTTGATGCTCCTCACTGACTATCAGGATCTGGACCAAAAGCAGATTGACTTTCTCAGCAGCTATCTGTTCCCAGTTGCACATTGGCTGGCTTTCTTCAACAGTGGTGTGAATCCGATTATCTATGGCTTCTACAACGAGAACTTTCGCAGGGGCTTCCAGGCCGCTGTGACCTGCGGTTCCTGCAACTCGGTGGTATTGGAAATGCGTCATGTGCATTTTGTTCTCCCGCCTAACAAAGTGTCAGATGGGAACCAAGACGTGTCCGATGGAAGGAAAACGCAGCACTGTTTTGATGTGAATAGCCAGAGGACTCTTCACTGTATTCAAGGAATCCACCTAGAGGACAGAAATGGCATTGCAGTTTCTCATAAAGTGATTGGAGCTTGGATGGAGTGAGTTGTTCTGTCATCATTGTTGTTTTCAGCCACTTTATGTGGAACAACTACATACAAGCAGGGGGTAATGGCCATGCTTTCGATTAAGACTCGAGTTCGAGGACCATTGTGGGCTTTTCAAGGTGGAGTTTGCATGTTTTCTCCATGCTGGCGTGGGTTTCTTTCGGGATTCCGGTTTCCTCCCACAGTTGAACAACATGCGTTCAGGAGAACTGAGGTCTGAGAAATTGCTCAATCAACGTGTGAGTGAATGTCTCTTTGAATTCTGGAGTTTGTTTTTTGTTGTTGTTTTTCTTATGCTCAATGAACAACAATTTAAAAACTACGTATTGGCAAGGTTTCGGTCTCATCATGAAAGGGACATTGTTTTAACAGTGGCATGAGAAATTAAAATGTTGTTTACATGACTGAAGAATGTGGGGTGCAGGTGAAAAAATGAGATTTAAAAAAAAAAACATGCAATGTACTTAAAATGCAGATTTTAAGTACATTTGTACAATGCCTATACAACACACACACACACACACACACACACACACACACACAATTTACGTATGTACACACAAAACACAAAATGAAACATGAAAGTACAATAAAAATATGAACTTTTTTTCTTTCAAGTAAAACAGAAGAGCAACACCAACTTTCTGTAGAGATGTGTCATGTAATTTGTGTTTGTTAAAAATTTAAAGAAGATTTTAAAGATATTTGAATGTTTTATTTGTCTTCATGTCACGGTTATTTAGATATTTGTTTCTATCCTATACAATGTTTTTGCTAATCACCAACCTGTTTTATATTGTTCACTTAAATGATTTGTTGTTTATTGATGTTCTTTTACGCACACATTGTCTAATCTAATCTGAAATCAGACTGTTATTAGAGGCCTCCATAAAAAAAAAAACAATATATACCGTAAAACCTCTATTACAACGCCACCTCTAATAGAACTCAACTATGACGAAAGGGTTGACAAATAGACCGCCATCTTCATTATACAGCGACCTTCATTATACAGCCACCGTCATACAGGTAATATATGCGTATTACAGACTCCTCTATCACATTGTGTGTTATTTGCAAAGACATACACACGTTGTAGCAGCCGAAACGATGTGTGTGTGCATCTGTAATGTGTACTGTGACTTTAAGAGGCTCTCCGGGTGAGGTTCAGAAACGTAAGCAGAAATGCAGTTCTTGTGAAAAAAGAAATTAAAGCATTCTTGTAACTTCTTGTAACTATGCATTGTATTTTACTCATTTATTATAATTTTTGTAAGCCTGTAAACGCTTGTGTGCGCACCTTCAAGTAGCTAGCGGCTCATAGTTTCCAGCAGCTGTTAAACGGTTAAAATTGTTATATTTATGGGTTTTTTTTTACACAATTCCTTGTTAGAAGCTCTCCGCAGAGCTGAAAGAGAATAAAGAAAAACGAGGCAACCATGTCGGAAGATGCGATTGCTTTTAATTGGAAGCGCTATAACCTGGAGTCTAAGCTGTAAGTTGTCGGGTAGGCCAAGAAATACAATAGTTCAAAGGCTGCAAAAGACAAGAAGGTCACCCGTTCATGTGTGAATGATTGGATGAAACAGAAAGTGTTTCACAGCGGCGGTGAACTCTGCTTTCTCTGGAAGTTGAATTCAAAGTTGGTAGAATGTTCATATTTTCCTCATTGTGCACAGATGCACTTTGAGGAATACATTAAACATGACAAGGACAGCGATGCTTCACTCGACTTTCAGCTCGAAAAAAAATAATGAATCTCGTATTTGTTTCTGTTGATATTGAATGTGTGATCGGGGTTTTGTTCTATTTGATGTGACTGTGTGATCGGCGCTTTGTTCCTTTTGTTAAAAGTGTGCGATCAGCGTTTTCAGCTAGACTAATTATCAGTGCCGTACTTTTGCCATATACAAAATGTGTTATTCGTGTTCTCTTTTTCTCAATAAAATGTATTTTCCTTAAATTATGACCGCATTACCCATTGTTTTCTTTAGTCGAAAACGACAATGCCAGCGTAGTAGAACGCCACCTCTAATAGAGCACCCCCCATGACGGAAGAGTTGAAAAATAGAATGCCTTGCCGTTCAATTAGAGGTTTCACAAAAAAATTGTTGAATAATTTGAGAAAGATCATTTGTTAGTTGTTTGTTGTATATTTCTGTAAGTATTATAAAAACAGGTTAAAAGTAAAATTGCTATAAAAAGTCTCATTTGTAACAACATGCATGTAAAAGACATGTTGACAAACATTTCAGAAGGAAATTCACCAGGCATTCACAGCAATTTTATTATCAGCCACAAATCAGAACAGCATCTGAATTGGATGTGGAATCTTTTGTGATGTCTACACTTGCTTTTATGAGCTAGTTAATGTAAGATGCATAGCAAATTGTTAAAGAAGAAAGTTGGACAAAACCGCAAGACTTCATTAAATGGCACAATGCTATTTTCAGTGGAAGCTGTGGGGGAATTGACTGACCAATGAGCTCAGCGGGACACTTTTCAATTGCAGCCTGATGGGGTCTTCCGAAAGAAATTCTCCAATGTAAAAGTCACGTGCTGAAAATGCTTTGAACAATTCAGATGTTTCTTTTGCAAGAACAGCATAATTCTCTGAAACAGAATACAATGGCATACAATTTTTGACATGGTCAAAAAGTAAGAATTTATAACTAAAATAGTTTTATGAATATAATGAATTGACCAATTGTGGGAAGGCAAAAGTTACTTACTTGTCCTTAGTACAACAAGTAGTTTTTAGACGTGCAGTTGTAATTTAGTTTTGTTTTTTTTGAAAAAGTGAAACTTTCATTATAATTACCAATTCAAGTATCGTAAACGTACTACACTTTCACCAACGCAGTCAATCCGTCCGTCCAATGATCTCTTCCAAAATAATATGAAAGAACGAAACAATAACCCGTTTTTACACCAAATAAGTGTAGCGCTAACTTTAACCCGGCAAATGTTTACAGAAGGTTTCTAATTGGTTACAGCGGCGCACGAAATCACCAAACTGACGTCATCACAGAGACAGGTGCGTTAACGTGCACGTCAAACGTTTGGAGTGCTTGTAGAAACTCTTGGTTTCTAAAATGTGTTAATATTTATTTCACAGCCAGTCGAATTTGGTAGTTCACCCATAAGAAACGTTTGCGGCATTGTGCTGTTTTTAAGTCGCCTCTCAGATGGAAGTGGCTCGACCTCAGATCTGTGGTGTTTGTAAGCTTGGTGCTGGCCCGGGGCCCGGATATGTGAGCGAATCACTGGACTTGAATAAAGACACCGAAGAGAGCAAAGCTAAACCCGCCTTCCCATGCTCCATTTTCCCAACTCCGTCCAAACTCTCACCGCAAGCCACTGCTCGCCGCCGGCTCTGGCTCGATGGCCACATCCGCGCTCGTTCCCGTCATGAATTCCCTGCGGACATGTTCGTTCATCCTCAGTCTTCGCTTTTTATTAACTTTTCAGGTTAATTTGGAGTCAAACTACTACACGGATCCAGCAGAAAGTGATGTGTTAGACTACAAAGATCCCTGCAAAGCGGGTAATTTCTAATTCGCATTGCCTACTTTGGTTTAAAAATGTAATTTGAACTTTTAGATGTTGTTTAAAGTCTTTTATGGATTTGTTGTTCTTGTGTGTGGCGCACTGTTTGTTCTTGCAACATTTGTTATTATTTTTGTTTGTGTGTTTTGCGCGTGCGCTATTCAAAATTTTCACAACCATGATGTTGTTACGTGTGTAAAAAGAAACATTTTGGTCAAGATTTGTTGTTCCATGTATTGTGAAGGAGTCAAACGGCTTTGGCTGCGTGGATTAAATCGCCGTTTCAAAAGATGATTCTAATGATTGGGTGCGCCAGTTGATTGTGAAAAGGACATTATAGAAATAGTTTGGCGCACGCACGCACGCACGCACGCACGCACACACACTCACACACGCTTAGTCTCAGGAAATTTTAATTCGGTTGAAAGGATTATTTTGGTGGCTATGTCACTTTGAAAACTTGGGATGTTTCTGACTGAAGTGCTTGGTGTTTTGACATCTGACACGCTGAACTGTGGCGATCATGTCATTGAAATTTGTCAGGAATGAGATTTGAACCAAGCACGCTTGAATTTTTGATTGAGAGATTAAGCAGAATTATCAACGTAGTCGGAACATTCAACTTGTAATACTGTCTGATTAGATGTGGCATTTACACACTCAACGACCAACTAAAATGCGGCTTTATTTGATCATTTCTGATTGATAAAAGTTTTTGAGTTGACTAGTCAAAAGATAAGAGGCTAGATTTTTGTAAAAATCCATTATTTGTTTACCCTTCACTGTTACACATTAAGTCAGTATGAAAGGTTTTCTGGTTAATTCTAAAATACAGTTTAAAATATAAGTACTTAATTTGAAAAGGAGGAAAAAAAATCATTTGACTTTTCATTTTGTACAATTCGCCTCAGGCAGCAGATTTCTATTCATGGATATTCCACAACAGTGTAGCGCTAATTACTCAAACCTTGAGGAGCACCACTCAGTTCAACTGTTTCATTCTTTATTCTTTATTTCAGTGGCTTTTCTGGGGGACATAGCCTTGGATGAGGAGGACTTGCGTTTGCTAAAAGTGAAGTTCATTGATGCCACACAGAAAACTGGAGACATCTCAGTAACAGAATCAGGTGAGAATGCTTGCAAAGTTTTTTTTTTCCTTGTTGTCAATTTTAATTGTTAATTTATTATTATTTTCTTTTTGTCCTAGTAAACGGATCCTCGGTCAGTAAAGATAAACAGTTTCTGGCCTACCAAAGTCTTTTACGCAGAAGAAGAGCAGCCACAGCCAGACCTGAAAGAGTTTGGCAGAATGGCATAATCCCATATATTATTAGTGGCAACTTCAGCGGTAAAATATTTAGTTTTTTATATAAGATAAGAAAATCCTTATAGCTCCACAAGTAGCTTAAAACTAGTACTGAGCCATTCTTATTCTGAGTGTGTGAACTGCCCAGTTTCTGTAAAATTCTGTTTTAGTCAATCACAGTCAAAGTGTTGTGAAGATTAATATTGATCAGGTTGATTGTGAAAACTTCCTAACCTACTTGTGCAGGAAGCCAGCGGGCCATTTTCAAGCAGGCCATGCGTCACTGGGAGAAACACACTTGCGTGACCTTTGTGGAGAGAGGCACGGAAGAAAGCTACATCGTCTTCACCATCCGACCATGTGGGTATGTTTTTTTGCTCTGGCCTGATTCAGATCTGATTATCTCTCTCTCTGTCACTCATTCTCCATTGTAACCGCTTATACAGATCGATGTGCAGCTTTTTCTTTGCTGGAAACTGTTTGTCTCTTTGCTTTTCCGTTATCTTTTTGTGAAATGTCTCATTTTCCGAAGGCAAAACCATATTACTATGTCTGTTTTACTGGAGTTTACACATTTTACTTTATGGCACATCTCTGTGGATGGACTAAATCATTTTTTTGTCTTATTAACAGCTTTTCAAGTCAATTAATAGCAACAGATAAGAACATTTCTTGAATTGAACACTTTAAGAATGAGATGTCATTGTTTTTGTTCCTGGCTTGTGTTCATTTGCAGTCAATTTGTGAATTGTCACTAACACGGGTTCCCTTTGAAGGTGCTGCTCATTCGTGGGGCAGCGAGGTGGGGGTCCGCAGGCCATTTCTATTGGGAAGAACTGTGACAAGTTTGGCATTGTGGTGCACGAACTCGGACATGTCATTGGCTTCTGGCATGAGCACACACGACCCGACCGGGACGATCACGTGGCTATATTCAGAGAAAACATCCAGCCAGGTCTCAAAGCCAATGCCTTTATGTTTGTGTAAAATTCAAAACTCTTTGAATTTTAAAAGCAACAATTTCTACTTCTTGCAACATGTTACATTATTTACTTTTATAAATATTCAATAACGCCTTCAAGTGTTTAATCCCTCTTTTGAATGTGTTTTTGTAGGTCAGGAATACAATTTTATAAAAATGGAGCTGGAAGATGTGAATTCCCTCGGGGAGGTGTACGATTTTGACAGCATAATGCATTATGCCAGAAACACTTTCTCTAGGTTTGTGGATTCAATCAATGCTTTGCAGAAATATTTTAAATCTAATTGGAGTTGTTAAATGAATTTTTCATTTATTCTCTCAATTTATTTAAACATCACATTTGGGTTAATACAATGGCGAAATATCAATTTGTAGGATTACACAACAAAAATAAGTAAAATACTTTCATGGAGAAAGTGATGCAGGGCCAGGGTAAAAAGACGAGTTTTAACTTGTTTTTTTTTTATTGGAGACAGGGAGTATTGTACAGAGATTTTGTGGCAGATGTAAAGAAGCAGACCGTGTAAAGACTCCCATAGTGGAATGACGAGCTGTATGGACATAAAGGAGAGAAGCTGAGTAAGAATAGTGTTGGGAATTTTAGTCTATGCTTGTTAAAGTGAAGGACCCTTTGTGTTGTGTTGACATAAAGGTGTTGCCAGCAGCTGTATCAAAATAGTGTGTATTAGTGCATTGAATGTGTAGAGTCAGTTATTGAGGCGTGAGAATGGCCTGATGACCTAGACTTTGAATGACCAGGTAACTTGTTGCTTGAGGGCCAAACGACCGCCAGCTTCTATGGAAAGCCTGTTGTTCCGTCTCAAGGACAAGCAAGATGGTATCCAGGCAGAGAGTGAGGGACGGACTGTTTTTAGTTAACTCCTTTTAGTTTTCTTATTTGTTACTTCTTGTATTAAGCAAAGCTACCGCTGCCTTTTTGCCCTTTTAAAGCCGAAATATTCACATTGTGTGGTTTTTACCTTCAGCTTTTTGCAGTTAGGGCAGTTTGGGATTGAGCCAAAGCAAATAAAGCCTTTTCAGGCTTTTCATCCTGGACTATTGTGTGACTGGAGCGGCGTTGTTCTCTGGCATGCAGGCTCGGCTCCAGTGAGTCGGTGGCCAATGTCGACCTGTCCACTTCCGCTTTCTGACCATAAAGTTTAAAGCTCAAATGTTCTGCTAAATGGACATTGAAAGAGCATCTGATAAAATTGAGCTTTTGTGTTTGTGAAAAAAGGGGCATCTATCTTGATACTATGCTGCCAAGGTATGATGTTGATGGCGTCCGACCTCCCATTGGACAGCGGACCAGACTGAGCAAAGGAGACATCGCACAAGCAAGAAAATTATATAAGTGCCCAAGTAAGTGGCACTTCACAAGCCGTGCGCATCTGCAGCCTTTGTTCCTCGTCATTTTTAGCCGATGTGTGACGTAAGATCAATTTTTTTAATGTGAAGAGGAAAATCATTTTTGATTAGTTGTTTTCATGTGAATTTAACTGTAACCGTACGAAGTTCTGTGGTTCATAGCTTGATCCTAAACACTGACCTTACCATCTGCTAAACTCCTACTGTTTTCTATTAAAAAAAGGTTTTCCGGTTTCCAGGAGAAGCATCTGCAAGTTTTTCCTGATGTGGTTTTTCTGCAGGATGTGGCGAGAGCCTACAGGACAGTGCTGGAAACTTCTCCTCCCCTGGGTTTCCCAATGGATATGCTGCATATCTCCATTGTATATGGCGGATTTCTGTCACGCCGGGGGAGAAGGTGGATGAAGATTACGTGCAATATTATTAATAATCTCGGGTTATGATTATTATTTCACTTTGTTTTTAATCTGTCTTTTGTTTTTGTTCTTCTTTGTACTGTTATAAGGAAAAACGACTTGTTTTTTCTTGTGTGTGTGTGTGTGTATGTGAGCGAGATCCTAAGAGAAATTATAAATTCTTTGTTTCCCCTCAAACTAAATCGCAAGGGTTTTGTATAATATGACAAAAAAAGTTTTTTTGGGTGTGTCATTGATTTTCACCTTTTTATCTTTCTCTCTCGTTTATTTTAGGTCGTTCTTAACTTTACGTCACTGGATTTGTACAGAAGTCACTTGTGCTGGTACGACTATGTGGAGATTCGTGATGGTTACTGGAGAAATGCGCCATTGAAAGGTGGACGTTTCAGCTCTCAGTCTCTCATCTTTTTTTGTATTTCTTTTTTTGAAATGAAAACATGCAAATGCAACGGTTGTGTAATTAATAAGTCATGAGAAGACTTTAACATCCTGACCAGTGCTTTCTGGAGATGTTCTCACACTTTGATCTGTTGTCCTTGCTTCAGGGCGTTTTTGTGGAGACCAGCTTCCCGAGGCCATCGTGTCCACTGACAGTCGACTATGGATTGAATTTCGCAGCAGCAGTAATTGGGTTGGGAAAGGCTTCTCTGCAGTCTACGAAGGTATTGACCTACCATTTTTGCCTCTAAATACTTTGAACCAATTTTGCTTTACCTTTGCCCTCTGTCGATAATTTAGCCATTTGTGGAGGAGAAGTGAGAAGAGACAGTGGGCAGATTGAGTCGCCAAATTACCCTGACGACTATCGGCCTAATAAGCTCTGCACGTGGAGGATCATAGTACCAGAGGGGTTTCACGTCGGCCTCATCTTTCAGTCTTTTGAGGTGATATCAATTGTAAAAGAGTTCCATATATGGAAATGTATACACGTATGTTTGAATTGTAATGGGCAGCAGCGGGAAAGACTTGAGCTCTTCTGCTCTCTTCCCAGATCGAGAAGCACGATAACTGCGCTTATGACTTTCTGGAGGTGCGAGATGGGGATTCCGAAGGCAGTCCTCTTCTGGGCCGCTTCTGCGGGTATGAAAGGCCAGACGATATCAAGAGCAGCTCCAACCAGCTGTGGATTAAGTTTGTGTCTGATGGTTCTGTGAACAAAGCTGGATTCGCTGCCACTTTTTTCAAAGGTGACTTCAACGGCACTGACCTGTCATTTTGGTGATGAGATGAATTCTTTTCTTCTAACTCTACAGAGGTTGATGAATGCTCCAGACCTGATAATGGTCACTGTGAGCAGCGATGCGTCAACACCCTGGGCAGCTACCGTTGTGCTTGCGACCCGGGATTTGAACTGACTCCTGACCGTAGGAGCTGTGCAGGTGATGCTTGTTTCCTGCACACATAAACTCAAAGTCTGGGTGTCTTACAAGTATACCCCACTCTGTATAATGGCCTGGTGGCAATATGATAACACACAAACTTTAGATCCCATAATGCAGTGCTTTAGCTACCTTGCCTTGTATAAATAGTTGTAACAGTGTAATTTGTAACATTGACTTAATAGCTTTATGTTGTTTTTTTTTTTTTTTTTTTTTTTTAACAGCACATTTAAATTGTCTTGTATAATTTTGACAATATATATTTTCACAGGACAAAAAAAGTTATTTAAGGGTCTTTATTTATTAATTACTGCCAGTTTTCATTCATAGTTACTTTTAAACTTGATTTGTTTTAATGTGATTTGTACAATTGTATCCTGTTTGGCTCGTGACTTAAAGCGTGCTGTGAGTTTTGGCCCCTGTGCAGTTGAGTTTGACACCCCTGTGAAAAAAAAATTACTGTATACTGTTACTGGTCTTGATTCCACATTTTCTCAAGTACTCGTACGCGAACGACACATGGCTGCAGCTCATAGCGCGAAACACGTCAGCGTGTGTTTCAAAGTGAATGAAGGTGACAAAATGGTGGACTGCAAATTGTGCCTAGCGGAATTGTCCAGAGGCTCAAAATGTAGCGCATTTAACACAAGTGATTTATTCAAGCACCTAAAATCACAACACGACGACGAGTACTAAGAGTTTGCTTCTTAGTAACAACACACGCTGCAGAAAACTCTTGCAAGAAGAGAAAAGCGTGTTAGTTTTTCCAAATAATTATTGTGCACTAAATAGAAAACATTTAATATTAGTCCCCCTTCTGCTGTCAAAAGCAAGTACTTATTATCTATCTATGTATAAAATGTATATTATGTATACATATTAAATTTTAGATTTGATACATGTATACATATTATACTGTAATATGTTGCATACAACATACTTTTTTTTTAAATAAATGTTCTTAATTCCAAACTAGCCACTTGCTTTTTTACAAATTTTTATTTTATGAATAAAGCTGTTTTCTGTCATTTTAAAGCATGTTTTAAATAAGTACTCTGTATTGGTATTGGCGAGTACTGCAATGCAAGTTCTCGTACTCGTTTTCCAAAAAAGTGGTATCAGTGCATCTCTAATAATAAACAACTATTTTTAATTGTTTTCAATATAAATTTTTTCTTTACGTTTCTATTGCCATTTATGTGATGATCAATTAAGAATTTTAGCCTGACAGACCAAAATATAACACCTGTATGTTAAAAATGTTAATAACCTGGAGTCCAAGTGAAATTTATTTTCAATTGAAAATGAGAAGACAAACAGAAGTTTGACTATAATAATGAATATTTGATATAGGCTTCTGCCGTTGAACAAGCTAAAGTCACACAGGCTTTATTACTTAGAGCCGAAAAAAAAATCAAACCTTTTAGAAACGCGACCTTGAAACGTCTGCATTTGGATATTGTATTTTTCTGCCTTTTGAGGAAAAATAAGCCATTGTCATACTGATGCCGTGGACTGTATCAGATTTTGTTCAAAATACAACAATAGCCTGAAGGCTGTTATTAGAAAGTTGTGTGTCATTTGTATAATAAAGATAAAATGCCTTAATTCGTCCTTGCGAGAGAGCAGCACCACAAAAGCAAAAGGCATCAGGCATAAAATGGGTTGTTGAGATGGCATGAGGTCCGTTATTAAATTCCAGTTCTGCCAAAATTTCATTTGCTGCTATTCAACTATACTTCTGTAGGGTTATATGATTGGGATTTTAATTAATTTCGTATTATTTGAGTTGTGTCTGATTGCATGTTTTAAATCCATTTGAGCTAATCAGGAATAGTTGCATGTTCGAGCAGAATCGTTTGTAGGTGCCTTCTTGGAAACCAATCATAAGATGATTAGCATTAGATTTGCAATATGCATTTAGAGAAAGCTTTTTAGTTAATTTACCTTACAATACATTATTATACTTCAGAATCTGATTTTATACTTTATCTTCTAATTGAACACCTTAGGTGTTGCAAACCCCACGTTGCAGCCTTGTGAGTAACTGGGATGTGTAAGTGGTTTTGGTTCCTGCGGGGTTCAAGTTGGTTTCCAAAGTCAAATCCCATTCTAGTAGCAAGTTTGAATTTGTTTCAATGTCTTTTTTTTCTTTTTATACCAGCCTCCAAAGTAGGCAAAAGATGTATTTTCAAAAATATAATGTACTGTATTTACAGCTTAATGTGCAATGTTAGTCTAGGAAAACTAAATTAAATATTGAAAGATTCAAAAGAACAAGATCATGGTATTACATGGATTTCCAAGAGCGCTCAGCAAGAGTGCTCAGGCACCCAAAGAGAGTGGGAAGCGGGCGAGAAAGATCAGAAGTACGCAATGGAGACCAGAAGTGCACGAGAGAGATCATTTTGGCTGAATCAACTTCGAAATGATTTAACAGTGAGTCGAGACGCTGTAGGTCGGTTTTCTTTGATTCTTTGAGAGAGACTGCTACTTTAATGCATCGGAGGTTGTTTACTCGGCCTTTCTCGTGAACCTTGAGAAGACTTTCTGCTGACAGACACATAGGAAGCAGAAATAGCTTTGTATTGACTGCTGGATCTTCTTTTTCTTGCTCTTTTGAACAGTCGCAGCGACATATTGCAGTCGTTGTCAATCGACAACAGTCACAGTGATTTGTTTACATCCTTTGAGAAATCTAACAGTCTGGAGAATATTCAAGACGTTACCCGACAGACATGCCCATCTTTCTGCGATTTCCATTTGAAACTACTGACAGATTTTAAAGTTGAAAATGAGAGTCCTCTAAAAAAAATCCCTCATTCCCGTCTCGCACTGGTATTTTTTTATGCAGGCCGTCTCCTGGTAAAATTGCTCACTTGATATTGAGTGTGCATAACTGGCTTTAAGATTGTCTGCTGATCTGGACCACTAGGCGGTCTTGATCATACTGTGATAGTGGAGTGTTGGATTGGGGAAAGTGTAAAGTCGTGCCTGATCTGGTAATTTGTGTAATTTGTTGACATTGAGTCTCACAGCAAACTCGAGCCCAAAGCCTTAACTCAAGGAGTTTTTTAAACTGTTGATCTTACTGAAATTATGGGAGAACTATGGTGTGCTGTGGTGTTTTAGCACCATTACTACAAGGCTGGATGTCTTTGGGGGTGTTAAGTGGCTCAACTAGATGTGAAGTGCTGCTATTTCATTGGGCAAAAAGGATGGTGTGTGTGGTGATGTACGACTTTGTAAAAAGGCACCTTGAGAAGTGTAGCGCCAAAAATAAATTGTATGTGTATTATTATTATTATTATTATTATTATTATTATTATTATTATGTGACTTCACTTCTCCAGAAACAGGAAGTATATAGAAAGACATTACAAAAACAAACTGCCATAAGGGGCGAAAAGGACTTAATAGAACCATACTGTAAGGACAAGACTCTGACTTGGCTAAGCTTAGCTTCATGAAAATCAAGCACAGTACAGGAAGCACAAAGAAGGTAAACAGAGACACGATTGACCTAATAATTAATTTATCAAGGGGGGAAAATGATGAGAACTAGATGGCAGGTGGATGAGGACACAACCAAAATTTAAGATTATGATTTAACTGATCTTCAACTGAGAACAAAACCGAAGAGACTTTTCAACGCTGTTGAAAAGCACTTATCAAACAAGGGGTATTTTTTAATACTTTTGTCCTCAACTGCAGATGTTTGCTGTATATGGTTTGCTGAGTGTCATCTTCTGTTTTGAACACACACACACACACACACACACACACACACACACACACACTTCAAAATAAAATCCTTTTTCAGGTACTAAATTGTCCGAGTTGATCGCAGACTTACTTTACCATTATGTTTTCACACTTTTTGTCCCTGTCTATTTCTATTTTTGTCGTGCTTTCGGCGTAATCACGCCCACTGGGACAGAGCAGCGTTTCAAATTAGGGGGCACCCCAAAATACGACAGAACTAATGCAAGATCATCTTTCCTTTATAATATTTACCGTATTTTCTGCACTATAAGCCGCATCTGCTCTATTTTCGGAAAAAAAAATAAAAAAAACATAAACAAGCCGCATCTGCATACAAGCCACATCGATTCTATTAAAAAAAGTTCCCTTTCCAGTTGTTCACTTGACACTACTGGGGACAACATTATCTTACAGGGAACTAGGGTTTCAGTCCAAACCTGGAGAGTTTTGCAAGCCACAGATATGTATGTTTTTGGATTCGATGTTTTTCGTGCTGCAATAATTTTTTTTGCTTGCATTCGTTAAATGAATGAATGTATGAAATGTTTTAGTATTGGTAGCATGATAATTTTTCGTTTTTTACGTCGTGCATAAAACAATAAAACACTTACTGTTTTATTGCTTGACATTTGTTCCGTTGTACTGTATGTATCTGCTTAACATCATCTTTCGTTTTTTAATGTTATGTCAATGTACACTTACTTGCCATTATTACTTGACATCTGTTCCTGTGATTTTTGTACTGATATGTTTGTTAACATTACTTTAATAAAAAATACTACGTGACAAAAAGTGTTTTAAAAGTTTGAATAAGTGTAAAATAAATACGTAAATGCGGATTTTCACCTATGCGGTCGCAGAACGATTTTGAATTGTAAATGTACATGTATGTAACTAAATAGATCCTTTCCTAACCTGTATTTTACAGGTTGCTGATTAAAACTTATAAAAATTATATCTGCTTAGAGCGGCCCTAGTGGTGGAAAAAAATCCGCAGAATAGCCGCACCTTTGTATAAGCCGCGTGGTTCAAAACATATGAAAAAAGTAGCGGTTTATAGTCCGGAAAATACGGTAAATGATTGCGTTGATCATTGAGTTTGGCAGAATTGTATAAATGCTGGATTAAGATCGTGAGGAGGAGTGGAATCGAGATTGTGAGCTTTAAATGATTAGTCGTGCAGCTCTAGTATATATTTAGTATTTAGAAGCAGGAACAAGTATTGTTGAATAATATATACCCTAAAACATCTATTAGAAGGCCACCATAATGGAAGGGTTGAACATTAGAAGGCCACCTCTATTAGAATAGTACAGGTAACCACTTTTATACAAGTAATATTTACATGTGAAAAATCCTTCTAGTCTATTAGAATGACGGATGAGTTATTAACATTCGTTTGTGATTCTTCTGGGTTCTTTTACAGTGTGTGTTTATTTTTGGAGAAATGAATGAACTCAACAGAATGTATAAGTACTATTCTCCATACTAGAGCTTTTAACAGTTATTGGCATTTCGGTGGCATTTGATTCCAGCAGCCGCCTGTGGTGGATTCATCAGCAAACTCAATGGCTCCTTCATAAGTCCAGGATGGCCGCAGGAATATCCCCCCAACAAGAACTGTGTGTGGCAGCTCATTGCCCCCATGCAGTACCGCATCACCTTGCTGTTCGACGCCTTTGAGATTGAGGGTAATGATGTAAGTTTGCCTCACTAGGGACAACAAATGTTTTGTACAGTGAAAGCGTAAACCGTGGATGTGTGTCATTTTGGAAAATGCTGTAGTCACTTGCATGAAAGCCGAATTGACCAGTTATCAAAATTCCATAAAATCTGATATTTCATTAACCCTTTCAGGTCTGTAAATATGATTACGTGGAAGTGCGCAGTGGCCTGTCCACCGACTCCAAGCTACACGGAAAATTCTGCGGCACGGAGAAACCCGAAGCCATCACGTCTCAGCTCAACAGCATGCGTGTGGAGTTCAAATCCGACAACACGGTGTCTAAACGGGGCTTCAAAGCGCAGTTCTTCTCTGGTGAACCTTAGCACTCGCTAATTCACAGCATCTGTGTCATTAAAATAATTGCACGGTGCCAAAATTGTAATTTTCGATCTGGCAGACATGGACGAGTGTTCGCGGGAGAATGGAGGCTGCCAGCATGAGTGCGCTAACACGTTCGGGAGCTACAGCTGTCAGTGCCGCAGCGGCTTTGTGCTGCACAGCAATAAACACGACTGCAAAGAAGGTCCTAATTGTTACTTGTCAATCTGAAATTGAATCAATACTTCATATTAATTCCCTTTTCAACATTCCCGACATGTCTGTGGGTTGCACTTCCAGTTGGCTGTGACCAGGTGATAACCAGCGTCTCTGGTATCATAACAAGTCCCAACTGGCCAGATAAATACCCCAGCAAGAAGGCCTGCACATGGCAGCTGACCACCACCTCAGGCCACCGCGTCAAATTGGCAATTACATTGTTTGCCCTGAAGTTACTTGAAAGTCTATTAAATCTTACGTGGCGATGAAATTGAAATGTTACTCTCCACCACAGGCTTTCGAAGAGATTGACATGGAGGCTCATCAGGAGTGCACTTACGACTACGTGGAAATCTATGATGGCCCGAATGGTCGAGCGCCCGGCCTTGGACGTTTTTGTGGAAGTAAAAAACCCTTGCCGCTTCTTTCTACCAGCAGCAGTTTGTTCCTGCGGTTTTTCTCCGATAACTCCGTGCAGAAGAGAGGATTCAAGGCCTCCTATTCAGCAGGTCGTTCTTTTATCATGACCGCTTTCTGTGCAATTAAATGGATTTCTGCTAATGATAGCCCATCTTGGTTTCAGAATGTGGAGGAAGTTTGAAAGCGGAGGTGAAGACCAACGATCTGTATTCTCATGCTCAGTTCGGAGACAACAACTATCCCGGAGCTTCAGACTGTGACTGGGTGATCTCGGCAGAGAAGGGCTACGGCGTGGAGCTCATCTTCCATATATTTGAGATCGAGGAGGAAGCTGACTGCAGATACGACTATGTGGAGCTGTTTGATGGGGCTGATGTCAAAGCGCCCAGACTGGGCCGCTACTGTGGATCAGGGGTAAAAACACATATGCAATAAATTGTATAAAGTAAAAATAAGTTGTATAAAAGTGTCATTATATAACAGACAATAAAGATTTACATGATATGGTTGTGTATTGCTGCGAATCAGCTAATGGTGTAATCAACATCAATTGCGTTGTTATACACAATGTATACAGTATATACTCTTTGTGTGTGTGTAAATAGTATAAATACACGTATTTGCCTATATTGTACAGCATTTAAGTGTACATGTGTCTATACGGTATGTATATCATTTACATGTACAGTATGTGTATATATATATATATATATATATATATATATATATATATATATATATATATATATATACACACACACATATGTATGTGCATGTATGTACATACACAATGCTTAAATCAATACTTAATGCAAATATTTAAACCACACATTATAAAATATATTTGCATGAATGTATATTTATATATAATTTCATTTTACACACATATATTGTATATAAATATTTAACTTTTAAAAAGGTTTGTGTAAATTAGCTTTTTTCTTTTACATTATGAATGTACTTTATTTTAAAAACGTGATTTTTAAGATAAACAAAAACATTTTTTCTTTGATTTCAGCCGCCTGAGGAAATATTTTCAGCTGGAGATGCCATTGTGATCAAATTTCACTCGGATGACACCATCAACAAGAAAGGTTTTCACCTCCGGTACACTAGCACTAAGTTTCAGGACGCCTTGCACACTAGCAAGTGAGTCTCGGAAAACACAGCGTCCAGGACGTCTTACATTGCACATTTAAAATGCAACCCAAGCTCTTCTTCAGACTGCAAGATGATGGACTAGACATGTCCTAAGATTCTCTGTGCCCGACACTAAGTTAGTCGAATGTGTTTGGTTCAGACATTTTACATCACCGAAGCCTTGTCTTTCAAGAGGAAGATTGAAAAGACATTCATCAGTATGAAGAGGCTTGTTTGCGGCCTGAATGATGAATAGGGCTTTAAAAAAAACAGCCACGTTGAAAATGCCACCGGGTGTTTTTCAATATAAAATGTAAAAACATGTATAATGCATAATTTTTATTTTTTTACTTTTTATTTTGCCACCGATCAAAATGATAATGATCTTTTAGAATTTAGGTGAGAGAGGTGGGATTTAAAGAACCAATCTTAATTTCAGTTGTGCAAGACTTTTTGTGGCTGTTTAAATTTATTTTACATAATATTTAATTTATGTCAGGTGTTGAAAAACCATAAAACTCTACCTGGATTGTTAAATATTCACTCTAATCTGTTTTCACTAGTTTAAATAAAGTCATAAAGTTGTATTCTGTTTAGTCAGGGATTCGTTTATGTGGACATTTTTTAATAATCATAACAAATATTTTGTATAATTTTGCCCTTCTGAGTAAATTCCCTTTAATTTTTTTTTATAAAATGAGACTTAGTTCTGTCAGTTTGTGCGAAGATGGTCCAATAAAAAATTATTGGCACCACCCTGTGGTATGAAATGGTACTGCATAATTTAATGGAAACCTGCCACTTTTATTGTGTAGTACAATGTACAATTTATTCATATTACATCAAGCTCTTGTGTCAACTGAACACCGTTTCAGATTTCCGGACTTTTCCTTAATTTCTAGACATGCTGTATGCATGATTAAAAACATCCCAATAATAAAAATGATTTAAAACACGAACATTCACACTTCTGCTCACAGTGTTGTATACAATGTATGTAATGTTTTTTCTTGTGCTGATTGTCTTGTGCTCTTCAATTTCCAAGTCTCTTTGGATAAACATTCTTTATAAAATGAAGAAAAGATGAAGGTTTCACATCTCCATGTTTAGTCTCGGGGTTAGTAGTTCAGAAAATTCAGCTTGCTGCAGTGAATTTAAAGCCATTATAACAATTAAAAAAACATATGCACAAACGTTAAACCTTAAATATGGAGAAATATTTCACCATATAAAAGGCAGATTTTCCCCAAAACTGAGTTAACACGTCAAGTCCGGCCTGGTGTGAACATTTTTAAATTTTAGGAAGAAAAACTTTCAGAGGCTCATTTTCGTGCACTTTGTCCAGGAAGCCTAGGTTGAAATAAGGAAAGAGAGTCTCGTTAAAGGTGTCCTGGAAAGTGTAGAGATGCGTCATGCTCTCGCTGTTGTAGAAAGACACCAGGCCTCTCTTGTAATCCAGATAAACACCGATCCTCGCCAGCGTCTCATCCAGGGACAGCAGCGTCGGAGGAGACGTTCCGGCCATGTACTGAACTCCATACGACAGAGACAGCGTCCAGAAACCGTTAGCCGGCATGGTGTTGATGACGCCTTTGCGCGAAGCCGACTCTCTGGCGACACCTACCGTCCACACGGTGCTACTGCACACCTCCACCTCCCAGTAGTGGCGGCCCTTGTTGAAGCCCTGGTTGGCCAGCAGGGAGAGCGCGGCGTTGAAGCGTTGCGGGTTGTCCTGCAGGGCGCTGTTGAAGGTCTGGTAGCGCACACAGGTGAGTGAGGAGGTGAGCTTCAGCCAGGGATTCGCCGTTTTGGAGTTAAAGGTTATGGCTTCTGGAACTGGACAAAGCATTACAATTAAGATTCAAATCCAGAGCAAGTAATTCAAAATGGGAAGCTGTAGAATCAGATGCAATCGATTCGAATTTTACAATTAGCATTGTTTTAGAAGTTGGCATGACTTTAAAATGGTCTTAAAATTGGTTTGTTCATTACTTACAAAAGTTATGTATATTCAAAACAAATTTAACATCTGAATGTTTGTGTCAAAAAAAATGTTCAAGTACAAAAGTAAAAATGTTGATTTCATACTAATGAAATTTTATTCATATTGAATATGTTAAACATTTCTTAAACATGTCTGGTTAATGCACAACAAACCTTTCGCACTTATGGGCCAGCACATTTAACGTTTAAAACTACTTAACATGCATTACATGTTTGAATGTAAACAAATAATGACATTTATAGTTTATTATAAATACAAAAAGTGACATTCTTTAAACTCTGTTAATAATTAAAATGTAATTATCTCAAAATAATGTTTCTATTTCATTGTATCTTATTTTATTTACTTATCTGAGCACAAATCTCTTAAAATATAAATTTCCATGTAATTAATATAGTACCAAGTTAATGTACGTACTACCTATCAAGTTATTTTATTTTCAAAAAACAAAAGTCAATATGTATTTGCATACAAATCCAATTTTCTTTTTGTTTATTGGGCCTGAATATTTTTTTCCATGTTTATAGATGGATATTCCCAAACCTGGATAAAGGCTTCCCTTCAGAGATTTCCAGACCCTGTACTGCAGCGGTCCAGCGAATCGTCCCTCACACAGGCTGGGGGCCGTCAGTACTGGCTTCTCAAACTTCGGAGGCTTCCTGCTCGGAAAAACAAAGGGCCAGACTCAAACAATAAAGCCCTTCTTGGCGAAGAAACTAGAAAAGCAAATGTAAGTGATGTGCAGGAGTCTCACCTCTGCAGCAGACTCTTAATACTCTGGAAGGAAAACAGATGGGAAGGGCTCAATATTGGCAGAAGGAAATGGTTTTCACATGAGATCATTTTTTGAAATGAAGCTCCACCACCTCTGCTTGGGAAAATCCCCGCGTGCTGCACTCATGTGGTATCTCCACATAGCTGAGATCATTTTATTGTCTACTGAGATTCCACAAAGCTTGAAACTTAATATTGAGACGATTATATGAGATGACCGCGCACCCACCCTGAGGAGAGAATAAGGGTCTTGTTCGCCGAGCTTGTCCTCGATGTCGTTCATGGCTCTGCGCAGGCGAGAGATCTCCACACTCAGCAGAGCCTTGTGCTCGTCCAGTCGGATCAGCTCTCGACGCTCCTCCGTCTTCAGCTTGACTTGCAGGAGCTTCTCCTCCTGGTACAGGAACTGATGGAGCTCGCTGAACTGGGCTTCGATTCGTTGCTTGAGATCAGCGGTGTGCTCCTGGACAACCAACACATGTCATTGAAAATAGCTGTAAGCAGCAATTGAAGGAATCAAGTCTTTTCTCTTTGAAAAGTTTTTTATATACTGTATTATGCACTATAGCAAGAAAGATCCGTTCTAGAATTGACGTGTGAGTTCAAGGCCGGTTGGATCTTTCTGTGTGGAGTTTGCATGTTCTGCAAGGTGTTCTTGAGTGGGTTTCTTCCGGGTCTCCGGTTTCCTCACACAGTCCAAAAAACAAATGGTACGTTTCTGGTAAGATGATTAAATGGTAGAAAATAGATGGATTTATGTGTGTATGCACTAATATAAACAGTATACACTGTTTGTTTTTTGTTTATATAAATACAGTCTATGTATGTGTTTTGTAATTGTGTATATACATTGTTCAGTATAATAGACATGAACTATCACATAGTAAAAAATGGTTGCTGGTTGATCATTAAATATATTTATATGGTAGTACAGAATATGGTAAATGCGCAGTAATACAATTATTTTTCCCTTTATTCCTGAAAGCATTTTAATTTTAGGCACATTTTAAAAAGTATCACTTTAAAACAAACACTGGTAATTAATAGCTTCTGATTTTGTAAAAGATTCTGAAAAAGGTTTTCTGGACACAACATCAGTACATAAATAGTCCAGTTTGGTGGCCCTACATAATTTTTTCCCTACATTAGGCTGATCATTAACAAAACTAGCATACTAAATACATTTTTAAACAAAGAAACATGCAAAAGTCATGTTTAATCCTTCTAAAAGATTTTAGCAGCATTTGTGCCTCCTCACCTTCAGCTTCTTCACCTCCTCTTCAGTGTCGCGGTCACACTCCAGAGCCATGTTCAGCTCCTCCTGAAGAGCTTTAGCAGACGTGCTGAGAGAATCCTGTTCACAACCAACGTGATTATTATTCCTCATCGCACGGAGCAACGTGTGAAAAAGCCTCCTCATCTTCTTACCCGGTACCTCTGTTGAGCATCTTCCACACACACCAGCGTGTGAGTCCTGTGATCCTGAGAGATGCCACACACCAGGCACACCAGCTCCTGGTCTTCTTCACAAAACAGCTTCAGCTCTTCCCGGTGTCGGCTGCAGAGAGGAGTCGGAGGCAGAACGTCCTCTAAAGACCGGCTGAACCGCCCTCCATGTTCTTCTATCCCCTGGCAGTAGCTCTCCACAATGTTGGCCACTATGCGATTGGGTCGGCAGCTCTGGCCTGAAAAGACTTTCCGGCACTGGGGACAGGAGCCGGACTCGCCCTGGCCTTTGCGTGGGCCGCTCCAGTAGCTGGTGATGCAGGACTCGCAGAACGTGTGATCACAGGGCAAGGAGACCGGAGACTTGAACAGGTCCAGGCAGATGGAGCAGGTCAGGTCTTTGCTGAGGCGATGTGACGAGCTTTTGGACCCCCGAGGGCCCACCGACACTTTTTGCTTCTCCATTTTGACTTCCAGTGGAAGACTGTTCAACACCTGATCTGATAAGGTTGACCTCTTTGATCTTCTCTCCTGGTCCGGTCTCACAGCTCTGCTCCAGACGTTCCCGGGACTGGCGAGGAATGGCGAGAGGAAGCCGAGGGGCGGCTCTGCTCTCAGCTTTGATACAGCAGAACGCTGCCGTCCCCCCTGCTCCCCTTCCTATGACGTCAGACCAACAGCCAGGAAACCGAGGACTGAGACATGGATTGTTTATTTTTACAATAAGTCTCTTCTCCAGGCAATGGCCTCATGATTCCAGGCCAACTCTCTACATGGAGTAACTTGGTATTGATCCAAAACACTTTAATCCGCTCCATGTGATTGCGTGTGTCAGCACAAAAAGCTTTGTGAGTAAAACCAGATGTGCCCTACTTTTATAAACCTTTTCTTTTCTTGGTGCTCACATTTTAGTTAATTTGACCAATTCTTGTTGAGTGTAACTAGAGTAATTGTGCTTTTTGTCCCCCTCATATTGTTTCTTATATTGTTTATAGGTAAAGTTTTTTTTTAAATCAGTTGTAATTCCTAAAATGTTTGTGTTATTTATTTTAATTATTATGAACATATTCATTGGGAACTTTATGTATAGCTCAAGTATGTTCGGGCGTGTGCTAATTTTCAATGCCAAACAATGAGGTCTTTAAAAAAACAATATAATATTAAAAAAAAAAAAATCTATTGATTATGATACATTATGAAAAAGTGCAAGGGATAAAAAGCATTTCCTACTTTAAGATGATTGTGATCAGCGGCATAAAGTACTCAAGCAAATGGACTTTGTTGCTTAAGTATACTTGGTACTTGTACTGAGTATCAAAAATATAATCAACTGATCGGTGACTTGTAACTTATAATGTAATTTTTACATTGGTATCCGTAAGGTATTTGTACTTTTACTCCAGTATGGTTTTCAGGTAGTCTTTACATCTCTGATCGTGAGTATAATTCTCTCCAACTTCTGTGATCTGTATCTTTGTGTGTGAGTGTGTGTTTGCAGCTGTTGTTTTTGTAGTTGAAAGATTTGTTGAATGTGACTTGTTTCTCCAGGGACGGTTTCTGGAAAAAAAGAAGGTTGTTTGAAAAGAGTTCACCCCCCTCCTGTCGTCCCCAAGACCGCTCGGCCTACACTTCCTTCCGCTTCCATCTTTATTGTTCCAGTATTATGGGAAGGAATATGGAAACACTAAACAATGGTGAAAACTAATTGTACAAGTACAGTTTTGGCACAAACACAAGGTTGAATAAATCTGAGGAAAGTCTTGGGAAGCGCAAAATAATTTTACTCTGAGGGTCTTAGAACTGGGTTTTAGGTCAGTTAGCGGTGGTATCTTGATCCTGACAGGAAACTTGGCAGTCATGATAGGGGCTTTTTAAATCAGAGAGTTTTTTGCAGTTGTTTACGGTTACTGGGAAAATCCACCCAACTTTATCTGGGTGGGTTTAGGAGTTTTCAGGTCAGAATGGGATTCTGAAAGCCGCAGGATAGGAATAGCCAGACAGTACTGTGAAGGAAGATTCAGCCTCTTTATTCTCATCTTCACAACAACTGGACGATACAGGAATGGGCGAAACCACTTGGCTTGCACACAGATAAAACTATGATTCATGCAAAAACAGTATAATGTGTTTGATATACAGTACAGTATTTTCCATTCAACACATCAAGTATGTTTCCACGCTTATGGAATTCCAGCCACTAAACTTTTTTAACATAACTTTTTACTATTAATTTACAAATAAATCTTAGCTCGCAGTTATTTAAGTTGTCAAAGGTATTTAATGTATTTTTCTACATTTTGGTAAAATGTACTAGTTGGAAATGAATGCAGCTAAATGGCTCCCTCCGGTGGTCAGAAAGACGAATGACTAAATAGTTACAGTGTATAAACCCAATCTAGTTACATTTAGTTTAGTTTTAAAAATATGAAATATAAGTGTTATATATAATTACTAATATACTAAAAAACAAGGTTTCATTAAAACAATTGGAAAAAGCTAATTTTAAAGTTTCGAAATCGAATGACAAAATGTGAATAATGATTGTCTGTTATCGACTCAAATTATTTTATATATTATTTTGTATGTTAAACCGAGTGTTAACCTAACATTCAACAGACGTTTACAACTTGACAACTACACTATTATTTCACAGTAAAACACAAGCGGGGAAACAGCGTCCTCATCTGAGCAGCGATTAGATTTCAGGAGGAGTCAAGCGTCAGAGGAAGTGACGTTCAAAAGTGGGTCAGTTTATGAAGGTCCGAGCAAAAGCGCGCGCACTTACTTTCAAGAGTCTCGAGAGAGAGCAGGACTGGTCCGTCTGTTCTAGAATAGTCTCACGTTGATCCTACAATTGAGATAAAAGCAGCTTTATTGGCTTGCTCTCGTCGACGAAGACCAGCTGAAAACCAGGCCTCGCTTCTGTCGTCACCAGAACCTAGAACTCTTATCTAACACACACCATGTTTGAGGCACGTCTCGTTCAAGGATCGATCCTTAAGAAGGTTCTGGAGGCTCTGAAGGACCTCATCACCGAAGCCTGCTGGGATGTCAGCTCGTCGGGCATTTCTCTGCAGAGCATGGACTCTTCCCATGTGTCTCTGGTGCAGCTCACGCTCCGGAGCGATGGCTTCGACTCCTACCGCTGCGATCGAAACCTGGCCATGGGTGTCAATCTTAGCAGGTACGAACACTTTACAGTCGTTTGAGTGTTTCTAGTTTACCACTATAGTGTTTGTGGTGTATTATAGCATTCATGACTAATAAGCCACTGTTACGTTCGCTTCTTGGCTAATAGTGAACGTTTTCTCGATTTGTTCCAGTTCACTCAGTTCCGTCGGATGTCAAATATTTAATTTGTATTTTCAGTATTGAACGTCGAGCTTTTTAAAAAACTTTTCTATTTCGCCTCTTTGTTGATATTTGGCGCGCAGAACGTTTCCTGCGTAACCTCCCGCCACCGATCGTGACGTCATTTACCCGCGCTCAAAGTGTTTGGCGGGAATGCCGGCTTGAATGACAACATGGCTGCGCCTCAGACAAAGAACACGTTCTACTTCAATGCACTTAAAACATCCGTGAATCAAACACGCGGCTTTAAAAACGGACACATGACAAACTTGATTGACACGATTAAAAATCTTAATAATCGGATGATTGATTCTGTTTTCTAGCATGTCAAAGATCCTGAAGTGTGCTGGGAATGAGGACATCATCACACTGAGAGCTGAGGATAATGCCGATTCCCTCGCTTTGGTCTTTGAAACCCTTAGTGAGTTATATTTAAAAGCTGTTATGTCAATAAGAAAATTATTTAAAAAAAAAAGGTTATTAAATGGAACTGCTAATCATGTGACTGAATGTGTTTACAGATCAGGAGAAAGTGTCAGACTATGAAATGAAGCTGATGGATCTGGACGTGGAGCAGCTCGGAATTCCAGTAAGGATTTTTTTATTTATAGTTCTCTAGTATATACGTATGTTTATTCATTATAATTGTATAGGTAAAGCCTTTATTAATCTCCTGAAATGCAGGTGCCCGGCAGCAAACACGCACAATACACAAACTTACTTGATAAAAAATAACAAACAGACAAATAAATATAGATATTGCAATCAATAAAAATAATCGTAGTACAGTATTAGAAGTGCTAAACGGTTCATGTCAGGCTGGTTTGTTAAATGTGTGTCGTCCTCTTCGCAGGAGCAGGAATACAGCTGTGTGGTGAAGATGCCCTCGGGAGAGTTTGCTCGGATCTGTCGAGATCTGTCGCAGATCGGTGACGCCGTCATGATCTCCTGTGCCAAGGACGGAGTGAAGTTCTCTGCCAGCGGAGAACTGGGCACAGGAAACGTCAAGCTCTCGCAGACCAGCAACGTCGACAAAGAGGAAGAAGCGGTAAAAGACTGGATTTCCAGGCGGTCTGAAGTTTTGAGTTGCGTGTTAAATTGCATTTGTTTTTCACAGGTAACAATTGAAATGAACGAGCCGGTGCAGCTCATTTTTGCCTTGAACTACCTGAACTTCTTCACCAAGGCCACGCCGTTGTCCAAAACCGTCACACTTAGCATGTCTGCAGACATTCCTCTGGGTACGAACCAGCTCTTTGCTATATAGCCACACATGATGATGCAACTTCTGCCATATTGGAACGTGTAGTAATTCATTCTTTTCAATACACAGTGGTTGAGTACAAGATTGCAGACATGGGGCATGTTAAATACTACCTGGCACCCAAGATCGACGAAGAATCCTCCTAATTCCAAACGACTGCCGTTTTGTTCTTCCGGTGCATCAGCAATTGCTTGGATAGACGATTTGTATAATGCATTTTACTCCTGTGTTAATTGCGATTTTCACTTCAACGCATTCACAGTTCTGTGACCGTCTGTGCCGGTTTTTCGAAGTGGGTTTGCTCGAGCACTTAACGGACGGTCTCCAGTTTTACAAAACTCTGTTGGTGGTTCTGGTACTCCTTGCAGTATGTACAGACTCGACTCTGGTCCAGTCTTTTTTGTGCTTCTCACTTTGTTTCAGGCCTTGTCCAACTGCTCATTCAAATGTGTAGATAATTGTCTGTAAATATGATAATTGGACATTTCATCAGTCAAAAGGAAATAAAACATTTTGTAACGATTGTTTGCTGTTTCGTATCTGTTATGCAAGACTGTATTTTTAGGATTGATTGTTTTTCAGTTTTGATCCCGTTGCACAATGCTAAAGACATTTGTAGTGTTTTGAAATGAAACACAAGTATAATAGAATTTACGTTAGGACGTGTTTGTCATGCTCTGATTAAGCCTTGTCTGTTTCTGCACCAGTCCCATTTCTACATTACATTGTCAATTTTAAATGATTACATACTGTTATTGCATCTTTTAATATCGCAACAATGCCTTTAGGTTTTGTTTTGGCGCCCTCGCGTGGATCATTGTTGCAACGTAACCTTTAGACACATGGTAAAAAAGCGGCGATTCTATTGGTCAGACAGTTTTTACCACCTGCTGCGTTTAAAAGAAATTCTGATTTCCTCAGATTTTGATCATATTTTATTTTATATCAAGTATCAGCTGAACCGTGTTGTTTTATCTGTTATTGATTCTAATCAGCCAATGCATATGTCGGGACATGTATTGTTTAAAAAACATCGAACATTCAAACTACAAAAATATATCAAACTTATTTCACAATTTTACTTAGTGTTTTTTCAAGTAAAAGACTCGGGCCAATCGACACAATACAGTCTACAAATGTCTCCCTCTACTGGTAAAATATAGATTTACAGGACCTTTGAAAAAAGTGAGTTTGTGAATATAAACTTCACAAGTGTAAAACTGACTTTTTCAAACGTACATTTAAGTATTTTTGTTCGTCCCATGTGCTTTTTTCCCTTTCTCGCAGTGTTAATTTGGAAAATCGTGACCGTCACCTCTCGCGATAGTTGTTACGTAAACGCTCCTTGACGAGCTGGAGTCAGGTCACAGGTGCAGTTCCCGTGTTTTCTTTTTTTAGACACCGTAAACTGTCTTTCGGTAGGTTTGGTTGGTCATCAAAGTTTTAAGAAAACAGGATTTCTATGCCCATGTTGAATTTGATTTATATTTGTTTATCACCCGAAATTGTCACTAAAATCCAATGCTTTGCTACACAGATTTACACACGATCGCTTAATCTGTTAGTTTGAGATGCGTTTGCCTCAACAGTTCAGGCAATTTACTGTAAATCTTGACAGGAACGTAGAACAACAATATACGTTACTTGAATTTTCTTATTTCTTTAAGGAAAACGAAGATTCTTCTTCTTGCGATCGACATGTGATCACAGCAGTCAAAGGCCAAGGTAAGGCTACTGTGGTTCATACGTATTGTTCAATTTAGTATAATGTGCGTAATCTCTGTCTAATCTTGTTTTTTTTACTTTAACTGGCCCATGGAAAGTGAATTGGATATTACAAAACAAACACATCTGTCTTTTTGTGACTAGGAACATAATTCTTATTTACGTTGATTCATATTTCTGTTTTGTCGTAGTTTAAAAATATGAATGCCATTGTTGAGATTGTTTGGTTTAGGAACTGGTATGTGGTTGTCTAAACTGACGTCTGGTCTGATGTTGACTAAACGGATGTCTTGTCTGATGTCGAGTAAACTGATGTCCAACGAGTGATTAAAGCAAACGTGTCTTGACTCTCTTAAACTAAGAAGCTCTCTAGTGGTTCTAGGAACTGTTTGTAAGGTGTTCTGGAGGAAGATGGAGATGAAACATTCCGGATTTTTAACCTTTGAACTTCAGTTTTTGCACTTACTGTATGATGCAACCCTTGTGTGCGATTACTCTGTTGATTCTTACGTTGATGTTTGTTTGACACCTTTTGCTCTGGAGAGTCTATTAACTGTAATGGCGTCTCATTAAAAGTCAAAGGTGTTGGAGGTGAGATCCACGCTGGTGATATTCTGATGCAACCAAGTCGTGCTGACCAGTTCCCATCAGAAGGGAATGATTCATCATAATTTATGTACACACAACATACTGTATACCCACAAACCCTTTTTCGTTTACCTTTTCCCTTTTTCACTTTTTAATGAAATCTTACACCACTTATTGCTTTGTTTACTGCTTTAAAACAATGTACTCTCTTGTACTGATATTTATTATTATTATTATTTTTTTATTTTTAGTTAAGTCAAGCTAGTTTTTTTTTCAGATCTACTTTGTCATGGACAATTCCATTGTACATTTCTGACAAGTGACCAGTCCTGTGTCTAGCAGACACCTTTGAAATGTCTGGATGTTTTTTGTTCCAATCCTGAGTGTATTCCAAGCAGAATTTAATCATAAAGTACATTTTAAACATTTAAACATACCATATTTGGGTCTTTTTTTTTTTACCTATAAATAAAGCACATTTACCTAAATACAACAATGGTTTCTAACTAATGAATCTAATGTAATATTTAAATTTAGATATAAATGTAAAAATGACATTAATTTCTTTGCAGCCACTTAAAAAAAAATAAAACGGGGAAAGACGTCCTTTGCCCATCCTTTTGTTGTTTATCAAAATTCAGTTGGTTTCATGAGTGTTTTTGAATTTTAATTTCATTTCTAAAGAAAAGATTAAGCAAAACAGAACAATCTAAATGTTTTGATTTCATGAGTATTATTATCATGATAATTAAACAGTATATGCATGTATACTATTATGTTTACTACATAAAATGTGGAATATTTTGTTTTAAAGCACCGTCATGAAATTGAGGAATATTTTGTTCTAAATATGCAAATCCATCATAGCCACCAGAGAAATGAATATTCACGATGTGGGCAGATCCAGCTGTTGATCTTTGTCTAGTTGGATTGAGTAACTTGTTGTGTGCCTATAAAGTTGAGTTAGTCACACCACCCGACCATTATATTGCTCCTGGATGAAGCTCTCGATTCAGCGAGATTCATTCGCGACGGAAATGTCAACCTGGAGAATGACAAACCCCGACAATCAAACCGTCCAGTTCTGTTACCCCAACAACAATTTGTCCTGCACCAAAAACGTCTCACCAGGAGCCGAGTATGTTTTTGTGTACATCTTCATTTCTACAATATCAGCGCTAACCGTGTTCCTCAACCTGCTGGTGATCATCTCCATCGCCCACTTCAAGCAGCTCCACACTCCAACCAATGTGCTGATCTTCTCTCTGGCTGTGGCCGACATGACGGTGGGACTGGTTCTGACACCAGTGCAGGGCATCAGACTAATTGAGCCGTGCTGGTACTTCGGGGAGATATTTTGCTCCATATTCCCCTTCATTTTTTATGTTGTTATTACGGCGTCACTCGGTAATCTGATTATTATATCGGTGGATCGATACATCGCTGTACACGATCCTTTGCGGTACCCGACCAGGGTCAGCACCAACCGAGCCGTGATGTCTGTAGTGTCCAACTGGGTGTTTTGTGGCGTGTACTCGGTTTTCATTTTGCATGAGACTTTGCTTTCTCCAGAGAAAAATCACACGTGTTTCGGGGAATGTGTTTTGTCCATCCGTTTGGAATATTTGATAACGGATGCCTTGGTGACTTTTGTGACTCCTACTTGTTTAATCATCTCTTTATATTTGAAAATCTGCTTTGTCGCGGTTCAACAAGTTCAACATATTAATTCTCTCTTGGACCGGAAAGCAAAATCAGAGAAGAAAGCGGCTCGGTCCTTGGGTGTGGTAGTCGTCGTCTATCTGGTTTGCTGGATTCCCTATTACATCGCTGCTCTCGCTTTGAGACAAGACGCGGAAGACTCGCTCATCATTAATTTATTATATTTAATTCAGTGTCTGAACTCCTGCTTAAATCCGCTTATTTATGCAATGTTTTATAGATGGTTTCGGATATCGGCAAAATACATTTTGACCTTGAAGATTTTTCAGTCTTCATCGGAGTACCTGAATCTGTTCCCTGAAGAGAAATAGTGTTTGCTCTTGTGATAATTTAAATCTGTTTTAGATCCATCAAAAGTACTTTATTAACCCTGCATAGCAAAATGTTATAAATTATTGGGTCTGATTTACATGTAAGTTAACTCATTATTTTTTAATAAAGCTGGCATTAATAGTGTCCTCTGATTTGTTTAATGGATAATTTTCTTTAATTGGAGAATTTGTATAATGATTGTCAAAACTGCACACAATTTTAGCATGTGGACTAACCTGAACAGAGTAGGTGAATGATTTGAAGGTGAATGACCTTTTATTAAAAATTAAAAAAAAAAAGGCATTTACTGATTTCTATGATAGAATTTCTTAGTCTTGTAGGAGCTGAGTTTGTAGAGCATATTTATTCTGTGTAAATACAAAACGTTTAGAATAAGCACTTGTAAGAAAAATTAAGACATTTGATAATAGGATTGATCTCCATTGTTGTCTCTAATACTCAAATCATTTTTATGTCATCTAAACTCAGTTTGGCAACTGAAAGGCAGTGTGATGGTACATCAGGACCTTTTACACTTCACTTTCGACCTTATACAGTCAGTATTGGTCATCCATGTGTGAAGGTCAGCATTAAGATCAATTGTTGAACTTTCCCTGGGCCTCACCATGTAATGAATATATGAATCTTTTGGGGCTGTTGTCGCATCTTTAACACGTGTTTGCCTCTCTAGAGTCGAATCATTAAATGTGTGATAGTGGTGTGAAACAAACAGACTTCTGCTGATGCAAGATGGTTGATTTGACCTAATTACAATGGATATTTGTCCCTTAATGCAAAAAAAGGACCGTTTCACTTTATCTGGTATACTCATAATGTTCATAATTTGAGGCAACTTTGCCTGCGGGCGTATAATCACATTTTGTGATTTATTCATCTTTGATATTTTTATATTTAACCTTTAGTTTTTTTTTTTTCCCGCTGGTCCAATATCAAACATTATATTGGTCCAATATATAAACAAAATAAATATTTTTAATTTACTGTATGTGAAACACAATTCCACTAGTTTTACATTAACCTTTATTCATGTATCAGATGAATGTATTGCTGTTTATTACTTTATAAATAAATCTGATTAAAAATAAATGTTTTTTTTTTTGGTCTTTGTTAATATTCTCTTTTATCACGTGACCCACTAAAAGAAGAAAAAGAAGAACTAATCAAGTTAAATGTAAAGCTTTTTTTTCCCACTGTTTTCATCATTGGAAAGACATTACACATAATGAACAGATAATAGACCAAACAGTCAATACAAATATGACAATCAGATGAATAATGATGAAAAGTGTGAAAACCCAACAACAAGTTGCAAATGTCATGCTGTGTCAGTTGCAAACGCGGTAAAAGCCAAAATTACATTTTCGTAAAAGTTAATTATACATTGCCCTTATAGCATTTAAGTAAATTCTACTTTAAAAAAGTATACTTTTAATTAATATAGTTTTAAAGGTCAAATTATAATTTTGGTTAATTTCATGTCTGCATCCTTTCTAGACTGATCAGTGAATTGCTGATTTCTGGATACAGTATGTGGTCGTTTGAAAATTATACGGTCTTTTACTGTAGAAGGTCACAGTAAATGCAATTAGAAATTGACTGCAATGTTTCTATGCCATAGATTATTTTTTCCTCCATGCGAACAACACTGTACTCTAGATTAGTAGATTAGTCTCTCTATAGCTGAAAAATACATTTTACTTTTTCTTTTGCTTTTTCTGAAGTGAATGATGACGTCGCACTATTTGATTGGTTGTTAGTTGGCAAGATGACGTGTAAGATTGAAAAAACGGGAAATAAGGGAAATGTAACCATTGCGATCAAATGTTTAATCTATACCTAACTTAAACACCCTAACGTTTAGAACTGTATGACTCTGCTTTTGATTATAGCTATCAATATGACTGATTATAGTCAATGTGTAAAACCGATATTTGGGCAAATTAAATCCGACTGCACAGCATAAATGAAGTTTTTTTTTTTATACAGTCATACATTTACTCAATGATACTGCTTGGTCTGAGTGCTGTAACCAGGGTATGACGTCATCATTAGTCGCCAGCCCAAGCCGTTTTTGCAGTCGAGCCGATCTTGTACCTACACCGGCTAATTTTCGGTTTTATTTTGTTACACAGCCCATTAGGGCGCGCGCGCGCACACACNNNNACACACACACACACACACACACACACACACACACACACACACACACAACACACTGGCGTGATAACTGAGCGAGCAGACTCATTAAGTTTGATTGACTGAATTTTTTATTGCCAGCAAACCTTTTGTGAAGTGCTTTAATATACCCACAAATGGTGATTTTTTTGTAATGTAAACCGTTTTTCAAAAGTGTTTGCATAGAGTAATTTTTAGCAATGTTTTTTTTTTAATTTACGGACCATTCTATGAAGATACATTTAATTGAGAAGACACAGTCCAAACTATTCTAAAAGTTAATATATGCATAACAGATTTTCTAAACCAAGGGTAAAAGAAAGCATAAACCACAGGATTCAAACATGAATTAATGTAAAGGACCCAAATTGGGAAGTATGCTGTGTTTTCTAACAGAGACATGATGTAATATGGAATCCAGCAAAGAAGATGAATTGCTACAACTATTCCTAAAGTGACTGCAGCTTTGTTTTCAGATTTTCTTTTTGCGGAACCTTCTGTTATGTGTTTTCCAGCCTCCTTCATTGAGTTTATGAACTTTACTTGCCGCTGTGCTACACAGAATATCTTTAAATAAAAAGTTATTATCAAAGTGCAGGGAAGCACGAAAGAGATAACTAGGTCAATGATTCGACTTTCTAAACTTGGCAGAACCACACACTCTCCGTTACACATTGATTCTTCAGCACCTTGATTTAAAGAAATACATATAAGAGCAATGTTGTAAGCCGAAGATGAAAACCAGCAAAGACCGATACTACATAAGGTTCTATTTGTGGTTATTTTCTGTGGATACAGTAGTGGATGACACACAGCAACATAACGATCAATAGCAATTAGTACTAGATTACTAAGAGACGTTGAGAGAAGCTGTCCCATAATGGTCAAAAACATTTTACAGAAAGTGTCTCCAAAATACCAGCACGACTCAATCAGTTTCATTGCTTCCACAGGCATCACAACGAGTCCAACAAGCAGATCAGACACAGCCAGAGAGAGAATGAGCAGGTTGGTTGGAGTGTGAAGCTTCTTGAAGTGAGAGATGGAGATGATCACCAGCAGATTGAGAAACACAGTCCATGCTGACAGCAGAGAGAAAAACACATACATGATGTAATATTCATGTGTGGAGCGTTTCTCCTTCACACAGGACGAGTTGAAGGCAGGAAAGCAGTAGAGAGTCTCATGATCCTCAGTCTCATAGGCCATGAGTAAGTTCCTCCTGTCTGGAGTTTCTTCTGCTCCTCTTACTTTATACTGTTGGAATCCCACTGACCAGCCCCTGGAACTCCCACTCTAACACTGAATAATTGTTTGTGTTGTTTTTTTTCCTCCCTCCCTCTGAAATTTAATCACAGACGTAGCCGGTATGAGCACTGTGACGTAGCCGGATCAGCGCGGACCCTGACATCACCAGGATGTTAGTCAAGCGTCTCACTCAGGTTGTTCTTGTATGCGTAAACATAATGAAACGGCACACACACTGTTCTGAACATCTTCTCTCTGTAATGTTGTTGTTGCAGAATAACACAATGGTTGGTTGCACTCGAACACTTTACTTTTCCATATCTTGTCTATAAAACTCCTCCTGCATTGACTTTTCTACGTCTCAGGGTGTCGCAATTTCACATCAAAACAGCACAGTTTTGTCAACAAAAGTGACGTCCTGCATGACGCGTCAGCGGTTCCGGAAGTAATATGTCTGTATCCGTGCTACTTCTGTAAGTGTTTTTTTGTTTTGTTTATTGTCAGGTGCGTACCTGACGAGGAAAAATAACAGTTTTATGTCTAAACTCTTACATGTTTCAAAAGATCTCCCTGTGGCAATAAAAAAAAAAACTTGCTTAACATTCTTGTCGCTTTGGCCTATCGTATAGTGAAATAGTTTCATTAAGAGACAAAATGTTCTCAACAACGTCCTTTGCGAATAACCTGACGTCCTTTTACGGTGTCATTTGTTAATTGTACATAGGGTGAGCAGGAGTGGCTTGCTCATAATTCCCCAAATGTGAGATCTAACCCACACCCTGGACAAATTTACACATGTATATTAATAGTGTGTCCATCAGTTCACATCAGGCTCCAGGTAAACCCAACGAAGAATGGCTTTGGATGACTGTGGTTGTATCCTCAGGCCATCAAGCATATGTCTTGGTCAGCTGTGTGATGTGAGGGTCTGAGCTTTCAACAGTTGACCACTTGGTGCAAGTTAGAATCTACAAATTATGTATTATTTTGACATGAGCCATGTTTTCCATTTACATGAAATAAAATAAAGCTTGGAACTTTTCTCCCGAGAATATAAAAAAAATGATGATGATGGAGCGATCAAATTATTATATCATTATTCAGCGTCAGAGTGGGAGTTCCAGGGGCTGGTCAGTGTGATTCCGACAGTATAAAGTAAGGGGAGCAGAAGAAACTCCAGACAGGAGGAACTTACTCATGGCCTATGAGACTGAGGATCATGAGACTCTCTACTGCTTTCCTGCCTTCAACTCGTCCTGTGTGAAGGAGAAACGCTCCACACATGAATATTACATCATGTATGTGTTTTTCTCTCTGCTGTCAGCATGGACTGTGTTTCTCAATCTGCTGGTGATCATCTCCATCTCTCACTTCAAGAAGCTTCACACTCCAACCAACCTGCTCATTCTCTCTCTGGCTTTGGCTGATCTGCTTGTTGGACTTGTTGTGATGCCAATAGAGGCAATGAGACTGATTGAGACGTGCTGGTATTTTGGAGACATTTTCTGTACTATAATTGTAGTAATAATGGGACTGCTAGTTACATCATCTCTCTTCAGTTTAGTTTTAATTGCCATTGATCGTTATGTTGCTGTGTGTCACCCGCTACTGTATCCACGAAAAATAACCACAACTAGAACTGTAATAATTATCTGTTTGTGTTGGATATTGTCAATGATGTACAGTTCTGTCTTTGGTATTGACAGCAGAAATTCTGAAAACACAGAAAAACCAACTGTGTGTTATGGAAAGTGTTACTTGATAACACATTATGCTGTAGTTATGACTGACATGTTTGTTGGTTTTATTTTTCCTTGTACTCTGATCATAAGTTTATATTTGAGGATATTTTATGTTGTACATCAGCAAGTGAAAGTCATAAACTCTCTGATGAAGAGCAGAAAGTGTGTGACGGAAGGTTCCGTGAGGAGGAAATCTGAGAGTAAAGCTGCTCTGACTTTAGGAATCATTGTGACCGTGTATCTACTTTGTTATATTCCTTACTACATATGTTCTCTCACAAGCGACACTGAAACAGCAACATTATTAAATGTTTTGTTATGGATAATTTATATGAATTCATGTCTGAATCCTCTAATCTATGCTTTATTTTATCATTGGTTTAGGAAATCAATTAAAATTATTTTAACTCTTAACATCTTTCAACCAGAATCTTCTCAGATCAATTTTACACAAAGTCTTTCATAATTAAAAAATGTAAATGTGTTCATTCAGTGCCTATTTTGCTACAAATTCATTTGATTACATCCAAGTATTAAGATAAAATATATACCAGCTTAAATATTCTGATAATAATCAAAGTATGTATTAAGAATTATAATTTGGGCATTATATAAAACATAAATACCGCCGTAAAACAGTTTACCACAGTAACTCAGATTGTTACCTTTCATACATTGGGGTCAGACAGACCCGTATTTCACGTTGATCCGACAGAAAGAATTATTAACTGAATATCTGTTGTGACAATAAATCTTAAATTCTCTGTAAATATCAGGATCATTGTGTGTTGTGTGTCTTGTTTTTGTATTTACATCAGTGAGGTTGAACAAACAAGGGAAACATGTGACCAGCAGAAACATGTTTTTCACATGCAAAACTGACAGATGACAGAGTCTAAAGTTGAATGTTTAATCTATTGTTCTTTTCTTTTCTATATCTTTTTTTTTGTGCTGTAAAACTGAATGGTTAAAATCTTTCCATCATACAAAATGATCAAAGAAAAAGTGAATGCACATGCCTATCAAATTTACTTGAGATGTTTATTCATCATTGATGTGAAACCTCTTTCACTTATAAAACTTTTTCAATCATATGCATTTACTGTACATTATTTCCAATAATTTTAGGGTCTCTCATCACGTCGACCATGATGTACCCATCCAATTTTTTTGTTCTAAACTCATGAAACGGTTTAATATGAGTGAAGGATCTGAAAGGAGGGTTGACATTTTTTCCCAATGTCATTTTCAAGATGCATTTGTCTCATCTGCCAGTCCTCATTGCTGTTCCAAAGAAGAGAATTGCAGAGCAACACTCCTATTGACACTTTTTGCTCACATTTTGCAAAAAGTAGTAGTTAGAAATAAGGCTATGACAATACATAAATGAAGTGGCTTTTCGCAGTGTGGTTCGTGCAGCTATGCATACATTACCAAACAGTGTACAGACACTAGTACGTTAACTATACAGAAGTATAGCAGTGTAAAGCCCTGGAGTGCTCAAGTATTGAGGGTGGGTGAGAAAGAGCCAGTAAAGATGGGGATACAACTGAGTTAATTGAACATTTTAACCCGATTACTATTATTCGACGAATTTTTTATATATTTACATATTTTCCCTCTCATAGTTCAATGACAAATTTTGTACAATGAATATGCTCACATTAAATGAGAGATTGTTTTTTATATATATATATATATATATATATATATATAAAGTATGCTTTACTTGATTTTAAAATAATTCATGGAAACACACACACACACACACACACACACACACACACACACATCTTCATTACTATATGATTTTTTATTGATCATCAACTGAAGTTAAAGCACAGTGCCTAAATCACACAATCACTTGTCTAAAAAAAGTAAAAATAAATAACTTTATTAAAGTTTTTCACATTTTCTTATTTACATAGAAAATGAGCAGTTCTCTTCTAAATAAAACAACTCTTATTATTTATAATAAGATATAACTATAATAATATATAATAAGATGCATGCTGTGTATTTCTTGCACCTTCTGTAAACAAATGTTTTAATGTAAACAACAGATTGTTGTAATGAAAGTGGAACTCTGTTAAACATCATGAGGTGATCTTTTTTTAGTGATCTTGTCAAGTCACTATCTGAACATGACTTTACTCTTCAGTTCTTACTATGAAATGCGAGCGTGTTTGACTCTTTCAGGTTTTGGACAGGACCTGACACATTTGACAATCTACTCGGACTGAAAAGCTGCGTGACTCTGACGAGGAGCTACACATTTGTCGCGTTACCTTTGCGCTTCGCTGTTTTTCTGCAGTTTCTAAACATGACTTGTTCTTTGTCTTCCATCCTGAAGCCAAAATTAGTCCAAATGACGTAGACGGCGCTTTTTTTTTTTGACAAGTCAAGCTACTAATGTTGTGCAACACGCTCTATCGATAATCGAAAAACAATGAAAATCGAATAATCTCCCAGCCATAGAACGGTTGATCTCTTGGATCTCCAACTTGGTGGTGTATGGAGGGAATTATGGCATTGAACAACTGAACTTTCGTTTGCAAACAACATTCTCACATCATTTCCTTCCCTGATGTCCAGCTCATGACGTCGGGGATGGTACTCACATTGTAGAGGGTCAAGCTCAGAGTGTCAGAGCTACATCAGGTTAGTCATTAAGGTGTACGGGCTGGGTTTTTTTTGGAACTGGTACAATGATGTGGCAATTGTGCTCCAGCAGTAGGGCGTTGGACCTGCCACCCAAGTGTTGCAGGTTTGAATCCCGGTCTGGTGGGCTTCACAACTGAGTGTCTTTGAGCAAGACACTGACCCCCACACGCCCCCAAGGCACCAAGGGTTTGTGTGTGTTCACATCAATGTGTGTGTAAATTCACTGGATGGTTAAATGCAGAGCACAATTTCGATATGGTCCCTAATGGCCATATTGACAAACTCACTTTACTGGACTGTTTAGAACACAATAATTGGTTATGTGGTAAATGGTAATGTGTAAACTGTTGCCAGTAAAGCCGTAATAAGATCAGAAATGATTTCAGGCTTTAGGGAAGCTTGAACCATCTTCATACAATCCTTTGTTTTTTTGGTAAGAATTAAATGTATCGATGTTATTGTAGCTTCCTTTTTGCTCCAATGCAAACATATTGTGAAATATTTTATTTATTTACTAGTAAGATACCGTCAATACATTTATCCATTTTTTTTGTTGTGTAATTTGCTGTAATAGATTAGGGGCATCTGAGAAATGCAAAAAACTCTAAAGACCAATTATAGTTGTAATGTGTTGAAAACAAGAACACATTTGGGTCTTATTAGCACCTTTAAGACAAGGAGAGATGATTCTAGACACATTCCCTCATTTAAGGTGTGAAATAAACACACCGTGACCCGACGTTTCGACCCGGGGCTTTGGACCCGGACGATTGATCCTTAGGACTATTGGACACTCGGATGGTTAGACCCGTGACGATTAGACCCGAGTTTCTTCACGCGGCCTGGTTCAGGCTTTGTCTGCATGTTCTCCACGTGCTTACTTGTGCTCTGTCTTCTGAAAACCATCCAGTCCGAATATTTATTATACGTTTTTAGAAGCATCAGAGTCTAGAAAGTTGCTCATAGGTTTATGTGTTCATTTTGATTGTTTGGCCACAAGGTGTTTCCTGCGATTTTTAGTGCCATTGTACATTGGAATTTGTGCATTTTTAAAATGTTTTAGTTTTTATGTACTGTAAATTCTTTGTGTTTTTATTTGGCAGCATTGAAACTGTTTCACAATCCTTTGAATTACTAATTATATTATAAATAAATATATTGAGTTGTTTTGTTTTTGCTTTGTTTTGTTTTGAAATAAACACTTATTGTTTCACAGTATTTTTTTATTAGTAATTTGCATGAGTGTTAAATCAAATCTAGCACGTAAATGACAAGTATTAAACACAGTTGGACAAAATATTTTTCTTTCATAGTCGACTCTTATCACTTTTGCAGCATTCAATTTCAGTCACTTTTATGACCTGAAATAAGGTTTAACGAAGATATATTAAAGATTTATTTTAACATTTAACCTACACATATAGCATGTCTACAGATTTATCAGTCTATAAGCCAGTTTTTCTAATGAGCATCATAAGTTGTAAAGACAGCCTCACATTATTTTTCTTGACATATTTTAAGGGTAACAAATTGTTTTACTGTTTTAAACCAGGGATATAAAAACGCATATATCAGAGGATTTAAACCGGAATTAATGTACAAAATCCATAAGAGAACATAAGCTGTTGTGGAACCCATTCCAGTGTTTTCAATAAGAGATAAGATGAAATAGGGTATCCAGCAAACCAGGTAAACCGTCACAATGATTCCTAAAGTCAAAGCAGCTTTACTCTCAGATTTCCTCCTCACGGAACCTTCTGTCTCACACTTTCTGCTCTTCATCAGAGAGTTTATGACTTTCACTTGCTGATGTACAACATAAAATATCCTCAGATATAAACTTATGATCAGAGTACAAGGAAACAAAAAGGATAATAGTAGGTCTGTCATCATCCAGGCAAAACTGATAGTGATTAAACATTCTCCATAACAAGTATATTTTCTGTCTGAGATGCTCATGACAATTGAAAAATTATAAGTGGAAGAACAAAACCAACTAAGAGACACAAGAACTGATGTTCTGCTTGTGGTCATTATCTGTGGATACAGTAGCTGGTGACACACAGCAACATATCGATCAACTGCAATTAACACTAGATTACTAAGAGAAGCCGAAAAAAGCAGACCCATAATTATTAAAAACATTTTACACGTAGTGTCTCCAAAATACCAGCACGACTCAATCAGTCTCATTGCCTCTATTGGCATCACAACAAGTCCAACAAGCAGATCAGACACAGCCAGAGAGAGAATGAGCAGGTTGGTTGGAGTGTGAAGCTTCTTGAAGTGAGAGATGGAGATGATCACCAGCAGATTGAGAAACACAGTCCATGCTGACAGCAGAGAGAAAAACACATACATGATGTAATATTCATGTGTGGAGCGTTTCTCCTTCACACAGGACGAGTTGAAGGCAGGAAAGCAGTAGAGAGTCTCATGATCCTCAGTCTCATAGGCCATGAGTAAGTTCCTCCTGTCTGGAGTTTCTTCTGCTCTTCTTACTTTATACTGTCGGAATCACACTGACCAGCCCCTGGAACTCCCACTCTGATGCAATAATAATTGATGAAGTTTTGTCAATTGTAGTCTTAATACAGTTTTGAGATGACGAGTTTGTACTAGTGTTAAACCAACTAAACCTTCCAATGGTTTTTTTCTTTTCTTTGAGTTTGACTGAGACTGACTTGTCCGTTTTGTTCTGCCATTTTGAAACATTAAGATGTTAGATTTCATTTCTATACACAACTTGGAAATAAATCCCATTTATTTTTTGTTTTTCACATTTTTATGTTTCTTAAGTCTAAATTCAGTATGAGTAAAATACTCAAGTTCTTTTTAAAACTTGATACTTTACCACTTTTATTTAATTCTTCCTGAAAGTGGTGACTTGTAACTTGCTATGTAATATTAACAGTAAGGTATCCATACTTTTACATTCATGTATCTGGAATCATCATTAAAAATGGCGCGCCACAACCAACGCATTGATTGTGTAGTGTTAGAATGCCAGAGGAGAATGGCACCAGTGATCCGGGTTCTCCCCAGGGTTTTTCTTCGTTAAAGAGGTTTTTTTTTACCTGGCCACTTTTGCATATGTGCTTGCTCACTGGTCTTTGTCTTTGTCTTGTCATAACCACAGCCATTTACTTAACACTAATAATCCAGACGATCAAATGAATAAAAAGCAACATTTCCCTTACATTTTTACATGTGCGCTTTGAGACAGTTAAAACTGTGAAAAGCGCCCTACAAATACTCTTATTATTATTATTATTATTATTATTATTATTATTATTATTATTATTATGGTTTTCAGATATTCTTTACATCTCTACAAATAAGTAAAGGTGTATTTTACTTGTGCAACATTTTGATTTGGTCTACTTAAAGCATTTTAATTTGGGGGAAAAAAGAGGTTTTTTACAAATATGTCCTTTGTTTGTCGGTGTTGTGACCAAGGCTTTGACCAGTGAATAATTTGCATCAGTGGCTAGGAAAACATAATAATGATGATAATCTCTGATGAGTGAGAAGAAATAAACCTAGGAGAACCCAACTTACGGTGCACGTCTCCGCTGACATTCTAACATTCACTAGCACTATTCTGGGTCGAGATGTGGATCACTTAGGACCTCAGGAGAAAAGCTATTATCTATAATTTAACAAATGGTCTTGATGCACTTTGGTGCTGTGGTTCAGGGAAACTAGATTAGGCAGCCTTTCAGGCAGCCGATGTGTCTTCAGTCTAGACCTAAACTGACTAACTGAATCTGAATCTCAAAATGTGCCAATTTGAATATTCTAGAGTTTGGGAGCTAAACATGCAAAAGATCTTTCTAATGTTTAGGAATATTTGGAATTTTGGAATATTAATAGCTGGCTCTAGTTTTGTTGTCACGTTAGCCTATAACATATGATGAACTCATCTAGATATAGAGGAGCTTAACCATGTATTGCTTTAAACGTCATTAAGAGAATTTTAAATAGAATGCGGTTTTTCAGGGTACCCGGTGTATGGCAGTAGCCTCGAAAAATTACACGAAAAATTGATAACACTAAGTACATATTTAGTAATAACACACGTAATATCTATAACACTAAATCACGTAAAAAATTGACGTTTCATTTTTAAACTTATTGCGCTCTTAAAACCCCAACTAACAAAGCACATTTAAAAAAGATTATAGTTTCAGAGCTCTGGTCTCAAGAGGTTAAAACTGGACTGATATGGTCATACATTTTTGTTCAGGGTCACATGGCATCCATGAAGTCAATTTGATACCATTCTTGTAATTTATTGCTTAGGTCTTTAAGGAGCCAACTTTATACTTTAGGATCTATTTAAAAACAAGTTTATATTTATTTATTTTACAGTTAATTTTAATTTGCTTTAGACAATTAGTCTTGTGAAAATAATGTCAGTAATTTGTTTTTCTATTAGTTAAAATGTGTATAAATGCAAATCTGATGTGATTAAGTAGCATCGAGGAAGGTGCTAAAGGGGGTGTGACAGTGTAATTTAGACAGTATAAATGATAGGAGACCAGAAGACGAGCAGAAGAAACTCCAGACAGGAGGAACTTACTCATGGCCTATGAGACTGAGGATCATGAGACTCTCTACTGCTTTCCTGCCTTCAACTCGTCCTGCGTGAAGGAGAAACGCTCCACACATGAATATTACATCATGTATGTGTTTTTCTCTCTGCTGTCAGCATGGACTGTGTTTCTCAATCTGCTGGTGATCATCTCCATCTCTCACTTCAAGAAGCTTCACACTCCAACCAACCTGCTCATTCTCTCTCTGGCTGTGTCTGATCTGCTTGTTGGACTCATTGTGATGCCTGTGGAAGGTTCTAGACTGATTGAGACGTGCTGGTATTTCGGAGACACTTTCTGCGCAGTGTTTATGATAATAACAGGACTGCTTGGCTCAACGTCTCTTAGTAATCTAGTGTTAATTGCAGTTGATCGGTATGTTGCTGTGTGTCATCCACTACTGTATCCGCAGATAATAACCACAGGCAGGACAGTTTTGAGCATCTGCTTGTGCTGGTTTTCCTCTTCAGCTTACAACACTGCATATGTGATCAGCAGCAGTTATTTTCAAAATACATACAAATGTTTGGGAGAGTGTTACATAGTGATAAACCTTTCTTGGAGAGTCACTGATCTTATCGTTTCTTTTATTTTTCCTTGTACTCTGATCACAAGTTTATATTTGAGGATATTTTATGTTGCACATCAGCAAGTGAAAGTCATAAACTCTCTGATGAAGAGCAGAAAGTGTGAGACAGAAGGTTCCGTGAGGAGGAAATCTGAGAGAAAAGCTGCTCTGACTTTAGGAATCATTGTGACCGTTTATCTGATGTGTTATATTCCTTACTTTATTTTTTCTGTGTCGGGCTCTGCCGTCTCTCCTGTTACAGTAACATTTTTGCTTTGGACCATATATGTTAATTCAGGACTAAATCCTCTGATTTATGCTTTATTTTATCGGTGGTTCAAAATTTCGGTTAATCTTATCTTAACTTTCAAGTTTTTGACACCATCGTCATCTTTTTTTGATATTGCTTCTTGAATTGCATAAAAAAGCAATTTTTCATTCATCAAGCATGAGATACAAATAACTTGCAAAAAACTAACAATATAATATATCATTATATATCAGATAAAATTATTGTCTTTATTTTACAGACAATTACTTTGGGTGTGGTAACGCCAACAGATGTCACTAAATATATATGTTTAAATGCTTGTTTTTCACTTTGTTTTTATTATAACGCTTTTTGCTACATGTCTACTTCCATTGGGAGATTTTCAATGAATTCATAGTTGAAATGTGCTTTCTCAGCTAAAGATGTATTGTTATGGTTTTTCTAGGATCATGCATCAATGATCTGAACTTCAAGTTTAACTCGACACAGACACACTCATCTATCTGTCTGTATCTTTTTTCTTTTTTCAAGAACGCTACTTTAAAAATCTACTTAACACACTGACTTTTAACAGTAATTCAGCTTAAATTCAATTTTTGATCATTTTGCTTGCTATTAGTTTTTCTCAATCGCTAAAACGCTAAATTCTTTTGTCTGAATCAAATTCTCAATTGCTTAAACACACTGGTGAAATCAGTCACTCTTTTGGCAAAACCATAAACACTCTTAACCTGGTTAAACACAACTAGCCAGCACATTTTCATTGAGATTCACCTGTACTGCAGAATGCTGAACACACGTGACACAAGTCAACCACAACTAATGCACTGCTGTCACCTCTGAACACTACAAGTCAAAACATATGTAAAGTAAGCCAGATCAGGGAACACTGGTTTCTGAGGCTATACAAAGGATGGAAATCTGAGGAAGAGAGTGTGAGAGGAGGATGAGGATGCTGACAATAACCAAAATTAGTAATATCTTATGAAATCAGAGCTACTGTGATTGATCACAGTCCACTTTCTGAGCATGAGGGAGCCTGGAGAGACCAAACATCAGCAGGTTCTCCATGAACCAAAAATTTGGAGACGAGTACATATACATATATTTATTTGAAGTTATTGTACAGTGCGCAATTATTGACAACAGTTTACTGTCCGGCCCATTCGTTAACTCCATTGGACGTATAGATTGAGAAATCGTCAATGTGAAAGAATGTACTTTAGCTCTAAATAGTACAGCACTGTAAACTGTAAGTAAATATATGTTTAACTACATCACTGTACTGGAATACTGTAATGGAGTGTGTGTATCTGTTTGTAGAAGAATTGAAGCCTGACACACTGGGCATGGTGATATGGTCCATGAGAACAATGCCATTATGGTAAACTGAGAAAAATTCAACAGATGGACATTTTGAGAATATCAACAGTGTCAGTCTCTCTGTTATCGACCTTGTCCTCAAGTGCAACAGACTTCACATTAACAGCACATAGAAATTTGCGCGTGCCACGTGTAAATGCACACAAATTTAGTTTTGTCTTTTTGTGCTAAATGCGCAGGTTTTCTTTGTTTTGCAATCTACATTTATCTTACAGTGAACAATAAACTATTACTTCTCCTGATTCACATTCTGAGCGTGGTGTTTTGCATTTTTCTGCACAGTGTTTGGTGACTGCTTCGAGGCACGATTTGATCACATAGTTCAGTTTTGAGCTCAGATTAAGCCGTTTTGTGGTGAAAGTTTGGTTATGCAAGAAGAGTCGGATGTTTTGTCAATGTAGCATGAAAATTTGTGCTTGTGTTAGAAGTTTAGAGAAAAAGAGAGCTGCATTCAAAAAAATGTGTCTTAGCAATTGAGAAAAACTGTAAGACCAAATTTATTTTTTTTGTGATTTTTCTTTTATTGTTTTATGTTGGAAACTCATGCTGATTAAGACTTGAATTTGATGTACAAGTTGGATTAAAGGTTTTAAACGTTGTTAGTTCTACTAATATCTAGTGTCACACAATGTACCATTTCATAAGTTTAGCTTAGTGTGTCATCATTGTGTGTGTGTGTGTGTGTGTGTGTGTCTGTGTGCAGTGTGGCAGTGGGGGATTGTATCACACCTTTAAGTGTTCAGTGGAGAATCATCTCCGCAGTAAAACACAAATAATACCTTTAATTAAGCCTCTGGGTCGAATCTTATTTATGCAGCAATGGAAATGAATAACCAGATAAAACACGTGACTGACACGCTTGTTCATCATCTACAGGAGGCCCAAACCATCACGTACAACAAGTTTCTTTCACATCTTCTCAAACTGCTTTTTGACCCAAAAATTTAGGAAAAGTACTGGTTTATTTTTAGATTGGCGGTGCATGTCCTCCTCAATGTTATTGTTATTAAGTCAATGTTATAATGTTACCATGTACACATTGTACCACATTTCGGTTTTCTGAAAAATGTATTTAACGCACATCCTGACAGTTAATTTAGTGACCGCATATGTGTCTCTGTTGGTAATATTTGTGAGAAAGTGTGACATATCTGCACACTGTTCAGAGTGAACTATTTTCCATGTCTGCAGAACTCGTCAAAAGACAGGCCCACCAGTGTAAATACTAGAATTAGAGTAAATACCGTATTCACTTGCTTATAAGAGAAGTATTTTTCTTTTAGTCAAGTCAAGGCAAGACTTTTGTAGGGCCTCACCTGGGTTTTAGGCCTAGTCTTCAGCAAGTCATGAAAGCGTCATTAATTTTGTACTGGAGATCATAACCACTGATGTCCAAGATGAACAGTCATGTTAAAGATCATCCCAAAACTGATGAAGAATAACATGAATAAATTATTATATGATTATTCTGCGTCAGAGTGGGAGTTCCAGGGGCTGGTCAGTGTGATTCTGACAGTATAAAGTAAGAGGAGCAGAAGAAACTCCAGACAGGAGGAACTTACTCATGGCCTATGAGACTGAGGATCATGAGACTCTCTACTGCTTTCCTGCCTTCAACTCGTCCTGTGTGAAGGAGAAACGCTCCACACATGAATATTACATCATGTATGTGTTTTTCTCTCTGCTGTCAGCATGGACTGTGTTTCTCAATCTGCTGGTGATCATCTCCATCTCTCACTTCAAGAAGCTTCACACTCCAACCAACCTGCTCATTCTCTCTCTGGCTGTGTCTGATCTGCTTGTTGGACTCGTTGTGATGCCAATAGAGGCAATGAGACTGATTGAGTCGTGCTGGTATTTTGGAGACACTTTCTGTGCTATATATTTATTATTAAATGGACTAATAGTTACATCATCTCTCTTCAGTTTAGTGTTGATTGCTATTGATCGTTATGTTGCTGTGTGTCACCCGCTACTGTATCCACGAAAAATAACCACAACTAGAACTGTAATAATCATCTGTGTGTGTTGGATATTATCAGTGATGTACAGTTCTTCTTTTGGTATTGACAGCAGAAATTCTGAAAACACCGACAAAGTGAGTGTGTGTTTTGGAAGGTGTTACTTTACTATACGTTATGTATTGGTTGTGACTGATCTGATCCTATGTTTTATTTTTCCTTGTACTCTGATGATAAGTTTGTATCTGAGGATATTTTGTGTTGTACATCAGCAAGTGACAGTCATAAACTCTATGATAAAGAGCAGAAAGTGTGTGACGGAAGGTTCCGTGAGGAGGAAATCTGAGAGTAAAGCTGCTCTGACTTTAGGAATCATTGTGACCGTTTATCTGATGTGTTATATTCCTTACTACATCTGTTCCCTCACAATTGACACAGAAACAACCACTTTATTTAATGTTTTATTGTGCATCTTAATTCTGAATTCAGGTCTGAATCCTCTAATCTATGCTCTGTTTTACCCTTGGTTTAGAAAGTCAGTGAAAATTATTGTAACACTGGATTTTATTAAACCTGCATCTTAAATTAAATTTAAATAAGTCATTTATTTAAATGCTGATCTAATGAATGGCTATACACGTGCTTTTGTTGCAGCTGTTGCATTTTTACTTATGCATTTTAGTTTTTAACTATATTCTACCAAAGAGTCAATTCAATTCCAAATCTTCTGGATTTGTTTTGTGGCTGGACATAAATCCATGTAAACTTTATTACAAGGCTCATATAGCATTTTTGAGGCATTCAGCAGTAGTTTTGAGGTGGAATCAATCGAGGGATGAGATACAGCTCTGGCCTTTCTAGGCTCCTGGTCAGCGTTGTGCAAGTTACTTCGAAATTGTAATGTGTTGCAATACTTCTGTATTACTTTCACCAAAATAACTATAGAAGTAGAAATTAACATCCTAAAATAGCAACATGCAACAGTAAAACACTAAAGTACAGAAAAAAACTTGTATTTTTATTTTACAAATGCAATATCTGTGAATAAACTGGATATACTCATATTAGACACATAATGACTATGAAAACTTCATTGTCGTTTCAATGATTTTGAGTGACTTACCACACAACACTGTCTTGCTTTCTGGCCATAAAGTGCCGAGGACGTTGTCATTGCTGTTTTCTTTCTCTTCCCTGCAGAAAACTGAAATAATGCACAAAAGACCATCTCGCGGATGTACTTTCGCCTGCCATGTTTATCAAATTTACCGCGGCAGGCCTGTCCAGTGCGCAGTTACGGCAAAGCAGGCGGAGCCAATAGCTGCGGCCCACGAGCTCAGAGCAGCGATACAAAATACAACACTCCTGTAGCGAAAGACAAATTACATACGTGTCTATTCACAAACAGGGATAATAACATTTTTGTTTTTTGTCTTGAGGGTGAAAAGTTTGATGTAATGCAAGCGTTACTTATATTACCTGAACATTCAGTACAGCAAAAACGAATATATTATTTTAATAATATATACTTTGTAACACGTTACTCCAACACTGCTCATGACTCGCATTTAGTATTTGATTGGGAAATGTATTACATTTTACTTATACAGTAAACGTGCAAGGAAAATGAAAACTCACGTGTTTCACACAGATAAGCAATATATGAATTTGAACAATATTGAATTTACATCAAAGTAATTGTAATGTTGTACATCAAATTAATAGGTTAAAAATACTTTGGATATTAACAGTCTACATAGAATCACACTGAAAGAAATGTTGAACTGAAACGTGCAGATGTGCAAAATAAATAATAAATGTTAAAGACTATATTACAAGAGTCATTTGAGGGTGAGATAGATTAATGGTGGGCAGAGTTCGGAGAAGAGAAGGCTTTAAGAGAGTAAAGGCAGCAGAGTAAAAGGCCTGTGAGGCGTGTTGGTATTATCATTGTGGATTGTGCCTGCTTGGAGCAAACAGGAAGTGGTACGGTTTTCACCACACTTTATAGTGCTTTGTACTCTCCGGCATTCTCTGTATCCGACTCTTACAGAGTTAGTAAGAAGACTCCATATTAAGTAGTGATAGATGTTCACCAGGATTGCTGAAGACCAGTAGCTCTTTTTCAGGTTTTTTTGGAAAAAGTGGTGCTCTTTCTGAAGTCCATAATGATGGCCACATTGGTGTTAAGAAGCAGATTGTTACCATCGTAACATGTGGCACTCTATTCGTTTTAATTGAAACCTTAGGGCGAAATGTTTTTGTTGCATCATTGGGAGTATATAAAAATGCCAAAGACGCTAGATGACGATTGAGTTGTTGGGTTGGGACTCCATTGATTCAAAGCAGTTTCCCGATAGATGACTGGTATCTTGGGAAGCAGGTTGACTCGATGCTTCTCGGCCTGTTTCAGTTCTGTTTTTAAGGACTGAAGGCCGCTGTGGACTGTATCTGGAGAGTTCTCGGCAAGGGCCAGTCTATCCAGCGTATCGCTATTTTTAATTTCCTACAGCATCTAAATTTTTTTCATTTGTTTTCCCCAACTGTATGCCTCTTGGTCCTCTAAAATGAGTGGGATAAAATCTTAAATGTGGGATGCTGTGTGTGATTTGATATATACTTTTTATTTCTGTCTTCCTATGTGAAAAAAACGGAGTGTTCAAAACCATGCAGCAGTTTTTTATTGGCCCACAGAAGAATTCCTGTCCATGAGGCAACCGAGGTTACTCGCGTAACGTTCTACATCTTTCATTTTTAAAATATTTCTGCCAATTCACATTAAAACCTTGAAATGTTTTTTTTAATCAAAACATGTTTGTCGTCTTCTAATGATGAAATCAGAAGCGGTAGTGTAAGCCATCATTTCCTTTATTCATCTGAATCTAAGACCTCCGAAAAAATGTGTATAGAATATAAACTTGCATAAATATATCCTGATATATATCAGTTATATTAAAATATGTAATAAACATTTCAAACAAGGTAGTCCAGCTCAGCATTCATCACCGAATACATTTCATAAATGGCATCCACGGTCAGGCTGTAGTTTATCAAGAAATTCTGAACTTTTGCTATGCAGTCGTCCTCTGAAATGTCGTGGTCCTTAGACAAGGCCTTTATGAAATCTGAGCGGCACGGAGCAGCTAATAAAGCCGCCTACAACAAATACAAAATTTCACATTACAGCAATATTTCTATTGTACCTACGTTGCGATGTTTTCGTTTTTGCCCACCTTGAAAACCTTCTGAACTATCCAGCCATGATACCTTTTGAGGGCTTGATCATACGCTTTAGTGAGGTTGATTCGGATGAGATTGGGGTTGTTCACATCCCTCTCTCCATCCACCAGACTTTGAAGTAAGACCTGGATGAATCTAAGACCTCTGCCGTTCATGAAATACCAGAAATTACACATTAATGGGGACAATGGTAATATACAACCCACCGTTTTAACCACATAAGGGCAAGTGTGGCTCCAACTTTAGGCCAGTCTGACCCATAGATGCTCTTCTCCTCTATCAGCATCTGCTGAAGAGTCTCATACTTGGCTGGATCTGAGTCATAAACAGCTTTAATTTTCTAGTGAGATGTAAAATACAAAAAGCAACATTTCCAAACTCAATACAACGCAAATCTATTTTACTATTACGAAGATATTATGTTACGACTTACAGTGATGTTTCCATTTATGTCGGCCTTGATCGGGGCAAAAACTGTAGATCCAAGGCAATCTGGAAGATATTTTTACAAAAAATTGTTAAAGTCTACATTTTGTTATACAGTACTACATCAGTTGCTTGTGAAGGTTTGATAAGGTTTTTTTCTTTATTTGTTTACTTTTACTCAACAGGCAACTCAATATTAAGACATTTATAATATTTCAGACAGGCTGTGGTAAATTATTTTGCATCAACAACATTACAGAGAGTAGATGTTCAGAACAGTGTCAGTACAACTCAAGTGAGACGCTCGGCTAACATGCTGCTGATGTCATGATTTTAATGTTTGTCACGGATGTTTTTATAGTTTAAAAACTTGTTTTGAAAAACATATACAAATTAAAAAACATGTTGTCTGAATTTATGAATGCTTGGTACAGATTATTGGATTTACATGCAACATGTAGCCAATTTTTACAAAACTGGTGTCAACAGGAATTAATTTCATGAAGTGAGGTACCACAGTATTAGTATTCGTAGCCTTATGTAGTATTAGACAAAGGAGCCTTATGTCTTAGTCTAGTCTTATGACAATTTTTTTTTGAGTGAACAAGTTGTTTCTACGTGTGTTACAATTTGTCTCCACCTTGTGGCTCAATAACTATATGAGCTATAGTTTTAACACTGAAAGCCAATTAATTAAATAATAAATGGATTTAAAGAATAATAATAATAATAATAATAATAATTCAACCTTTATGAAGCCTGTTAGTGTTAGAAAACAGATAAAATTTTTAATGCCATTTCCATTTTAGCGTTTTTTTTTTTTTCATTTTTGACTTTTGTTTAATGAGGAAATACCAAGGCACGAGAAATAGCATTCTATTACATCATTGTTTCCATCGTTTAGATGTAATTTTACCCTCAACTGCTCATCCCAACTTTTCTAACATCATTCTTTACTAAAGCATAATAACTTTTACCTCATGTAAGGAGAGTAAGCGTACAACTTACCAAAAAAAGGTGGTAGATGAGAAACCGCTTCCAGGAACGTTTTAGTGTCGATCTGATTGTTGTCAGACAGTGTCGCAAACTGCTGATCTAGTAAAATGGCCATTGTAAAAAGAATATTCAACAGAAGAGACACTTTCCCACAGAAAGACTGAACAGTCAGTGCGGGAGATCGGAGACTTCAGTATTAATAAATCATGACTGCATTTTAAACAACACCCTGCTTGTTTGTGCATTTGCGTTTATTCTTTTACTCTCTGCTTGACTACATCTTTACTCCACTACATTTGAATAGACACTTATTGTTACATGGTAATTGTGCGTGACAAGTCGGCATCTTTTTGTACCGCGGTTAATTTCTTGGGCGTATGAGGCTATATCGCCATCTACAGGGTGCTGAACGTACTGGATGCTATTTATGAGCTAAATCCTGTCCATGTGAATTAGCGATTGCCCATTTGAGTGTGACTGAGACTAACTTTTTTTTAATCTATTTTGCTCTGCTATTTTGAAACATTGAGTTAAAAGTTAAATTTAATATCTATGTCAGGTATTAAAATCTCATGAGTTTCTTGTTTTTCACATTTCTTGGTGTTTTTTTGAGGCTATATTCAGTACGAGTAAAAGTGTTGCTTTATGAAAAATTTGCTTTATAAAGGGCATTGTAGAGAAATTATTTCAACAAACAATAGGCCAAATGTTGTAGTGACAAGAATGTTAATATTTTCAGGGAGATCTGTTGAGTGAAGCACGCTAGAGTACAGACAGTTTTTTCGCGCACGTCATCAAACAAAAAAAAACACTTTTACAGACGTAAAGCATCACAGAAATATTACTTCCGGAAGCGCTGACACGTCACGCAGCATGAGCTGGCGTCACTATTGTCGATGAAGCTACGCCATTATGTTGGCGGTGGAGAAAAGGCATGCAGGTGGATTTTGTGGAATGATGAGTTACTGATAAAATTAAGTGAAAATAAAGGGTTTATTTAAAATATAGCAACTAATCATCGTTTTATTTTGCAACAACAACTTTACAGAGAGAAGACGCTCAGAACAGTGTCTGTGTCAGTACAACTCGAGTGAGACGCTCGGCTAACAACCTGCTGATGTCAGGGTCCGTGCTTTTCCGGCTACATCAGTTTTTTGTGGAGATTATCGCGAGATTTAAGATGGCGAATGTTGCGTTTTTTTTTTTTATAGTCATTACGATTTTTTTTATCAAATTTAAAAACATGTTGTCTGAATTTATGAATGCTTGGTATAGATTATTGGATTTACATGCAAAATGCGGTCCATTTTACAAAATTTTCATTTTTACGAAACTGCTGTCAGGAGGAATTAATTTAATAAAATGATGTACCACAGTAATATAGCCTTATGTCTTAGTATAGTCTTATGACAATTTTGTTTTATGTCAGTCTTAGTATAGCTTTTTTATGGTTTTGTATAACCTAACGACTCATTTTTATGTAGCCCAGTGGTTCTCAAACTTTTTTGATCGCGCCAATTTTTAAACCTATGGAAAAATCTCGCGCGAGATTTAGATTTTTAATGAACGAGTCTCCTCTGTGAACAATTTATCACAAGCCGAGCCATGCAGGCTCTGTAGCGAGAAGCATTCTGGAAAAAATGAATAAATGACTCGAAAATAATCGTTCACTTTACTGTTTGAGAGTTAAAGAGAGTTGGTTAAAAGAATCAAAATACACATCCCTAATCTGCAGGGCTGTTTACTGGTTTCTTTTTTTTTTTTTTTTTCTGCTAATGGTGCTCCTGGGGCACGCCCCACTATTTGAGAAGCACTGTTATAGCCTTAAAACATTTTTGTCATAAGGCTTTACAAAGACAAAAAAAAAAAAAAATGTTATGTCTTAGTATAGCCTTACATGTATGTCAAAAAATGTGAATGTCTTAGTATTGTCTTATAGCAAAAGTGTTTTGTCTTAGTATAGCCTTATTACAATTTATTTTGTCTTAGTAAAGCCTTATTACAATAATGTTATTTATGTCTTAGTATAGCCTTATGACAATTTTTTTTGTCTTAGTATAGCCTTATGTCAAAATTGTTTGTCTTATTATTGCCTTATGTCTTAGTATAGCCTTTCGACATTTTTTTTGTGACAAAAACTATGTAATGTCTTAATGTAGCCTTATTACTAAATTTGTGTATGTCTTCGTATTTCCTTCTGGCAAAAGTGTTTTATGTCTTAGTATTGCCTTATGACAATTTATTTTGTCTTAGTATAACCTTATAACAAAAATGTTATTGTTTTATGTCTTAGTATTGCTTTATGTATGTCTTAGAATAGCTTAATGACAACATGTTTATGTCTTCGTATGAGCTTATGAAGTTTTTTTTATGTCTAAGTTAGTATAACCTTATGATAATTAGTTGTGCCTTAGTATTGCCTTATGTCTAATTATACCCTTATGACAATTTGTTTTGATGATTTGTTATGCCTTTTGTCAAAGCCATAATTGGAAATATGGCAATACTAATTATTTTGTCTTATTATATAGCCTTATGACAATTTTTTTGTCTTAGTACGGACTTTGGCTATTGGATACTTTATGACTTGTAACTTGTAATGGAGTAATTTTACAGTATCCATACTTTTACTGTATGCAATTATGATTTTCAGGTACTCTTTACACCTGATCATTTGAACACAATAATAATTTGATTACAAAGGAATACGGAGAGTACAGATATATTTATTATATCAGTAACAACACTTTCATAGAAGCAGCATATGTCATATCTGAGCAGAAGGATGTGATGGCAACATCCCTGTTTCCCAACATGTTCACTTTAATCGAGCTGTATACAGGGGACTTGCGCATATAAATATTACAAATGGTAATACAGGCTTTCACCACTTAATACAATAATAAGCGCAGCTGGCTTTCAGAAATAGTTTCTGGTGGTTTTTCAGACAAGGACACGAACAATGTGAACAAAGCATGTGAGTTGATGGCAAGGCAAGTTTTTTCCAAGGCAGAGAATTTAGCTGTTCAGCCATGATAAAGTGACTTAAAGACTTGCTAGACACATTAAAACAACAACAAACAGAGAGGTGAGGTATAAGTCAATACTGGACTGAAAACGCAGCATCGTCACAAAGACCAGCGCTGCTAACGGCTGTATTTATTGCACAAGAAACAAGGCGTGTGTGTCTGGGTATTTACATTGCGAGCGTCATGGGTTCATATTTTTTTGCCTTTAAAACATGAAGCCAAATTTGACTCGAGTGAGCAGTTACGTAGCAAATAAAATTATACAAAAATATCAAAAATATTAAAAAAGCTTGACGTGTTGGAGGAATGCAACTCACAAGTTAGGCAAGATTAGCTTGAAATGTTAGTCGTGTGTAGACTGGGACGCATCTCGGCGAATGGTCATTATTAATAGCATAAATCAATAAGTTGACATCATAATGGCGTCACAGATCTCAGCAGTTCAGTTGTTGTCTTTGGTGGTCACGGTTACGAGCTGTTTGGCCGCCTTGGCGATGTCGTAGGCACACTGAATGACCTGCTGCGAGTCATGTGACGCGGCTTTCTGACATTCCCCCTGCAGACGTCCGGCACTGGAGGTCAGGAGACGCAAGGACACGCGGATGCTCTCGGACGACGGCCTCTGTAACGGCAGACGTGAAGGCTTTGTGAAGAACGATGAAGGTAGGCGTGCTTTTCTCCATCACTCACCTTAGGAAACAACAGGGCCATCTCCGTCACTGCCACCAGGATTCTCTCAGAACATGGCATGAAGCTGTAGAACGAAAAACTAATTATTAACACCTTAAAGAAATGATCATTTATTTAGAAATTATAAAAGAAAATCCACTAAAATAATAATAAAATTAGGGTCATTCAGGTCAATGGTTCAGGGTCAAGCATCTGATTATGTAAATGATACAACGTGTAAAATGACACATTATACAAGCTAATATTTTGGTTCAACTATACATTAACTTAAAGAACCCATCCATTGATTATTGATTACCCTAAAAAAAGTAATAAAGTAAACGCTAAAAAAAAAAACCCAAAAATTTTAAACATGTAATTGCAAAACAGTGGGAAAGCCTAAAAAAAAAATACCCAAAATGATACAGATAAGTTAAAAAAAGTAATACACATTAAGACGACTGTCTAAAAGCAGAGCAAAGGAAAGAAGAACAATTAGATTTTTTTTGTCTACAAGTTGTAGTAAAAAAGCTAAATGTCAGGTTCAAAATCCAAGTAAAATGTGCAGAAGAACAAGGCTGATGCGACAGAATTAAGTGATGTGAAAGGCGAGCATGAATACATAATGGATGAGACTGAAGAGCAGAGAAGGTTGAGTAACAAAGGCTTCCTGTTACTGCAGCAAAAGCGCCATTCAGCGCATTTAGCAAACCGCTCCAATTCGTCAACCTTGGCCATGGTGGACAAGACGGAGTGTGTTAGAGACGGGACAGACTCGTGTCACTAGAGCTGCACCACTCTGGATACATGTTTTTTTTTTTTGCTTGGAATAAAGATCACCATTGTGGATTTTTTATTTTAAAACTTTAGCTCTGAACATCAGGTTGTCAAACAGCTATCAAATAACACAATTTACTCTTTGCTTTGAAATATTTTTCATTACATTTATTTTAATTAAATGTTAAAGTAATTATGTATAGAAAAAAATCTTTTATAATCCTTTTTATATCTGCAAAAACTTTCAACCTATTTTAGTTTTAGGACCTGTCATGGTGGGCGGGATATGCTTTGCAATTGGTTCGCTTTGACCAATCAAAGTGCACAAATCTTTTTGGCACTAATTTGATCCCATAGAAACAGTGGAGTGCGTGCCATCTCAAGATGAGACGAGTTTGGCCGAATCGTATACATTCTGGATTAAGATCGAGAAGGTGGTGAAATCGAGATCTCGGCCTTTTAACCATCAATCGTATCATCGTTGGTCTCCTCACCTCTCGTGTTTGTTCTCCTGTGCTGCTCTCAGTAGTTCCTGGATGTTCTTGGTGATCAGCTCCGTTTTACTAATGACGTCTTCTGTGCTCGGTAACGTGGCGTCACACTCGGCATCAGACAGGCTTTGAGATTGTGTGAAGTCGTTTGGTGTTGGCCTGCGGGTCAAAAAGTAGGAGTTGACCAAAAAAACAAAAACAAATACGGTAATTCATAGATTCAGGATTTTTTAGAACAAGATGACAAACCCGGGTTCTTCAGAGTCGTGGTTGGGAGCGTTATCGTAGTCGCTCTCTTGCGTGCTGCCCTGAGCTTCTATGATGGAGCCCTGTCACAAGACCAGAACGCAAGTCAAACCTTCTGCAGACGGTCATTCACTACAGCAAGAGACCTTCATGCTTTTGGTGGAGAAATCGAAACGTCAGCACAAAGTTAGGCCAGAAACACACTCTGTCTCGCTCAGCAAACACACGCTTTAGTTAGCGCCATTTACTCACTCTGGTTAACATCTTTGGTTTTTAGAAGCTTCGGATTTAAGCAGCTGAATTCGATTTCCCGGGAGATGGAGTCAATCCATCGGTGGACAAAATTAGTAAAGACACATTTCTTTGCCCATTATAAGAAAAAAAAAAAAAAATTCCAATACAAAAATCTCTCTTATTCCAATAGTTTAATTAATAAAATTAGTTGATTCCTTTAGCATAGGTTTTAGCAATTAAGAATTACGATTCGACGGCCATGTATCCGTCAAACCAAAAAGCGGAACTGTAACTTGTGTAACTAGCAAACATTTTTTAAGAAGAATTAGTGACACTGGCCACAAAACTCGGTGGTTTATTAAATAAACCAAAAAACATTGTGTGTCAACTTGGTATGTCTGACTTAGAACCTGTGTACACTCAGAAGTGTAGTTCACCGGAATATATGCAGTGAACCGTGCAGAACATTTATCGTATATATGTACAAAACAAATCTGGAAAAATATTTTACTGGGAACTGAAGCAAGTAGAGTGTAAAAAAAAAAAACACACAGTTGAGGACAAAATGATTAACTTGACATTTAGCCCCTACTTTTTCAAAAGTCCTTTTAACCAGAGCAAAAAAAAATTAACACATCCTAGTTAGAAGTCTAAAAAAACGCTGTTAATTTTTTGCCCCGTTTAAAAGCACTATGGAAAGACTTAAAACGATGACAATTTTATAAGGGGGCTAATAATTTTACCTCATGACCTCAACTGTATAACTATATAAATATATATACACACACATTTGTGCGTAAAAAATCCAAAAAGTATCGCCAAAAATTAATTGCAAAAAAACCCTGGAGTAGAGTTCCGTCATCTTTTCAATAGTTGGCTATGTGCTAGAGTGAGTAAATGCTAACCAGTGTTTGCAGTCACGCACTTGGACAGAGTATCATTCAGGTCAGAGATCTCTGAGAGCCAGACAGTTCACAGGTCAAGCAGAGCAGTGAGAAATGTTAATGGCTGCTGTGCGTATACAAAAAAAAAAACAGTTAAAAGTCCAGCAAAGGTTGAAGAACACGTCCAATCGGTTGGAGCTGTTGGAGAGGTTCATGCACCGGGTGGAGAGTAAGCGCTTCCAACAGTGTGTTCACTGAGCAGTACTTCACCCTTTGGGTTTTCTCATCCCAGGACCAGGACAGAGGTGAAGGGAACGAGGGAAGGGAGGAGAAGGTGGTCACCGAAGGACCCTTCCCAATCTAGAAAGGGTTCACATGTTTGTTTTACATGAACGCACAACAAAACAAAAAAAAAAAACATGAGGGGCTTTAGTTTGGAATCAAAATTTTTAGTGCCAAAAATATCAAACAAATTAAAAAAAAAAACGCTTCACATTTTCCATTTGGTTTTTTTTGCTTGCAATCTTCACATTTCTGTTTGAAACCTTTTTTGAGCGTTTGAACTTTAGGCACTAGTTTCACATGGGGGCGGTAGTTAGTCTGATTGGCAGGAAGTGTGGGACATTAAATAGCTTTTTAAATGGAATACATTTGAAGTGTTATTTTTGCACAATTTTGCTCAATTATATTGCAGACTAGAATAAAAGTAGACTATCTCTACTCGAAAATGTGTCAGTGAAGATGAAAATGAAGGTCCTGAAAGGTGTCTTAGAAATAAAGTGTAATATTATTATTAATAACCGTAAAAACATGTTTGTGTTTTAGCCCTCGCTACACCTCCATAGCTTCCTGGTCAACTGTTGCCAATCAGAGCAAGGACCGCCCCCAAGTGAAACTAGTGCCAAAAGTCTAAACGCAAAAATCTGAGATATGACAAAATCTGAAACAAAAAAAAAGTTTTGAACAAAAATTTGAAGATTGCAAGCCAAAATTTGAAGTCAACAAATATTAATTTTCTGTAGAAATATACATTAAATATTTTTGGCACAAATCTGATTCCACACATTAGTGGACACCTGAAAATGACACCAAAGAACCGAAAAACCAGGAGTCGTGCGTGTGTGTGTGTGCTAGTGTGACTTACGTTAGCTGGGAGGGGTTGAAGGCTCAGGGTGGGGTCAGGGTGGGTGGTCTCTCCTCGAGGGTGGTACTGCTTCAAACCCGAGCCGGTCTCGTACATAGACATGGCACGTCCACCTCGCTGTGCTGCCCGCTGTGGAAGGTCCTTCGGTCGGGCCAGACTGTTGGGGGTTTGCCATTTCAGAGTGCTGTTTTCATTCTGCAGCGAGTTCAGCTGCACAACAAAGACACTTAGTAAGACTTCCTGTGGCGAGATGGGAGTGTGGTTGCCAGGTCCTCACTTTGGTCTGCATGAGCCTCAGCTCTTCGCTCAGGTGGCAGTTGACCTTGAGGAGCTGCTGGATCTTTGCTTCTGACGCGTTGAGGGCACTTTTCACCTCCATGAACTCCTGCACCGTGATGGGACTGTCAGACAAGTCGGAGGATTCCGAGCTCTGAAACGGAGGAGAATCTCGTATAAACTCAGGAAAAGACACGGATGCGTTTTTGCCGCTTACTTTGGTGCGCTCGTCTTTTCCAAACGGCGACTCGTGCTCCGTGTCTTCATCTGAGGCCACGCTGTCGTAATCCGGCTGTTCCACTTCTAGACTTTCACTGCCCAGACGGTTTCCTATGTCCTTCAGAATTAACTCCACATTATCTGTGAACACGAGGTAACAATATAAATATGAATTTATGCTTCAATCCGTCAGAGTATTTATTACCTTTTCCATTATCAACAGAGTTCCCCTGTTGGCGCCGCTTGGCATCTGTTAAAATATCGATGACGAGTGTTGCGAACTCGTGGGCATTGAACCTGGCGAGCTTTTGCCTCCCCTGAAACAAACACAAAAGGAAAACAGGCTTTATTATTTATTTATTGTTTTATTTAAAACAGTTCCACTAGATTTATGCCTGGGAATTTATGCTCATTTTTACATTTACCACATTACATTTATTAATACCAAAAAAAAATGTACTATGAATACTAGATCCATACTAGTGTATGATCAATACAATTTATTTTTTAAAACAATTATTTTTTTTCTTAATGTCTTGCAGTAATCTTCATGTGTTAAATGAATCACAAAATGTATTTTTTACAATTACAATTTTTGTCTTATGTAATACATTAGACAAAAGAGTCCATCTCTCTGACACAGTCTCATCAGTCTAAAACGCAGAAATTAAAGGGTTTAATGTCTTTTCAGATTCCTGTGTTTCAGAAAGCTACAATTCTAGCTGGGCTTATTTTAGGAGCCGCGTGTAAGTGTGGAGGTGTCGGTCACCATACCTGATTTCTAGTGGAGGAATACTCAGGGTTGACCGGGAGGAACGGCACCAGCGTGGCATCAGTCACCAAGGTGCTGTGATTCTGAGTTGCAAGCCACACTACAGAAGCAGACAGTACACACCATGAAGTCAACTGTGTGTGTGTGTGTGTGTGTGTGTGCGATGTATATTGCGAACCTGCATCTGTTTCTCTTCTGTCGACTTCATCGTACACATCCATGGCGAGTTCTTCAAACTGATGATTGCTGAGCTGAAACCAGCCAATCAGCATTTTAGCTTGACGGAGAACCATTACACGCGCGTGTGTGTGTGTGTGTGTGTGTGTGTGTGTGTGTGTGTGTGTGTGTGTGTGTGTGTGGGACATACAGACTGAAGTTTCTTCTTTGCGGCTTTGGCCAGCTCGGACAAGTCAAGACTGCTGTGTAGAAAACAAAAACAGCACATTAACTTTCACTCGCCCGGTAAAGTGTGTTTATTCCCAAAACATATTTAATTTTACTGTTCAATTGTATATAAAATCACATACTTACATATTTCTAATCCATTTAAAGTCAGCAGAGAAAAGAAAGCGCAATTACGCATCACCTGGCGAGTAAGAAGCGGCGTGTGCTGACTTACCTCTCGGCGATCTGAGGGATGATGAAGTGTTGACCACTTTTATGATCTGACGAGGAAAACGTTGTGGTTATTCTGTCCCGTAAGCGTGTGATTAGTAAAGAGGAGGCTACTGACCGGGCTTCCGTCCGCACAGATAGAAGGCCAGTCTGTCCGTCAGCTCAAACTGGATCTCCAGCAGTCTGTCGGTGAGCTCCTGGTGTCCTGCCTCTCTGTGGGGATAAACACACACAAACGGTCATTACACACACACATTGTATTTATGCAAATCCACGCACATCTTTTTTTTTCACCTATTTTTGAAGCTCAAAACTTGGGGGGTTTTGCAAAAATACATTATATATATCCAAAAATCGGCAGTGCCAAACACAAGCATGTATTTTTTCCACAATTAAAAAACTCAAAAAACTTGGGGAGTGCTTATGTTCGCATAAATACAATATATGCTGTATATCCATAAATCTGCAGTTGTTTTTTTCCTCAGCATCTTCACCTGGCGTAATCGACGGGAGTCTTTCCGGAAGAGTCTGGAGCTGCGGGATCGGCGCCGTAGACGGTGAGTAGCTCGGCCTGGAGCAGCTGACCTGCTTTGGCTGCCACGTGCAGTGGAGTGTTGCCTTTCTCCTGGAGAACACAAGCACACGGCAGATGTCTTCACTACCCGGCCAAGAAAAGACCGACACTCGTTCAATCTCAACACACACTTATTCTGCACTGCCGGATTATACACGAGTCTGTTCATATGGCAAATAATGAAAAAAAAGCTTAGTTAAAACGAGCACATTTAATCAGACACTAAAATGCATTGTATTAAAATGTGCTTTTTGCATACACATTGTATAATAATAAAATGAAAATAAAAAATAATACTTTTGTGTATGTGTTTTAATAAACTATTTTGTGCTTTTTTATATATTTTTAAAAAGAAAATATCTATTAATCATATATACGAAGTTGTTATTCAATAGTATGTTATTAAATATATATATATATATATATATATATATATATATATATAATGTATAGAAAATGTTATAGTGTACTAAAAAAAGAGATATACTATGTTTTAGCTTATGATTTCAACAAAATATATGAATTAACTTGGTACTAATCAAAGAAATCATAACCTTATTTTATGTAAATTAGAAATTTTGTAAAGATAAAATGCACATTACTTTTACTGACATTATTTTATTAACATTTATAGTAACTGAATGCAAAAAAAAATTGATGAAAACATCCCATTTTGTCTGGCTTAAAATGTATTGTTATTTATAAACTGCATTATTTCAAATAAATGCATTATGGTGAAACAAAACATTTGACACTTACTGGATGGAAGAAGTTCGCCTGGGCTCCGAGTGACAGAAGTCTCAGACACGTCTCCAAGTTCCCGGTCCGCACACTGGAATGAAGTTGCTGGAGGAAAACAAGAATAAAAAAAAACAATTAAGAACATTCTGACAAAGAAAGCGGCAGGATGTTCTTCCACACACCTTGCTGAGATCTTTGGTGGTGACACTATCATCTTCCCGACACGGCAGGCGATGAACAAAAGCCAGCATCTGATACTTCGCCTTGATGAACTCGGTTTTGTTGGGACTGAGAAAGATAAAGTGTAAATGCCACAATTCGAAGCGTGAAACACGTGACTGGTTCTCACTGGACGCGGTCCTGCGGGTTGGCTTTACGCCGGCCGCTCATGATGGACGACGGGTCCAGAAGACTGTGCTCCCAGATTGAGTTTGCTCCATTATTGTACAGAGACTTCACCATCTTTGAATAGACGTTTAAAGAACAAAACACAAAATGGGTTGGATAAAAACAGCAATAATCATATTTCAAGAAAAGGCAAAACACGCACGCAGCGAACAAGGCTGAAGAATAGGAAGTTACACAGCCAGCTGAACTATTTCTGTTGGAGGAACTGACATACAATGCTTCATTTCCTGTTATAAAACAAAGCGGCGGTCCGGCTGGCGGGCGAGAGAGCGGGGGTCTTTACCTGCAGCTGGGACGGGGGCCAGGCCGTGTGCGTCAGGTGTCGGACCTGAGAGCTGTGACGGCCCAGACCACGGTGGATGCTGCAGCATTCATCGCAGACCACAACGCCACGGTTGATCGAGGCCCAGTGAGGATCTGGGACATAAAGGATCGGAAAAAAAACAAAAAAAAAAACACCAAAGCAGATCATGAAATACTCAACGTTGTATACTACACAAACAATTTTAAAAAATGACAGAGCAATGACGGAAGAGCTGAAAAAAATCATATAGCCAAAAATAAATATAAAAGTGATCATAATGATGAAACAAATGGCCAGTGATTGGGCAATTGCTGCAACATTAGAGTGAGTAAATGCTTTTATTTTTTTTCCCATATAAAATATCAGTTATCAATATTGTCAGTTGTAAAACACATCAAATTATGATGATCCTTAACAAGATATTTTCTGAATGAATAAATTGAATTTAATGGCTGAATTTGCAATAAAATTGACCAAGGCTGCCCAACTTATTAATCTTTAATTATATTAAGTTTGCTCAAACTTGGAAAACGTTTTTTTTTAATTATTGTTATTATTAACAATTAGCACAAACATCAAGCATTTACAAAAAATAATTTAAATTAAATTTTCTGTTCAATGTTTTAGTCCTTGCTGTCATCAAATAACATTCTAACATAATTGATATATTTTTGTAACTTACATTCTCATTCGTTCACAAGTTAAGTATAAGTTGAAAATAAACGTAAAAAACGTTAAAATTAAATTGTAAATTACACATTTAGAGAGAGTTGTGCAAGATAACTGTCTGCAAACAATTACAGTTTTACATGTTGAACAATAATTTGACTGAAAGTAACACCAGGTTGATCATTGACACCGAAACATTATAGGCCAAAATAAATCGAAAGACACTACTATTTAAAAAAACCGAGGAATGATTTTCTAACTCTTATTTCGAATTTTTGTCCGTGCGTGACTTGCTATATAAATGTATAAACTATGACTTAAAACAGATCGAACTACGTATAGTAAAAGTTGTGATGTGATCTAACTATGCAAATGAAATCTGAAGTATCTTTAGGTCTAATCCGATGTAAAACCAACCGATCAACGACTTAATCAAACACAATTAGTGGTTATTTTCCATTGAAAAAAACTGGAGATCCAAAAAAACGCGTTTTTTTGCAACAGAAACATCGCCCGCAGTGATAAATCCACATTTGTATCGACGGGGCGCGATTTCATCAATCACAGCGCAAACAATATAACGGCGGCGGCGGCGGCTATTTGCGATTGTTTGCTTTCTCACCGCACGCGCTGCAGTCCGCGCAGATCTCTCGGCCTCGCGCTCTCACCGACATCATACAGCAGCGCTCCACTTCAGTATGGACCAGCGCTGCGCTTCACAGCCACACACGCACAGAGAAAGAAAAAAGGCAGATGTGAAGAGGACGAGTTTCCCTTTCCTCTGTGTTTGACGCCTTTTTTTCCCCCCTTCTTACTTCCTGGAAGAGGAGGAGTTCCGTGGTGGGCGGGGCTACTGTTCACATGACATCACCGGCAGTCTCCGAACGCAATAAACTTTTTTGTGAAACGCAATAAAATCTTAGTTTTGGTCATTTTATTACAATAAAAAATCCAATAGCATCAAGACGCAAAAAAGTTACCATATACAGTATTGAAAGTTTAGTTCACCACAGACGTGTTTTATTCATATATATTTATTAAAAAAATATTCTCATGAAGCGGGGAATGAAACAAGTCTTGAATTATTTCAATTTAGTTTGTGACTATGCATTTTTTTTACAATTGTCAAACATTTGTTGAAAATGCTTGCCGTATCTACCGTAGGTTCTGCAGTATTAAATGTTTAGCTACATGTGCACTACACAGATCAGCCACAAGATGAAGACAAAACTCGAACAATAAAACGAACGACAAAATGTGGTAAATGGCTAAATGTTTTTATTAATCCGTCCCATTGTCTGACCACACAAAAATGTCTCATGGATCTGAAAGTCTGGAATGGGAATAACAGTGCGACCAGCGCACGTAGACTGTGCATTATACACAACATTGTACACAGTTTCCAGAATAATCGTGCATATACACTTTATAGAGATAAAAATAAACCATCATAAATATTAGAAAAAATAAACTGCTGTAGTTACATTAGCACGTGTTGCTATAACTAGTTCTGGGGCTTTATGGTGTAAAAACACCACATACGTTCCATGCACTCGTTTAAATGTGATTGTGGGAACTCCTGTACATATAACATTTCCCCATCTATAATAATCGATATGATTCAGATATATTTAAAACAATTTTTGATGTTTTCAAACTGTGACTCAAAAGTCACAGAAGAAAAAAATATTGCAAATGAAGTGGTTACCACAGCACTGCATATAAAAATACTGTATTATGTTAATGCAAGACTTCAAACAACAGGCAACGTTTATCTTCATTTTCCCAGTAAGTTGAAAAGCCAAAGGTTTAATCAGATGATTGAGTAGTTTATCTCAAACTCGTTGCATTGACAAGGGTGTTTTCCATCCAGCAGCAGCATCAGCATCAGAGGTCGTGGAAAACAACAAAACAAAACAAAAAAAAAAACCCTCAAAAGCTTGGCAAATAAATATGTGCAGCTGCCTGCAGTACAAAAATTAATTCTACTCAAATATCTGTTGATGTGTTGAAGGACACCTTTGCTTCCTAAACCCCACGTTAGTCCAGAAAAATTACATTCAAGCGTCTCTAGACTACAATTATATTGCAGGACATAAAGATGCAGAACCACAAAAGCACCTTGTTGGTTTAAAACAGTGGAATCGTTTTATATGCTGTTTATAAACTGGCATTTACTTAGAAACGGGCAAGATTAAAAAATAAAAGCTGAAATGTGTCACACAAGTCGTCTGAAATGCATTTCTCCGTTTAATTATTAGCTACAACAAATAAATTAATAATTCCACAGGAATCAACATGTACATTACTATAGTTGACCGTTTAAAATATTTGTATTTTATAATTTCATATCACACACCTGCGCGCACACACACCCACTCTAATCTTCAGCATGTTTTAAATTGCTCTTAATCCTAAAGCCTTCCATGCATCAACGAAATGGAGTAAAGAACAGTGCAAAGTAAATTTTTTGCTTTTATACTCTGGATTTGTAATCATGAATAAATACGGCTAAAGATCTTCTACAAACCTGAAAACAGCCCAGTGGATTACCATTTGATTTTATCTTCAACGAACCTCCCGATCAAGAGAAACGCGGCCGCAAATTCTGATGAAGATGGAGGAACCAGCCTCCAGTCTCCAGAGAGAAGAATCAACTCTGGCAACAAATATAGCTTTACTTTGAAACTATATATCTATATATATATATATATAATTTGCACAGACATATATATATATATATATATATATATATATATATATATATAAATAATGTAAACTGTATATGTATAATATTTGTGTCATTTATATTAGTATAAATATGTCTAACATTACCTTACTCAACTTTAAATATGTATATGTCTTAATTTATTTAAAATAAATATATGTATACTTTTGTATACATAACTCAGTATTTCTCTAAATCTGGTCCCAGACTCCAAAACATTTATAAAAAAAAGCCACGACGACGAAGTGCTCCAGAGGTTTAGAGGAGAAGTGCGTTTGGAGTGTTGACGTCGGGCCTGTTACACACTACTTCCTGTGAGACTCTTACTTTGATGCGTGGCATTGAAGTGATGTGTGACATTTCACACGGTGGGTCAACAGTACCGGGACCCCCTGCCCGGCTCAGCACATCAAACGGACTTGAGGAGGACGCGCTCCTCGCGTGGGCTGAGCCGGGGGTCTGTTTGTCAGTACGGACGACCTTTCCTTTCTTCTGCTGGACGCCGGTGGTCTCTTAACCCGATGCCCTTCTGGAGCTTCATCAGAGACGCTCTCATCTGGACACACACACACACGATCAACATGGATAAATAAAGCTGATAATTCAGAACTGACATTAGAAAAAGTGTGACCAAGCGTCCTCTTTTGTCTTCTTTTTACATCCTGTCCGGGGCGTCCGGGCCATTTTCATAAATTCACATTAATGTCTGGTTAGTACTGCATCTTTGTGAGACTCTTCTATAATTCATACTATCAAAAATTATATTGTTGACGCTATATTCTCCAACAGAAAAGTTGATATTTAGAACATCATTTCACACTATTCTTTATTTATTTGAAAACTGTTTAAGACTATTTTTTTATTACAAGTTTTTACAGATTTACTTATTTATTTTATCACAGGAGTTAATTTTTCCCCATTGAAGCATGTTCATTAACCTTGTCTGAAGCCTGTCTGAATTTGTGTCTCGAAGTCACGCTGATTGTCCTCCTTTTTGGAATATATTATTATATGAGTGCTGAAAAGGATTTATGCTTTAAATTACATAATAAATTCAAAACATCATAAACAGCACAGTGAAACGAGTTTTAGATTTTCATTGTTCAGTCATTTGTTTATTAAGTTTTAATTATCAGTAATTTTATCACTTTAATTGAAATAGCAATTAAGGTACACACCAAATTATTCCACAACAAATTATTATCATCAACGTTTTGATTTGTGAACCAAACAATTAACACAATTCTGCCACAGTATACTTCTAATATTACCTCGTCTAAAAGATGCACAGAAGATTTGACTATTTCCCGCCATTTCTCCAGCTCGTTTTCGTGATAACGCTGCTGCGATTCCAAAAGTTGAGCCCATTCGAGCTGCGTCTGCGGAAGTTTGCTGTAACAACAAAGAACACACACAGATGTATATGATCTGGTAGAGATTATATGATACAATGAGAGATTATGTATAACATGAGAGTGAAAGAAGTGTGTTTTGGTGTGACTGCTAGTGACCTGTCATGTGACCTGAGCCCTTGCCAGGACGTGAGACTTTGGGTGGTGTACTCCAACATCCAGAGCTTATAAAACAGCATCATGTTCAGAAAGACCAGCAGCACCAAACTGTGGGTCAAGAGAATCAAGATCATGAGTCTCTTTTTTTTCGTTTCATCTACTCAATCTACATCATTATTTAATCCAATCAAGTGGCTAAATACCTTATACAAATCCTTCAGGATTCAGCGGCAGAAAAAACACACACACACAGCAATTTTTAAACTCTCAAACGTATGTGTGAGCTAGGTTACTGAGGCGGATCAGAACCATGAAGACACTCACACAGAGCTGATGAAGAGCAGAAGCTTGGAGACACTGTAGAGCGCCAGGCCCTCGGATCCGTGTTCTGAGATCAGTCGGGTCTGCGTGGATCCTGAAACACACCAGTCTGAGATGAAGGACCGGGTGGACCATCAGGATGCGGTGTGTGTGGTACCTGCCACGTGTTTGATGCGGTGGATGACGCTCTTGTCGTCCTCTGGCGAGGTGACGGGGCTGAGCGCCTCATCCAGATGCTGCCTGATGTGCGCCAGCGGCCGTTTCCTGCGCCGCGCTGAGGATGTGCGCAGCGGTTTGGACTGCGGAGACTGTTTGTGAGGTTCTGACATCACCAGCTCCGCTTTGCTCAACTCCAGCTCTGAACGTGTGAAAGGATTGGACACGACACCGATTACTGCCGTTTTAGACATGTTTATGTTTACCCTTGTTTATATTTGCGTGCTGTGTTTTAAAATGATCAGTGGTGTAAAGTATTAAAGTAAAACAGGACAAAAATACCAGGTATTTTATCTATTTTGCTTTGCCATTTTGAAACATTGAGGTGTTAAATTTCGGTTCTATATTAGGAAATAAAACATCATAGTCTCTTGTTTTTAACATTTCATGGTGTTTTTGAGCAAGTAAAATACTTCTTTTAAAATTGGATACCTTACCACTTTTACTCAAGTCTTGGAATTGGTGACTTGTAATGGGTGACTTGTAATTTTTACAGTGAGATATGGTACTTTTACTAAAGTATGGTTTTCAGATACTCTTTACACTTCTGAAAATGATTTATGATTATATATGATTTTGATTGCGTTATTTTTATTCTTGATAAATGTATGTCGACATGAATAAAAATTAATATATTTGTCGCAAACATAGCCATGCTTTGTCATCAACACTAATTTATGACAGAAATATTAATATTATATAATAACTAACCCAATTCACAAAATAATATTATTATTATCTGTTCAACTACATTGACAGAGGTTAATCCAATATAAAGACTACAGTTATTTAATTTGATATTCTATTTATACACTATTTATACATTTTTTACATCAATTCCACTGTGTTTGAGCAAAAATTAATAACAAACTAAGAAATAGTAATTATTAAAACATTTTAATATGTCTAAGTATGTTTACACACACACACACACACACACACACTAGTACTTGTAACATCATAAATGACAACTTACACACTAGGCTACTTATAGCCTGATACTTAAAATGTTTAACTCATGTCAGAACAAATCTGCACGTATTAACAAAGAATAATTGTAAACTCTTTCGGTCTAAACTTACCTAGATACCTGAAGTATTCATCTAAACCACTCCAGAAGTTTCTCTCAATGAAGCCCTTGACCAAACCCCAGGGCTGCTTCCTGTAGCGCAGTTCCGTCGAAACCCTGTCAAGGAACAGACATGATGTAACAGTGTGTGATGCGTTTCCTGAAACACTCTGGATGGAAGCTTCACCTCAGACGGCACTTGTTCTTGGTGACTCTGGTGAGCACGTAACGGTTGAGAGTGTAGAAGTAATCGTGGTACGGGACGTCGTGAGCGATCACCTCTGCGTCGATGATGTAACACTCACTCACCTGACTGGCTTTGTGCAAAGTCTAGACAGACGACGACAGGAAGTGAATATTTAAGACCACACTTTGATGCGCTCTTTCTTCTTCTGGAGGTTCACCTGTGTCTCTGTGACTGTGGCGGTCTTTGGAGCCAGTGGGTTGGAGAGGGAGATGGTGTACATGATCTCTCTGGCCTGGTGACCCATCTCTTCTGCTCTCCAGGGGTGATAGACCACGTCTGTACCAACAAAACACAAGCTCATTCTCAACAAACCCTTCAAAATGGTTTATATAAAACATTCAATATTGTCATTTACAAATAAGCCAATTAAATTTTTTAGCATTCTCTGCTGAAATTATTAAGTATTTTCCTGTTGAAAATGAAAAAAAAAAATGACAATATTTCCAAGTCCTTTCTAAGAAAGCACTTTGTAATTAATAATTTGTAAGTTATTATTTTAACTAGTTATAACTAGTTTTGAAGCACAAAAGTCTCATATAGTATTTTATCTATTTTTATTATCCATCCATCATAATTCATCAGTCGATCCATCCATTCATACATCTTTCCAGCCATCTTGTGTGTGTGTGTGTGTGTGTGTGTGTGTGTGTGTTGTGTGTGTGTGTGTTGACTTCACCTGAGAATCGCCTCTGCTCCAGAAACTCTCTCATAAACTGGGATTCCGTAAAGAGGATGTCGTACAGTTTTTCCACACTAAACTTATAAACTTCATTAATGTAGAGTTTCCCATTCAGATCTTGCTGGAAAGCCTCCACTTCACCTGCTGAACACACACAGACAAAAATATAATATCATGTACACATAGGAAACACAACACAACACAAACTTTCAGATATATCAAAGTGGGGTCTCACCACTGTCTTATAGACATCATAGACATCAACTCTACTCTCGTACTCTGGCCTTAGCCATTACAATAAAAACCCAAAAGTACCTCCAGCCCTAAAACCCAGTTTAGATCCTTAAAAAGTCCTTTCTAGTCAAGGGGTCTGGCCAAAGGTATCCACAAGTGACCATGAGTCCCCACTTTGCTATAAAAATCTAGTTTATGAGACTCTCTATACATTGGATCTAGACATACACGTGGCACACACACACACACACACACACACACACACACGCACACACACACACACACACACACACACACTCACCCTCATCATGAGTTTCTGAGGAGTCGCTGAGCTCCGTGGGGAGATCCTCGTTGTCATTGAAATCGAGAGAGGGAAGCGGGAGCGGCGTGGAATCTCTGCTCTCTGACAGCAGGTTATCAGGGGAAGGCAAAGCTAAGAGTCCGTCAGGAACACAGCTAGGGAAGTCTTCCACCGCAGGCATGTCGAACTGCAGGCAAACAGTATTCATTACTACAGAATTGTTGCTTTAAAGTAAAAAAAATACATATTTAATTATATATATATATATAATATATATATATATATATATATATATATATATATAATATAATTATATATGTAAGTATCGAGATTAATACTACAGGCCTGTAAATTCATACTTTTCTTAATGATGATAATAAGTTGATTATCAGTTTCTTGAAGTTCATACATAAAAACAATGTTTTGATCATTTTAATTTTAAAGTTAGTTAAATACTGATAGCATAAATTGGATTTTTGGAGCAATTTGGAGCAACTTTGGCAAACGCTAGCACATGCTGGTGCTTGTCTGGTACCAAGATGATGATGATGATGATGATGATGATGATGATGATGCCATGAGACTCTTGATAGCAACTTTGCTTATTTGCTTTTTTCATGCACAGAATTTGTAAGGTCTTGTGTGTGTTTTTTAGATGGCAAGATTATACAAAAGGACAAAGAAACAGTGGTTTAGCCAACCATCACGCAAAAATATTGGAAAGCACAAAAATAGTATAAAATAATAATAAAAAACGTCTACCAATATGACACAAAGAAACCCAAATTTGATATTTGAAAAACCAAAACCATTCTTGTTCAGATTAACCAATACGATTCTGTTTTCAAAATGTTTTCGACACTGTTATCGAATGGTTTTGACCTTACATATTCTACAAAAACTACACAATACCCTGTCCCAAGCAAAACACTTGTCATTGCCTTTCAGACTCAAGACAATTTTCGTCTCAATAATTTGGCAATTACCATTTTGCTGGTAAACGAGATGGAGACAAATTTATGGAACGCATCAAAGCATGGTTTTAAACTCAAGGCGTCTTACATGGACTGGCGCGTCTGTGCTGTCGCTGGAGTTCAGGCTGCTGCTGGGAAAGGTCTTCCTGTGGAGCTGAGGGCTGATGTCCATTTTTACGTCGGGGCTTTTGGGGCAGTTGTCATTGGCCTCGATGTCTTCAGCAGGAATTTCCTCACAGTACCTGCACCAGGGAGAAGGACAACAGCTGCAGGTCAAGATTACCAGCTCGGGCAGAACTACCGACCCTCAGACACAGATAGCAATGAGAGGAAATGTGACAGTGGCTGTATGTGAAAGCTTCTCCATTTTTGTACTGTGAAATTGGAAATGTTATGAATTGGCCTGTGTCTAAGACGCGGCAAGATTTACCCCATTGTGTTGAAGTCATTATCAGGAGGTACGTAGTCTTCATCATCACTGGTCAGGCCCAGTTCATTTCCATAACACTGATGGACAAAATGCCAAAGCTCTTTGGGACACAGTGGCTGGATGACGGAAAGACAAAATTAGTCTTCAAGGATTTTTTTCTGCAGATCCAAACTAATGAATAATGGAAACGTCCGGTTCCAACCTTCTCCAAAAGAGCATTTTGCCAGAGTCTAAACATCATCATGTAGGTCCGATCTCTCGCTCCGAATGAGGTAAAAAAGTGCTGTGAGAACATATGCAAAATAACAGCAACGTTTCAGAAGAGAATATTCAAAACCACACCATTAAAACATCTGTATCTACCTTTTCGCTTTCTGTGCACAGCTGGATGGCATTGGGAATGAGTCTGGCAGTCTTCTCTTTCGTCATGGTGCAAACGTCTTTCAATCTCACAGTCAGCTACTCACACACACACACACACACACACACACACACACACACATTGTCACATGGCAATTTATTAAACTCCCAGCCTTAAGCATGAACTCACCAGTGTTTCCCAGCGGAATATATTGCTGTAAAAGCAGATCCAGTTTTCGGAGAGGTAGAGTCGGCCCTGCAGGAGGATGTCTCTCTGCAGTGCACAGGAGTAGTCTGTAGGGAAGAGGTCAGAGGTCAAGGGACATAATGTACTCACAAAATATTCAGGGAAATTGTGTATGCGTATATTTTTTATACAGTAGGCCCTCTTTATATGAATGCGCAGTACTGATTAATGCGAATGTACAGTTTAGAAAGACAAAATGAACTGACATCTCACCGTCGAAACATTTAGTAGAATTACTTTGGAATTGATCTGAAATGTTTACAATATTTCTAAAAAAATGTTTTGTCTTAGTAACACTGAACTCTTGTATTGTGACTAAAATGAAAACTGAAATATTGAACTGACCCACAATAAGACGCTCTGAATCGGGTAGCTGCTTAAATAGCTTCCTGAAGTCTTCATTCCTCTGCTTGTATGTAGGACTCAAAACCTGAAATACATAGCAACAGATCGGATCAGTTCCTCACCTATAGACAAAGTTTTCTTGACAAAAATGTAAAAAAAAAAAAAAAAAGAAAAAATAAAATTCCTCCAAAATAAACAGTTATGCACAGATCCACATAACAATATTAAACAACCACATGTAAAAACAGTGGGGAGGTGTCCCCATTGTCTTCTGCTCTCTTATTGGTTGCTTACAGCAGGAACCTTCTCAGAATCCCAGTCCCAGTCGGTGCAATCAAGCAGCTGTTGGTCAGGTTGTTGAACTGACTCCCAGTCAGAGAACCAATCAGATTCTGCTTCAAAGCTGAGGAATTCCATCGGTCCTGTCCGTTTGTGAACACGCTCCTACTTATTGTCTCCTGAAGATGGCAGCACTTGAGTTCAACTTCAGCAAGCCACACTCTGGAATGACCTGGAATAACCTCTGCAGGACTCCGAGAGATGTCACTGAGCATTACTTGTCTTGATGTTGGAATATTTAACGCTTTCAGCATTTAAACAGCAGCCTAACTATACAGTGCAGTCATCTTCAGCACAAAAAAATTTTTTTCCAGCGGACACAGGACAGTTTATGATCTTTCATAACCACATTATATCAAAACAAATCAGGAGCGCTGATGTTCTTGAGTTGAAAACATTCTAAGATGGAGCCTTCTGACCTCAGTGATCATGTCTTTCACATACTGTATTCCACTGGAAAACTCTGAAGAACAAATTACATCACATCCAAATGGCACATGATGGTTCAGAGATGCGACGCTCCACACAAGCCGTTCTTCTCAGTTACAACCAGCTTTCAGTCAGGAGGAAGAAAGTGAACGAAGGACTGTTCTCCATGCAAAAAAATCTGTCAGGCTTAAAAAAAAAATCCCTTTGCTTTCAAACAAGACTTAGCATAAATGTGCAAGTCACTACACAAACTGTTCCACAAACCATATGAAATCCAAGATAGGTTCCTAGATAGACTTCTACCACAGCGACAGCAGCTCTTACTGAAACCGTCTCCAAAACAATACTGCAAAGAGGAGTGGGCGGAGCTTGAGAAAATGTTTGTGTGTGGAAAAAACAGGAGAGGGAGGGGCAGCCAAAGCCTGTGCACCAATAGCAGTCAGAGGAGAGGCCCAGTCAGATGGAGGCAAGTTCTCACTTCAGGCAGCACATTTTTCTCACTCATGGTCGAAGAGCTGTAAGATTTATGTGCTTTTCTTATCACTAACCCCCAAGCCTCAAAAAGTTTGGTTCAGAAAAATCTTTCCTTTTACTGGCGTCTTCTCACACCCTGAAGCTAAAGATGTTGAGAAGGCCTCACCATCCACAAATGTTTTCGTTTGGTTGTGAATCCAGTCAGCATGAGGTTTTGGGTTTCACTAGAGAGGAGGAAGCGTGTGACATAACATGAGAAAGTCAACGTAAAGCCTCGCTGAATGTGCTGTGAGTTGTCCAGGAACAACGCCTCAGTCTTCCTCCTCTCCCTCGTTCTTGCACTCTCACGGGGTGAATGAACTCTAGTTAACTTCCTACGCTGGAAGCGGGTGGGGGATTTGCATTGGGCGAATCAGCCCCCTTCACCCTCGCTGTGTTTGCGATAAAGGCTCTCATAGAACTCACATTGTTACAAAAGAATTTAAATAAATACCTAACAGTATTTACACTGTAGTGTATTTACTTTTGGACATGGGTATTGTGAACCAAGTAGGACACACTTAAACCGTGAATGAAAGACTGGATATGATAAGTACCAGTTGTGCAATAATAAACAAATTGTAGTATTTTTAAGTAGAAAAAACTTTTTTCTCTGTGCTCAAAAACTCGAGTGCCACGGTTTTACAACGGTGATGTAATTATTAAAGCCTACATATTTAAAGTAATAGCAAAGGTTTTACCATAGTCATCAATCGAAGTGTTAGCAATGCAAAGATATTGCAAAGTGTGTACTGTACTACAGTAGAAGTCCCTTAGAAAATAAGAAACTGTGAAAATTAATCAATCATTCACAACAAATATTGTAAAACATTTTCAGCATGAACACAGATTAAAAACACCGTAAAAATGTATCACATTCTTGCAAGACACAAACCGTTTTGGGCACAAAACGTAAATTTAGAGGCACAAACTGTGAAAAGCAGAGTGTTTGTGGAACAGATCTGACATGTCGGACAGAACAGAAGTTTATTTGAAGGCAGGAACAGTGCATTCTTTGTTCGGGGAGGTTTTTATGTTGTGTTATCAGCAACGTGACCCAGATGTGAAGAACCTTCTCACAGATTTAACAAAATCTTGGAAGGCACGGGAGGAAACTGACATGAAGAAACGATTCATGTCACATGTATAATGTATAAGTGTCTTATATTACAGACTACAAAATTAATTTTGTAGAATGAAAAAAGGTGTCAGTCTTTATTCTGTCCATCCATCAGTTCGTCCATCCATCAATTTGTTTATCTGTCTGTTTATCCATCTATTTAACCGTCTGCTTGTCTGTTTATTGTTGTCAATCCAACCATTTGTCTGTTTGTTTATCTGTCACTCGTGTCTCATTCTGTCTGTTCGTCAGATTGTCCATCCAGCCCATCCATTCTGTTTTCATCAGTCTGTTTGAATGTCTGTAAATGTGTTCATCCATCCGTGTGTCTGTCTGATTATTTGTCTGTATGTCTGTTTATACATCTAGTAGTCTGTCTGTAGGTTTATCAATCTGTTTGTCTCATCCACCTATTCATTCATTCAATCATCCAAATTGCTACAGCATGACATGTTTTTCAAAAGGGCGGATAAAATACATATTGTGTTTAATTCTACACTGTCAGAAATACACTATGTACAAGCAAAGACATTTTAAAATGAACTTACGTTATACCAGCTTTGACTCTTCTGAAGGTTTTGAAGAATGGGTCGATTTTGTTGGTAGAAAAAAAACAAGTAAAGAGTCAAGTTACACAAGACAAAAGCACACAATACTTCAGTAAAATTCCTCAGGATTAATCTGAGATATCAACAAAAGCAATCACATAAATCTCAATCACAAGTACACGTAAAACTATTCTAGGCTTGAAATTTACAACACATTATGGAAATCTAATTTGTATGGGATTTTTTTTTCTCACAATACACAAAAAACCACAAGGGGGCAGTGTCACACAAACTTTACGACAGTGTACAACTAACCCGGCTATAAAATACCACATCAACACTATTATGAACAATGAAATGGGGTTAAAACTGCTGTTTGTAAATGTAATACATTTAATAAATTCAGTTCATCAAATGTCAGAGAGAAAAATCAGGGACTGTATTAAAACACTACTATTCTCTACTGCGGAGTCAATTCACTGGAGTGCAGATTAATCTCTTACTTTAATCAGGTTTAATCTGTCGTACTGCAGAGAAAGTTCACAGAGAGCGATGGATTGTGAAACCAGACAGAATATTTTTTAATGCAATTGATTTCATGGAAAAATAAGTTTACAAAAAATTGTTAAAAAAGGCTAGTAGATCATTGTAAAAAAAAGAGAACCATTAATATAAGAATTAATATAAGAAACCATTAATAAATACAGCTGTAAAAGACTGTTCAGAAGAATAATTTAGCTTAGCAGTGAAAAATGAAGCAAAGCCTTATGGGTAAGTGAGGGTTAGAGATGGAGGCAGAGCAGAAAAGAGTGATGCTTACTTTAGACAGTCTCTTGTGTGACTAGCATGCATAAGAAGAGGAACATCAGAAAACAGACAAACAAAATAAAAAATAATGAATAATGACGCTTAGACGATACAGGCTATATACAAACAGAAGCTGGAGAACATGGAATGGCAATGTGTTGTGACTTTGTAGCAAAAAGCCTTTGACTTGAAATGTTTAAATATATTTGTATGTATTTAAAATACTGTCAATACAATTTCCAAAGATATTCTGACATTACAGAATGGTCAAATGTAGAGATTACTTTACATCAGTGCTAATAGAAAAAAAATTACTTTTTCTATGTTTTCTGAACCATGTGCTCATTAAAAAGCAGCGTCATTTGAATTTTTAACTGCCTTTTAAATGGCATTTAACATTTTATGCCTATTTCATTTATCTTTACTTATGCTTTACTTGATAACAATATTTATTTGATCTACATTGCTTTTGTTATTTTAAAAGATGGCAAAACTAAATTAGTCATTTTAGTTAATAAGCCATCACAATATAAAATGCAAACATTTTGGAGTTTTTCACAATACGTATTTTTAAAAACGATAAACCTATAATGTAACAAAATACAGAATATTTACAGATTATTTTTTATGTTATGTTTTGATGCTAAAGGATGGGTTGAAACATCAAGGGCATTCTTGCATTGAAAAGCATAAATGATTTTGAGGCCATAGAAAAGTGATGCAGTAGAGGAGTTAAAGTCCTTCACCTTGGAGTTCTTTCCAGTGGAGCGGGTGGTGTGAAGCGTCTGGCTGTAGCTGCGCTGGACGGCTTGCTCTGGGGTGGAGGTGGATTTGTCGGAGGAATGATCGGAGCCCTTTTCCACCATGTTCTCTCCCTCCGGACTCTGGAGCGTAGGGGAGCGCGAGCGTTTCCGCAGGACGGGTGAACAGGCCGGCGTGCTGCGATTGGAATTACTGGCGGTGCTGAGGATGAACGCACGGGCAAGAAAGAGAAACATATACAATTATAATCAAAAAATATAAAATATTGAGGAAGGCAAGAAGGTCCACTATGTGGCAGGAGACAATACATAAACATATGACCTTTAACCTCTGCCATGTCCAGGAATGCATTTAAATAACACCTCTGGACTTTCACAGAGTACTGTGTGTGTGTGTGTGTTATATTAACAATAAATCATTCCTTAAACAACGTATTATTCCTTACTACTGCATTTTTGAGAGATTGCTTTACAAGGTTGACATTTTTTCAGAAAAACTGACTTGAGTGTAACAAAGAGCAAGAGACTTTTGTAATTTTTAAATAAAAAGAAATCACAAATATTTTGAAAAGAAACTCAAAGTGTAATTATCCATGCTATGAGCGGCATTCTGATGAAGCAGCATATGACGTTTTAAAATATTTGTTTTTGTAAAGTTTCACAAAAACGTAAAAGCTATATAATGCTAAATTTCATTGACATTCGTTGGGTAATTATTCATTATTTTTAATTATAACAGAGGTACGAGACTCTCACAGCAGTCATTATTGCACATGAGTAACTACTACATTAGAATGCACTAAATTATTTAAATGCAAAAGTTCTTGACATAATTGAATGTGCACTTAATTATGTGCGGGTGTTAATCTGGCCAATCAGATGAAGCGTTTCCAGAAAAAGAAACAAGGGACAAAGTTGATATGTCCATGTGACATGACAAACCTCCCAAACAAACACAAGCTTAAATAAAATTATATATAATATAGTATCATACATATATTTAATTTAAACATACTGTTTGTAACACCAGATTACGTAAATGGACTGGAATTCCAATTTATTCATTTTATGCCAAGTCATTATGCCAAATATTATCCAAGTCAAAAGGCATGAACATATAATTAAACACACACACACACACACACACACACACACACACACACACACACACACACACACACACACACACACACACAGAGAAACAAACATAGATGTGTTATGTATAAATGTCATACTTCAATAACTTTTAAAATTTTGAAAGAACTGTAATAATTATTGTAATGTGCACTTTTCTCAGTAAATGCTCAGTAAACTCCTAGTAAAACGCAGATATTGAGCGACACAAACTCTAGTTGACCTCAAGAATGAGAATCTCTCGGTCGGAGTTAATCTGCTCAGAGAAGGTCAATAAAGAAGACAATAGAGAAGATGAAAAGTCTCTATACTGCAAACCTCAATCTCGCCACTGTCAGTCCTGATCTGTCCCTCGGAAAGAGCGGCAGCTTCATCTCCTCTGCTAATATTTCATATCAGAGCTTAGTGAAGCAGCTCAGAAAACAAAAACTCAAATAAAAAAAAA
>CM051494.1:8159705-8198261 GCA_028031935.1 Paedocypris micromegethes | reverse complement strand
ACACACACACACACAAAATCATAATTTTGCACATTTTCCATAATCATATTGTATAATAAATTCACCGTCTGCCTGAAACATTATTACCAAATAAAGATATTTTTTAAACCATCGATCAGTGAACTGAAAAAAACATTAAAGCAATGAATAGTTAGATTTTAGTACATGCAGTGGGCTACATTAACATGAACCTTTGCCCTTGGCGCGACCCTGGGGACCAAGTGGGGCTATTGAGCTGATGAGTGCCACGCGACCAATAAAAATCACATTTTTATTCGGTGGGCTCAGCCATTCTATGTTTGGCCTGAAATGCCCAACAGCCTCTGCGCATTGTCATATAACTCCGCCCCTTCAGCAGTGCAGAGCTCACAGCCACATGAAGGATGACAGAGGCTAGCCAATGAGAACACAGCGTGAGGAATCAGGTGATGAGGTGACTGTCAGGCTCAGTTAGTAGCCATACGGGAGAAATGAAGTCAGGCAGATAATCCTTGCACACACATACCAAAACCTCACCATAAGGGGAAAAAAGTCATCCACTTACCAAACTCTGTGTGTGTGTGTTAGTGAACAGTAAATATGCAGTGTGTTTGTATACAAATACAGACATACAGTAACATTATTAGGATACAAAAAATTGTTATATTGAATAACAATATACAAGTAAAAATAAATGTTTGATTTACTGGTCTCTTAACTGTTCCTTGCAAATAAAATTGAATTTCTTGTGTGAGCAAGGTTTTGTTTTAATGGAAATTTTCAGTATACAGTATTTAATAATAATAATAATAATAATAATAAAAACAATAATAATATATATTATTTGGAAGTGCCCCAAGACACCCAAGGACGCTTTACATGTATTTTTTTTATGACAACACAGTGCGGCATTTGCTTATAAAAACAAAAATTGAGGTGCATAAAGGACTGTTGCATTAAATGATGCATTGGTGCTTTGCACATACATATACGGAAAAAAAAAAAAACATAAGCGCTGTGTGATTAACCAAACAAATAATTGGACAAATTCAAAATAAATATAGATATAATATAAATATTACTATTTGCATATATATATATATATATTGACACATACATGTACATGCACAAAGCACGAGTAGCTTTGAGAACTACACGCAGGGAGATTTATGTTCTCAGTTGTTAGAGGAATAAATCAGTCTTGAGGAAGCCCGCACAGGAAGGAAATCACAATCACTCACTCATGACCTACTTTAGTAACTCTACAGCCCCCTCCTCCTGACGAGCAACCCAGAGGGGTTCTGGGAAAATGAGTCATCTGCAAGTTAAAAGAGCCTAAAGGTTCCGTTCAAGCGCGGTCAGAAATGTACATGATAACTTGGCGGTTATTGTGAGCGAGGGGTTTGTTTACAGCTCAGTGGAAAAGAGAGAGAAGGAGGCATCTGATCTGGGTGTTAGATAACATGCGTCTGCGGCTCTCTGATGAATCATCAGCTCTGGTAACGGAACACGGATGCTGCAGGGTTCTGGCTCGGCTCAGCTGCATGTCGCATGCACAACATCCAAAAACGCAAGATTGAACTCGTTGTGGAGCGGGAGACGGTCGAGTCTGAGAGAAAGGTCCTCTGCCGATCTAAAAATAATTACAGGAACATCAAGCACTGATGCATGAGCGCAGCACAAAAATAGGATCATGACGCCCAATTTATGTTCAATAAAACAAAGTATCAAAACAAACACTGCAGCAAAACGCCCCAAAACTACAACAAGAAGACGAAAACAACAAAAAGTGTCCGATCTGAAAGCAGAATGAAGGATTTCTACGCTATTCTGGGAGAGAAAGCAGAGGATAGTGTGAATAATGCAGGCTTCCTGCACCTTTATTATGCAGCGCAAGCACTTCCTAACAAACTACAGCAAAAGGGCAACACGATGCTGCTGATGGTGTTAAAATTGGAATTCTCTCAAGAATACAAGGGCTGATCTTACCCCCAACTCAACTCAAGATTTTTATGCAGAGAACAGGAGAGAAAGTCAGTGAGGGATCCAGAGACAATAACTGGGGGAAAGAGAGAGAGACAGTGAGAGAGGGAGAGAAAAAGTGAGAGAGAGAGAGAGAGAGAGAGAGAGAGAGAGAGAGAGAGAGAGAGAGAGAGAGAGAGAGAGAGACTGGCAACAGTTCCTTTGTTAACCATCCGTCCCTGACAAAGTGACAGTGGAACACAGAGTCTGTATGTTCATCAAAGGCGTCTGGAAGAAGTGATGTGTTTAATCTCAGCAGGAACAAAGTGACTGGCAGAAGACCACGTCCTCTCTCTCTCTCTCTTTCTCTCTCTCTTCCTCTCACATCCTCACACTCATCACGCACAGCATCACAAGTAAAAGTCACTCAAAAACCGGAATAATAATGGGCAAATTCTGAACAATTCAATAATAAATAATAATGTTCTGAGCGGCTCAATTCGAAATTATAATGGATCAATTCTGAACATACTCATAATCTTTTATGATCTAATGTTCGAGTTCTTTGTTCTTTGTACTGTAGATCTCATATTTGTAGTTTATTATAATTTTTAAATTATTATTATTATTGTTGTTAAAGTTATTTTACAATAAAGTCAATGCAAATTAGAATTTATATGACTAAATAAAACAGCATTGACCTGCAGATGCAATTAAGACATTTTAAACTTAAAAACGTTCCTTATGATTATTATCATAAAGAAAAAATATTGTCAGATGCTCCTCCAGTTCTATGCAAAACCAGAAATTCTTTTTAAAACCCCATATTAACAATAAATCTTCTGAATGTCCACAAAGCGCGTGCAAAATACTTCTGTCCTCTGTTAATGTCTTTCTCAGCGTCAGAGAAGCGAGGGACTGTTACAGATGACAGTACTCACGCATCTCTCCGGAAGTGCAGTCTTTTCCTGAGCGTGGACACTCGGGGGTGACAACTCAGTTTGACCGGAGAGCTACACGATAAAATCCTGCTCTGGACCATGATGCTGTGAGCCGACGCTCTCCTGCGATGAAGACTGTGTAACTGAACTCATGCCACCTCCCTCCCTCTCTACTCTCTCTCTTTATCCCCCCCCCCCTCTCTCTCTTTATTCCCCACTCTCTCACTCTCTCCTCTCTCTCTCTTTATTCCTCTCTACTGCCCTTTTCTCTATATTCCTATCTCTCTTTCTATCTCTCTCTTTATTCCTCTCTCTACTCCCTTTTTCTCTATATTCATCTCTCTCTCTCTATCTCTCTGTCTTTATTCCTCCCTCTCTCTTTTTATTTCTCTCTCTCTCTGTACTTCATTTCCTTATTCATCTCTCTCTTTATTTCTCCCAATCTATCCTCTCTCTCTATCCGTTATTTCTTTATTTGTCTCTCTCCCTCTCTCTCTCTTTCTTCTTTTCAATTCTACTCTCTCATCCTTTCAGTTTCTTTCTCTCTCAATTTCCCCTCTCTCTCTCTTAACCTAGATCTTGCAGTCTCTCTGTGTGTACAGAGGAGAATTTCTTGTTTCCTCAACTAAGACGACAGTGTTTCAAAACAAGATGAGAACTGCGTCAGTGAGCAGAATCACTTCAGAATTAGAGCAAGGGAGTGAAATATGTCAGTTTCACAGGAAGTGGTTTGTATTTTACACAGAAACTACAGCTTTTTTTGTACAAAAACAATATATTGCTGAACCCCCTCAAAACAAAAAGCCATGAGTTATGTATTCATTAGTTAAGTATTATATATTATAATTTATCATTTCATTTTCCATTTATCACAATTTCAATAAACCATTCGATTCCAATCTAATTCCTGAATGACTGTAAACACGATCCGCTCCTCACCTCCTCGGAGTAAACACAGTTGAGAGCTTAACAGAAGCAGCCGCAGCTTGAACATCCATCACATTTAATGAGCATTTTCTGCATTCGTGTTCTATGACAGAATGGATTTTTAAATAAGCAGTGCAATCGGGCAGCTGAACGTGCAAAAATCAACCTGAACAATTATCGATTGTTTTCCGATTTCAAGCAGAATGTGTACGTGCATGTGCTTGCTCCCCAACCAACATTAGTAAAACATCAATTTATTTGGAACTCACAAGACTATGACGCAAATAAAGATGTGAGCATGGTGTCGTGCTGAGAAAGCAAAACCCAGGTGATGATGCCAGACCCGGATCCAGCTGCACACCACCACAAAACCGAGCGCAGCTAAAACACAATAAAACACCAGCTTTCACAAACATAGTCTCTTTCAGCACCGGATGACACCACACCACACGTCTACAAGATGGAGATTTTCAAAGAAAATTCCCCAGACTTCCAAAACCTAATAATTAAACAAATCGACACTTAAACAGACAGACACAGACAAACTCCTGAGAATCAACCGACAATGTTAATAAGGGCATATACAAAAAAATATTCTTTTTGAATAAAGTAAAATGATTTTCCACTCAGCAAATCCTAAAATAGTGTTTATTGACATACCAAAACAATCGTGGTTAAATTCATGTTTTTTTTTTTTAATTAAATTATTTTACCACATTTAAATAAAATATTGATTTGAATAATAGAATGCATTGTAAAAAATGCATTTCTTTTATGTATAAATATTATGTACATGTAATGTAAATAATCAATAAAGTGTATTTATACAATGTATGTTATAGAATGGTTTGTGATATATATATTTTGAATATGGTATGTAATTAAATTATACTTCTTTTCTGGTTTATAAGTAAAATTAATCATGCAACTCAAGCAGTGCATAACAAGTGCAGCAAAAGCATTCTGTCATTTTATGACACTCACAAATCCCAGTATTCCACTGATGTTTGAAAGCTTTTCACAGGTATAATTCAAACTCACATTTCTGGTTAAAAATAACCAGTGAAGAAAACATAAGTCATGAAATGTACAATATTAAAAATAACACTACCAACAACACCAACACCAGTTGTTAAACAGATGCTATACCAGTATTTCTAATAGTAGTTTGATTTATTTTTTGTAGCTTGCCTTGCACTATTATTTATCATTGTTTCCTTTTTTTCTCATATACTTTTGGCACAATTTATTTCTATTGCTGCTGTTTTTCACGTTATTACTGCTGCAGACCCAAAAATGTTCCTTTTGTGAGATTAATAAAGTCCTAGCCTAATTTCAATCAATTTGCTATTGGTTAACAGCATCCTCTGCTAGGAATAGAATAGAAAGGGGGCCAAGAGAAGCACAGTGCATCGGTGAGGTGTGTACCTGTCCTGGGCGTTTGGGCTCAGGAAGCGAGTGGATTCATCCTCGTGGCTGCTCTGCAAGCTGCTCTGCTGACTGCTGCAAACAGAGAATCACATCTAATTCAGAACTAGCCAAAGTAAGGCGGACTTTCGATTAAAACAAACAAAAAAAAAACACTAGAGGGCAGCAGAGCTTACAACATAATCGACATATTGGGTTGCATGCGGCCACTAGGAGTGAAACTAGGAGTAAAATATATACAGTACATGACCGCAATAGTGGATAGTAGTTATTCATCCATCTATTACTCCATCCATACATACATAGATTTTCTGAACTTAATCTATAACCAAACAATTTTAAATTGAGCTAAAAATAAACAATTTTAAAAATAAACAACAAAACTACTAGACAGTATTAATAGGCAGACAATGCATTAATAATTAGAAGATAGACTTAATTATTGAATTATAACGATAAAGTTTATATTGAGGTCCATAAAGACAGAAAACAATCACTAATGATGGCTAAAGCCTGTGTGGAGCTTAAAACACCAATAGTTACAAAAAAAGCTGTAAAGCAGATGTAATAAACACAGATAACTTTGGAGGGGGGTAAGTTTTAAGCTGATTTTGACTTTCTCATACAGCTTTAAAAAGAATAAAAAAATATCTTGACCACAAACACTCACACTTGTAAGACAACCGCTCACTGTTATGGTTGTGTCAGTGGTCTGTATGGCCTCTACACTAGAGAGTAAACTCAATCTTGGACTTTTTCTTCCTTTTTAGTGCAGGTAAATCTCAATATAATTATGCAAAGTCCGAGAGAACCCTGTCTTATCTTAATGTGAACAACCTTGGCCTTGATTAGATTAAATGTTAAAATGTAAAAATACAGTAATTATAGGTTTTCTTCAAATGTACATCCCAAGTCAGACTCAAACTTACAGAGAATAACTAGAGTTACAATATAAAGAGCTCCTGAAAAAAACTCCTGAAGCCACAAAATGCCTTTTTTAACAGTCAAAGTAAGAAAAGTCCATCTTCTTTTACTGCAACTATACATAATTATTAAGAACGAGCGACACATGGAAAAATGATTGTTATCTGCTGCTGGATTCTATGGCGTATGTAAAACACGAGTCAAATATTTACTTTACACTGGTTAAGAACCAAACAGAACAGTGGTGCTAACACTTTGAGATTCCTTTAAAAGCAAACACACTGTCCTGTCCGCAAACAGCTACGACACGCACACACATAAATAATAGAATTATGAATTAACTTCCAATATATTGTTGTTGAGGACCAAACATTTTATTAACCAAAAGTCCTCCTTCTCATCTCTTTCCAAAAACAGTTCAATTCCTCTGTCCTGCAGATTATTTATGCACTTAGTTCCACAACAAAATAGCTTTTTAAATCCTGTAAACTAAAATTGAACGAGACTTTGTTCACAAAATTGGTCTTAAGGCGCTAGTGAGGAAAGCTTGAATACGATTGGTTGATGAAAAAGTGACATCCTCATGTATTAAACAAGTTTATAGGTGCTGGAGAGCATGTCAACAAATGATGGCTAAAATGTGATTGGTTTAATAAAAAAAAGGGTACAAAATATTAATACAATAAGGCCTAAACACCAATAGTTACAAAAAGCTGCAATGGAGATCTTGCAGGCCCACTGATAATTTCAAATTTAAAGTTGTCAATTTTTTAGTGTTAGTTCCTTCTCAGAAAGAAAAACAAACGTTCAAATTAGTGCTGAAAAAAAACATATATTTTTTTAACTAGTTAATTGCACTTCCCCAACCATTTAATAACTCTATTATTTACAATTGTTAATAACAAGAACAAGTATAGAATCTTGTAATATTGAATATCAAAGTGTAAAATGTAAATTAATGTAAACTCAACACTAAATAAACACTTGTTTAAATACTGTAATATACCGTTTTGACTTATACCTTTTGAAACAATGGGTAAGTCGTTCATAATAATTACAAAAAAAAAATAAGTAATTTTTTTTGAGGAAAAGAGACAACAGATATGTATTTGTATATTTGTGTGGCAAAAGTATGGCACTGATAAATCTAGTCTAGCTGAAAACGCTGATCACACATTTTTAACTAAAGGAACAAAACGGCGATCACGTATTCATATCAAAAGGAGCAAAGCGCTGATCACACTGATCACCTGTGTCAAGGAACAAAGCAAAGCTGAAAGTTGACTGAAACATTGCTGTCCCCATTTCCTTTACAGTATTCATCATTATGCTGCCGTGCACAACACGTAACATATGAGCATTTTACCAACTTTGAACTAAACATCAGCTCGCCCTTGCTTTCCAGAGCAAAAGCTCATCGCAGCTGTTCTTGACGAGTACAATACTATGGAAAAGGCTGAGCAGGCATTGCAGCCTTTTCCATAGTATTTCTCGCCGGATGTGACAACTTCCAGCTTAAACTGTGGATATTTCGATTAAAAACAATCGCATCTTCAATCATTTGGCTGGCAGGCAGGCAAGCGGCAAAAAACCCACGAGTCATCTCACTTCTCTTCTCAAGTCAAGTGCGACAAATGGTCTGTGCGCAGTGCACATGCGCACGCAGTCTCTGAGATAATTGAATTGCACTCTATTCCTTCTATAAGTGCGCCTGACTTCAGCTTTGCAAAATACTGTACACATAATACTGAATGGTTTTGAAGTGAAACTCAAAGAGTTTCCCGGAAGTACCGGAAGTGCGATTAATGGCGTTAATACAATTTGACGCAATTGAACCAATTTAATTAATTGCACGAGTTAACGCGTTGACTTTGACAGCTCTAGTTCAAATGCGCAACACTCTCATTTACTCATTTACATTAAGCTCACAATAAATGGAAAGATGTTAAGCAATCGTAAAGGAGAACGGATGACATGTGTCATGAGACTTTACAGGTAGATAGAATCTCAGAGAGTTTGAATCTCATACCGACCTGCTCTCACTGCCATGCTCTTTTTTCTCGCCTCCTCCCCTGAGCCACTTGCGCAGCAGGAAGCGCTTTCGTTGTGGCGATGCACTGGGTGTGGAGCAGCTGGACCACGCCGCATCCTCATCACTAGATGGTGTGATTTCAATGGAGGGAAGCTGCAGATACTCTTTGGATCCAGAAGTCTGAAGCTTGTCATTCTCCGGTGGATCCTTCTCGCTCATGACATTCTTCATGCGACGCATTTTGAAGCGCTTACGGCGCAGAGAAGGGCTAAACATGCTGGACAAGCCCTGGTTCCCAACGGATCCATTCAGCTCACTGTCAGCCGGACCCTGGATCTGCAGCGCAGGGAGCTGGAGTGTTTCTGACATGATTCTGCTTAGGTTTGGCTTCACATGAGTCCAGAACCAAACCACAAGCTGAACATAGTGCTCCACAGCAGCGCTGCGCTTGGTTTAGAGTGTGCAGTAATGTAGTTCTGAATGGTCATGTTTGGGACATTCAAAAGGTAACTCCAACAATTTTGAAGAAAATTCCCTAGAATAAGAGGCAGGTCAGAAAGTGGACAATTGTGTTGTAGATCCACATTGCTATGAATATGATCTGTAGATGATAGAAAAAAAAATAGGAGATTTTTTTACACAAATATTTTTAGTTATGTGGCGTGTGACTATTTTACGTTAACTCTTAACACAAAAAGCCATCAAGAAGATTTGGAAAAAATGCTAGAATTATTGACGGAGTTAACAAGAAGTGCCTTATATAAAAATCAAACAAATCTCCTATTCCTTTAGTGTGTATCAGCATGAACATGTTGCCATATACCAAAACCTTGGATAACTAACATGTAAAACATGCATTATTTTGCCTGTAAGACACGTACAATACAAGCACAAGAACATGGTAAGAACATGCAAACTCCATTGACAAATGCTTTGAACTTGTTTCCTTCTTGCTGGGTTGCAAGTAAATAAAGATGTTTAAGATTCTATTCTAACCGAGTTAATTGAGTTCACCAAATGTGCCAAATTATGAAATTGTAATGAAATGTTTGATTTTTCCTGACTTTAAACATTTCAAACATGCAGTCAGAATATAAAATTGCCAAAAATGACACCCATGAAAGTTAAACAATTAAAAAAAAAAAGAGAAGGGTATTCATGTGTAATACTGTATTATTTTTTGAAATTTGTAAAAGCAATTCGACAAGACTGTTTTTGAGTGGTGGTGTGAGGAATGAATCAATACAAAATGAATCAGTCACATTCTTGTTATTCTTTAGTCATTTTAATGATCCGTCCAAAAAAGTGAATTGTTCATTAATCATTTTTAGCGTTTATATCTCTGCAGCTCGGTGAAATTACATCTAAAAAATAGCTTCTGTCTCTCAGCACAGATTGAACAAGTCCCACTCTGAAATCACTCGATATTCTCCAGTCGTTTTAAATTATCTTCAAACCTTTGATAAGCTTCAAGTGAAACCTCTGCATCACAGCTTTTCTTTTCTTGCTTAGGTTGTTATCTTCTCAGAAGGTCCAACCCAGAAAGATCCATTGTCTTTGTCTTGAGATCTTTCTCAGAAATCTATCCCAAAGTCCCCACAGTTGTCTGCCCTAATGATAGTGGAATTGAAGATACAGCGTTGTGATGACGTGTTCAGTAAGTTGACTTACTAACCAGTGGCTGGAAAATGAGAAGAGCACCAAATTCCTTGATGTTTATCAGGTGCAGAACCTAAGCTGGTCATTCAACAACATCAGCTCCATCACCCAACTGCACCTGTACTTCCTGAGGAAGCTGAAGAGATCACGCCTTCCACCATCCATCCTATCAACCTACAGAGAAACCTTTGAGAACATCCTGAGCAGCTGCATCACAAAGAGTCTAGTGAGAAGGTTTGAGAAGATCATCTATGTCTCTTCCATCCATCATGGACATCTACACCACCATAGAAGACCAGGTACATCTCACTTCCGTCTCTGCCATCTGGCATGAGGTAGAGGAGCATTCTGAGCCTCACAACCAGACTGTGTAACGGTTTCTTCCTCCATTAGACTGCTCAATACGGCGTGAAGCTGAGTAAGACATGGACTCATCTTCGCATTCAGAAGATGTCTCCTTTAGCCATTTCACTCATCTGTTTCCGTTTTTCTTTAGTGGGATCAGGAAAATTCCTTTTCATCGGGTGAAGTTGACGAAGGACATGGACTTCAACATCTAGATGGCCATCACTTTACACCTTTTCCACACAAGCTGCTGCTCATTAGTCGGTGAGTGTTGTTTGTGTTTGTCTTGTCGCTGCACTTATTTTTGACCTCTTTATTTATAATTTGCACCTCCTATCACCTCTACACTAAGAAAACTGAGACTCAGAGGAAATGCAAGTGGGCAGGAGAAGAACATGCAAACATAACACAGAAACACCCCAACCAAGCCTCATACTTAAGTCTCGAAGAGGTTCGTCTTGATATGAGGCGCTACACTACACAACACTTTAGGAACCACTTTTTATCCACTCTTGAATGTTTGGCACTGTTAAGATGTAAGTTCTAAATGACAGAACATCTAAGAATAATATAAACTATATATATAAAACTACTTAAGGCCATAAAGAGCTTACAGACGACCATTACCAACACCTACAATGGTTTGAAGACAGTAAGACAATTCCAAATTATATTTAAATACAGTACTATAAAAACAGTACTTTATTCTATAAACGAATAAAGTATATAAATGCCTTGAATAAGAAAAAGCCGATCCATCATTCACGGCCGATCTCACACACACGCTTTGCTCTGAAGTTTAGATATAAAAAGTCAAACAGCAAAAGAGCTAAACGCACATTAGTGATGGTGTGCAGTGTTCAGCTTAGTGTCTTCAAAGTCCAATTACCCCACTAGCAAGTCCCAAATCTTTCACATATTCAATTAGGTCAAAGATGTGCAGATTCTAATTGTTCAAAAGTAGCATATTACCATATTAATTATAGAATTTCCCCTAAAGGAACCGGGAAAAGAAGTGCAACTGATCTTTTCCACCTTCTCAGCACAAAGTGGAATGAAATCAACTTTACCCTGGTGCCTCGGTTATTCCAGCATTCCAGCTTGCGCAAACAAGACTGGGGACATCATTTGTCCAGAAAAACCACAGTTACGCACTTTCACCCTAGTGCACTTTGGGAAACAAATATCATCTCCGTGCCATGCCATGTCACTGCCGATGTACGGAAATAAGGCCCGAGAGAAATGAGGAAGTGCAATAAGCTGCAGCCCACCGAGAGCAGACACACGCACCGAGGCCCATCTGCCTTTAACATATCACACAATCTGTTGACTGGCCCGCACAGCACATTTGTAACCTGCTACACACTGATGCTTCTCCACATTTACAGCTCGCCTACACACGAGCAGGCTTTTAATACATTACATTTGAATAACACACGGTTACAAAAAAATGTGAGGAACAAAAAAATCTGGCAAAAGAAATACACAAAACCCTGTCGTGCAGGCCGACACGTCAAACACAAAAGGGGTTTATTTCCGAACTGTAACTTCCTGTACAAAAAAAAGGCTCAGCAACTTCTTTTCTGCAAAACTGCTTACATGACGTTTTACATTTCAGGCTATTATAGTCAGAGAGTGCATGCTGGAATTACAGTAGATCTGTTTATTGCTGCCGAACCAATGCACGTAATTCCAAGTGTCTAAAAAAAAGTTTATCTTGTAATTGTCCAACACTTTTTGAAGAAGCAACTTGCAAAAAGCCCAGCTATTTTCTTATCTTAAGTGTAAAAATACTTTTTTTTTGGAGTGTGCATGCCGGAATTACAGTAGACCACTGTTTATTCCCGTCAAACCGAATCATAAAACTCCAAGATTCCAACATGTTTTGATGAAGCAACTTGCAAACAGCCAAGCCACTTTCTCAGGCTGCTTAAAATAGTCTGTTAGAAAAGACACCAACAATGAAGATGTAAAAGCCAATGCGCTGCGTATACACTTTGTATGTCAGAACACGTATTGATTTGGAGATCAGAAAATAAAAACTGTACAAGTATAATGCAACAATCAAAATATTTATAAAATAATTCAAGTGAAGAACAAACTTAGGGGAGAAAAAAAAAAAATCACAACAAAGCAAAAAGACACGTTAAATAAAATGGTAAAAGTCATACCTGTTTCAAATCGCAAAATAAACCAGACTAGTGTAGTTTCTGACTTCTGTAGTGGCAGAAGAACGCATGCTGCGCTCATCTATAATGACTTGAAGTCATCATTACGGTTCCTTTATTTGGATGAAACCATTTTAAATGTAGGGGGAGTCGAAGCACACACGCAAAAAACACTTTACATTACAATGACACATGCACAACATCATTGACGCATACGACTAAAAAAAACTAATGCCAAAAGCGCAATGCTTAATAAGCTACGGAGACATTAAACAATTGAAATAAAGCATTGTGCAAAACCTTGAGAGTTCAGAACGTCCTTTAGCTTTCAATCAGTCAAGTCTCTTCGGCGTAGAGGTCAGGCGTCATGCTGAGAACAATCATTCTGGATCGAGATGAACATCTTTCCCTCTAATATAATAACGCAAACTAATCTAATGAGTTTAGAGACTCATTATTATAGCTGCTTGACAACACGTCATTATTTTTGAGTCTAAAATATGCAAGCAAATAAGACCACCATCCTATTTAGAGCCGGCTTCATTTTTTCTAATTCTTTACCATTCATGAAATCTTGATCGGTTCTATTTTCTTCAAGTTTTATCTAAAGTGTTACTTTTGAGAACTGTCTTTAACTGACTGAGAAGACTGATCAGTGGAAGTGAGACCATTGTAAGATAAGTATCGTACTATCAGTATTAAACCATTGTGTCTACTTTTTTCTGGTCCTGTCGATGGAGGACGATAAAGAGGACACTCTTATTAAGTGTAATAGAACCATCTAACGAATCCCGAATCCCTCCTCAAGCTCTAGTCGGAGGTATGTGTTACGTGCACTGAGCTTCGCCATTTTATGGTTTCACTTTGTTGCAGATCTTCAACATTTAACCTAATTGCTTAATTTAGGTAAAATTCCCTCCAGTTTATTGCTGGATTTTGCTTTATTGTTTCTAATTCTCCACAGTTTCACTCCATTTTCTCTCACAGAAACAGCAGCTGCTGTACTATGTTGTCAGAATGTCAAAGTGTTCGAAACAGTTCTGTTTAAAACTTTGAAAATCTTTCTTTTTTTTTTTCCAAAGAAATTGGATGAGAAAATGTAAAAAAACAAAAAAAAAACCTAACAAAAAAAAACATCCATTGAAACCAACGCTCATTAATGCAACTGAAAAAAAAGTCGGTCTAAAGACTTCATGTCTTTGGCTTCAAATTCCTCTTTGAACTTCTGAATCCATGAAATAATGGAAATTAATTAAAAAGAAAACAATTATGCTTTACCAATATAGAACTTGAAATAAGTTTAAATATGAAAGCATTAAAGATTAGACCATAGTCTGGCAGCTAAGAGATTTATAGTGTACACTATTCACCCATCAAAATAGTGTATCTATACACTATACACAAAACAAAGTGAACACACACACACTTGCACTTGCGTTTAGGAAGTTTGCGGCGATTAGGAAGAAGGTCTGATTTAGAGTCATGGACACTTCAGTTGTGGTACTTTCAGCCTGTAATTCAAAACTGCAACTTCCTGGTAGCAATTTGAAAACTCAAACTATTAAGCCACAACTGCCCAACAACAACAATCTTCTAATAACAGCACTGTGCATTACACGATAGAAGAGGGCTAAAATTACACTGAACTAAAAATGACCAACATGCTCTTTATAATTCACTAAAACCACAGGGAGCCTGGAGGAATCAGGAGATGCTGAACTGAGTCATCAAAAATGAACATGTAAATTATTAACAGGATACAAAATGGTCCCAGGTCATGCGTCTGACGGAATAAAGCCAACCTGACGATTACTCTATTACTCTAAGCCGCCCTGACAGTGCGAGCGCCGAGTGGGAAGTCAATGTGAGTTCACGTGTTGTATAATGTCAAGAACATGCTAGTCAACATCTCATATAGCAGCACCTTAGAATAAGTTACATGATGTGATTGTGACACGGTGGAGTAGTGGGTAGCACTATAGTCTCATGGAAAGAAAGACCTAAGGCACACGTTTGAACATGGTTGAAGCCTTTCTGTGTTTCGTCTGGGTCTCCTGTTTCCTTCTAAGGTCAGATTGATGGATGGATGGATGGATGGATGAGATGTGAAAAAAATGTGACAAAGGAGTTATCAAAGCCTGTCAAAAAATAAAAAAACTTGGTTGATCAATAAAAAGAGGGGGAAAAAAAGAAACGCTTTTTATATTTCCACAAGAAGCTACCTGTTACAATTTCCAGTTGTGTCCGTGATTTTATACAAGGTAAACAAGTACGTACAGTATATTTTGTAATTTACTCGGAATTTGGCCTAAAATATAACATACATTTTAAGGTTGCATTGCAAACAAACTCTTTCAACCACGCACTTAAAAACAGACCAGACTACATTTTATTATGTTCTGTTTTTTTTCAATACCACATTTACTTTTTACTCAGATTAGAGATAACTGACTAGAACACTTTAAAAAAATAAAAAACACATCTTTTCAACTCATGCCATTTAGAAACAATTACCTTTGATAGGCAGCATTTATGTCGGTGTTTCTTTCAGATGTCTGCTTAATGGATAAATGCTGCTGCATTAATATATTCATTTTGCATTTAAATTAGTACGCACTTGCAATCTCATATTTCATTATAATCATTCTTATTATTTGCATAAATGTTCATTCAAAAACTGTGCTAATAAAATGCCGACATTTACCAGCAGCAGCTTTCTCTAAATGTTGTAAGCACATGTACTATTATGTTGCCCATGTTCACGTCAACCAACCAACCAACCAACCAACCAACCAACCAACCAAACAAACAAGTCTATCTATTGAGTTACAAATCAATGAAACTTAACAAATTATTCAATGATCTAAAGTATGAAATTAATTAATCAATCATGCCATCCATTCTGTTAATAATAATAATAAAAAAAAAATCAACCAACCAATCAACCAATCAATCAATCAATCAATCAATCAATCAATCAATCAACCAATCAATCAAAACACATAACTGCATGAATCAACCAAACAAGTACCGTATTTTCTGGACTATAAGCCGCTACATTTTTCATAGGTTTTGAACCATGCGGCTTATACAAAGGTGCGGCTTTTCTGCAGAATTTTTGATAATGAAGATAAATACAGTAGATACCGTTTATTTTCTCTTTTTTTCTGTCCCATTTTAATCAGCAAAGTTGCTGCCGTGTTAAAATGCAGGTTAGGAAAGGATCTATTTAGTTACATACATGTACATTTACAATTCAAAATCGTTCATAGAGCGGGTGCGGCTTATATACAGGTGCGGCTTATAGTCCAGAAAATACGGTATATCTATTGAGTTGCAAATCAATGAAACTTAACAAATGATTCAATGATCTAATTCTAAAGTATGAAATGAATTAATCAATCATGCCATCCATTATGGTAATAAAAAAAAATAAAAAATAAATAAATAAATCAACCAACCAACCGACCAACCAACCAACCAACCAACCAACCACCCACCCAATCAATCAAAACACATACGTACATAAATCAACCAAACAAGTATATCTATTGAGTTACAAATCAATGAAACTTAACAAATTATTCAATGATCTAAAGTATGAAATAATAAATCAATCATGCCATCCATTTGATTAATAAATCAATAATGCAATCAATGAATCAACCATCTGTGCGAAGATCTGTCCATGCTTTTTTAAAATAATAAATCCATAATAGCTCTTTTAAAGCAAATATGAAATATCGCAACGCATTATGAGAAACATCCCTGGTTCACTCATCTTCAAGGATGCAGGACTGTCCTCGTCTCTGACACCTGGACCACCTCAGACCAAAGCAACAACCTTAGCAGAAGGGCACATTCGTTAGCCCTCTGTTTCAGGGACCAACGTGTGACCTTATGAATATGGAAAAAAAAGCAGCCAGAGGGTTCCAAAGTGTTTGCCCAGCATGATGCTGAAAAAGGCTGCGTCCCGAACGGCTAAAAAGACCTGGAGAGAGAGGCAATGAGGGGAAAAATTGAGTCCATCACAATGCTTTTTATGAACGCAAAATGCCGCAGGGCTTGATCAGACTCCTGTCACTGTCGGAGAGAGAATACAAGTGTTTACTGTAGAGAGTTGAGCGTTTCCCATGCTCTTTTCTTTTTAGCTGTTCTAAACAATAGAGTTTTGCTTCCCTTCTGATTTCAGCTTTTGAGTTTCTAGATTTTGTTCTACAATTGCACTCCAGCGCAGAGAAGGAAATGATACATCACAGATTCTTTCACAACTCATGCTCTAATAACACACAAACGAGCTGAACATGGCACGGCACACACCACACACACACACAGACATGCATCTTAGCATCAAACCCGACACGGTTTCTGAAAAGGTTTAGATAAAGATGTATTTCTGTTACCTGCCCTGCAAGCCAAGTACAAAGAAGAGAGAGCCTCCACTTTTCTGGCAGCGTTACGTGGTCGAACAGAGCTTTCAGAGAATACGATGCTTGTTCTCCAGACACTGAACAACGTCACGCTGCTGCCCAGTCAGCGGAGCAATCTGCCTCGCTCTCTCTCTCTCTCGCACTCCCACTCTCTCTCTGCCTCTCTCTCTCCAGGTGTTCTGCTACCTTTGGTTCATCCCGCTGGTTTCTATGACTATAATAGCTGCATACTGGGGACAATTGAAAATCTAAAAGAAACGTATGCATTTAAATCAATTTGCTTTTCATCTCATTAAAACCGGCTTATTGCAAACGATTACATAACTTTCCAATCTAAATGACCTATTATTCAAGAAAATAAAAGCCAATCATCCATTCATTTTTTAGCATCTATTTTTCCCATTTCTGGGTTTTTGGGAGCTGATGGCACTCCCACCAACTGTGCCTTTCTCACACCCTAGACTCAAAACCAACCATTTGTTAAAGGTTATAATATGCAGTATGTGTACATTTTATACATATATGATTTATATATAATGGATGAGTCCAGTTGTTATCCAAATATAATAAATGATGCTTTGAATATGTACAGTAGGGCCAAACAAGATGCAGAAATATGAACACAAACTAAAAAAGAAAACAGGCAGAGATCAAAAACAAGCAACAAAAATATTACAAGAAACACTTTGCACTGAAAACTGTTTTTACTACCACAAATGCCACGTTGAAATATGGGATTTGGAGTCTGTCGGCTTGCTGATGCTCGCTTCTCATTACAGAGCCCCTTCTCCGACAAGTGGCTCCTGAATCAAGTGCCAGTTGTGGACACCACAAGTCACCCTCAAACCATCAATTGGCTGTGAAGGCAAGAAAAGACCTTTTCAGGATTGCCACAAGAGCGGAGGCAAGATTCCACCAGGGCAATCACGAGGTTAGAGCAAAATTAAATAAGTATACATGAACAAGTGTAAGAAAACAATCCTACTTAAAATCTCAAGCCAGGCGAGGCACAACTAAGAACAGATGAATTCTCAGCTGCAAGGAAAGTCTCAGTATCAGAAGAAAAGCAGTAATAGTAGCTTTGCCTCAGAAGGCCAGGGTGGTAGATCCAGAAGAATGTCAGAGCATTTCAGGTGCGGTTCCGGCAGGTCCGCATTAGCAAAGGTCAACAGCGTTTCAACCAATTGGCATTAGTGAAGGCCAGTGTTTGTTCCAGCACGTTCACATCATGAGATTCAATAACAGACCCCTCAGCTGAGTCCAGAGACTCAGGAATAGATGCTCGGCTGTATGCTGAAAACACACCTTAGCTTCAAGGAGAGACCAATGAACAAATTCAGACGCGACATTGGTAAAGAATATATGGATTTGCCCTAAAATATCCAAAATGTTTGAGGAAAGTCCTTAAATGGAACGGTGTTGAGATCAGTGAACACAACATTATTATGAACCTAGTTCATTGTTCCTATCAACACACAAACGACAATTGCAACACGGGAAACATCTGTAGTGTACCAGAACAGAGGGGAATTCATAAAAGTCAAACATTCTAATAGAAATATCGAATTGGTGTTAGCTCTGGCATTCGAATAACTGACACTGAGACCTTTCTAAAGAGGTTTGCGTTCTTGTGGAAATTGAGCTTACCATTGTCGTGACAGAGTCCATGACAGAGTTCAACACAGATCGAAATCTGACTTCACCAAGCAGAGGTCCAAAATCCACAAGAACATAGAAGCTTGGAAGCTTTTAATCAGTCCAAAAGAAAAAAACAGAGAGCAATGCTTCACAACAAACAGTCTGCTGCAATAGTTCAAGACCTCGTCTGAAACCACTCACACCCGATCACGAGGTGCAGTGACAAGGACTAATGACACATCTGCATCGTGGAATATTTCAATTGGTCTGGTTTGTTTCTGCAAATGATAGAATATGTGTCATTAATTCTCTTCTCTGCTTCAGGATTTTGGCAGCCTTTCAAAATGTCTTGGCAGCTTTGAGGTTGTTGCTCGCTTCATCCTCAAAGATGTGCTGCGTGTTTAAATCTAAAGCAGGAATTGCAAATTAAAAATAAAAAAAACCTAAAAATTTGTTATTTGAGGACGTTTTAGAAATTCAATGGGATTCCGCTTAATGCACTGTAATAAATAATTTGTGTAATATGGTGTTCAGCAAATGCAGCAATATGTTAAGTCTTTTAGACCCAATAGAAATCATGATGATTTTTGAAAAGAATAGCATTTGACAGCAGGAGTTACATGATTGGCAGATCTCTACATGTCGTCTCCCATAAATCTGGATTTTGCTTTAGGTGACATTTGCTTCATATCTCATGGGTCACATCTAAAAGGCCGTTAATTCAAAAAATATTAGTCCAGAAATTAAAAGTAAAGAGGCAATACGATTCCCAGTTCTTTTGAACATAAACATCATAAAAAGAAAGACCTCTATGGGCTCTAAACTATCCTTACAGGTTTGGATGAAACTGGTTTAATGCGTGATGTGGGTGGATCGACTCTTCGGGGCGAGACGGAAATAAGCTGGCACCGTTTAAAAAGACAGTCAAGTGCCAAGAGATTTGGTTGACAGGTTCAGTCGAGCTGTTTTAAATAAGCAGAACTGAGACACGTGCAGAGAGCCTCCTGTCTCTGATCCATCATTATATCCACACACCAACTGTGTGGAAACATACAAGTGCTTGAAAACACACATCCGATAAAAGAGCCAAAAACGACAAACGTTTAAATGAGCTTAAATCCTTTAAATCAAGCCCAAACATCATATACTCATTGAAAGACAAAATGAACTCTTAATTTTACCAACTGTGAGCCTAAATGTTCCAAAAACAAACCATTGCCAAAGCAAAAGAAGTATTTTGTATGACATCATGATGAATAAAACCTTTACATGTACTGTGTAGAGTTGCTTCTTTGAGATGGTGGGATTAACAGTCATCTTTACTTACGAAAGACCACCAAGACAGATTGTAAGAGAGCTAAAAATAGTAGCATGTGTTGACGATCCTGAGCAGACTGATTCTTCACCAAAGGTAAACTGAAGTAACCTTCAGCAGAAGCTTCAGCAGAAACTTGCAGGCTCAAGGCTGCCCACAATTTTGATATGGTCCCTAGTGGCCAAGATTACAAACATGCATATCAAAACATACAAACATGCAATCATTCCTAGCTTGTGCTTTTCGGTGGAAGGAAGAAGGTGGTAAACAAGTGCGACCTTGGCAGCTATATGAAGTTTTAAAGGAAGCATATGGAATCTCTTTATCTACTGAATAAAAGCATTTTCATTTCTCTGTGAGCATGGTAGTGAAACAGCTTCTTATTGTGATTTGAAGCATTCTCGCCTCAATCGCGCAAACATATTTGGATACACACAGCCCTTCTGCTCTCTTGTGCAGATTTAAGTGGGTGGACACTCTTTCTCAGCCTCCACTTCCCTCTTCACAAGCAAATTTCGCTTCTGTTAAACTCGGAACAGATAATTAAAGAAGCGCTTGCTGTGCAGCTCATTAAAACACATGTGAGCTCCAGCGAGAGGAAATCACTCCATCGCTGTCTTTTTGTGTCTTAATTTCTCCTTGTTTGGGGGAGAATACGAGTGATGCGATGTATGTCACAGGCTTTCCATTTAAATAATACGCACAATGGATCCTGAATTCAACTGTGGTTGATCAAAAGCCCACAAGAAACCTTTTAGTACTTCCAAAACCCTTTGTCTGCCCGTGCAAAGTACAATATTATTATGTAGAATATCTTGTACAACGCATTTAAAGGAAAAAAATGTGTTTAATCAGCCGCAGAATTAGAATCCTCTTACTGTAGATGACTGTAAGTATTAAAAACATTTATTAAAAAAAAAAAAAAAAAAAAAAAAAAAAAAAAAAACAAGCTTAAATCAAGTAAAATTTTGCTGCCAAGGGCGTGAGAAAATTTTACCTGGTAAGATGACTTGAAACAAGACCTATTTTCTTGAAACAAGCTAAATAATCAGTCTCTAGTAATTCCAAAGATAGTTAATTTATCTTGTAAGAAAAAAAAACAAGATTTGTTGTTTCATTTTAAGATATTTTGGCTTGTTAAAAGTTTATTTTGCTACATTTTTTGCAGTGTAGCTTTGATTGGTAAGTAATTCAGGTGTGTGTGTCTCATCTTCCGGTTCAGAGAGGCTCCAGAAATGGAAAAGAGGTGAAGTAAAAAATGTAATTTAAAATTATTTCTGTAGATGACAGCAGTGAATGTTTTCAAAGCTCCAACTAGCCACTGGGATTCTGTGGACGTCTTCTGTGGAACAGGATTGGATCTGACAGCAGAATCGTATACAGCATCCCACGTGGGGCGATGTGTCCAAACAGCACCTTAAAATGCTGTGAAATTGGAATGTGAAATCCATAGTCAGTCCCCAGCAGCGTAAAGCTTTAATGTGCGTGACAGCGCTCGGCCTGCGGCGCCGACGCTCGTCGTGAACTGAAAACGGGAAAATTACATCACAGTGTGACCGTCTTTAGCCCCTCTCACGAAAAACACTGAGTGGAGCTGAAAAAAATAAAGATGATAAAGAATATTTCTCACAGGTAATGGCTCAGGTCACAAGGATGCTGGAAGGAATTTCTGAACATGTGTTGTTTGTTTTAAATATCGTTTGCAGCCATTTCCTGTTTATCGAGCTGAATGAAGGCAAAGTAAATAGTGTTTAATTTTAAGACAAATTCAACATAATGTAACAATTATAATACAATTAGATTACATCTGGAGCGTGTGAGTAAAGTTGCAGCATGGAACCATTTCAAAGATAAAAAACAAAGATTAAAGTGTGATGATAGTAACCCCTGAGTGGCCATAATATCCAAGGCTTGGTAAATTGGGAAAAAAAACTCTGCAAAAAGGAAAGTATTAAAACTCCCATTCACTTATTACGTATCACTTATATTACGTAAAATTGTGAAATGAGTGTCAACCTTGGGATGAGGGGCCAAAATTGATCAAAAATCTCCTGCAAAGTTGATTATAAATCATTTACATTTTGCCTTCTTATATCTACAATTTTCTTTTCAAGTAGGTGTAGATTTAAATAGAAGGAAGAAGTCATATGTATCTGAAGACATTTGTCATCGTCTCTGCAAAGGATTTTGATAAATGGAATGGTATTTGGATAAAAGGCGTAATTAGTGGATAGATGGAGTAATTATTGAATGGGCGGATAGATGGTGTATAATGGTATATTGGTGGGTTGATGGTATGAGTATGAGGGTATGGATGGATGGATGGATAAATGGATGGATGAATGATTGGGTGGGTGCATGGATGGGTGTATGAGGGTATGAATGGATGAATGGATAAATGAGCAGTTTGTTGGATAGATGAATGAATGGATTCACCTATGATGGATGCTTGGATGCATGGATGGATGGATAGATGGATGGAGAGATGAATGAGGAGTGGATGGATGGATGGATGGACAAATGTATAGATGACATAATGGATGATTGGACAAACAAATAAGCAGAAATATATATATATATATATATATATATATATATATATATATATATATAGATGGGCAGATTAATATGAAAAGAGGGACCATAGAAAATGAGAGATTGAATGGATTTTTAATCCATCGGTGACTGTACGGACGCTGCATCAGAAACTGCGGCGTGTAGTTCTACTTACTGGATCTGAGTGCACCCGTACAACACCACCGTCAAGCGTGAGAGTTACATAACAACAAGAGGAACTACATTGTCCTGACAGGAGAAAGGCTGAGCTGAAAAAATACAATCATCATTTCAGTTACTTCATTGACGTGTCACAAACCCACTCAGCATTACTCACACAGCATCTTTATTCTTTAACATCTCCTCAGCACTTTTAACAGTCACTGTTGATGCCGCTCGGCAGTAAACACCATTCTCTGCCTCTATGCAGAGAAAAAATGACTCTATTTAATAGTATTTATTATTAAATAACACAGTCTGAAGTAGGTTAAGATGATTGGAGTATGAATGCGGAGCTCCTCTGGATATTTCATCTCTGGCTGACCAATAGCCTCGTTTTGACGACTTTCCTGTAACAATTGTGAACATTAAAATCGAAAAACTTAAATTATTATTTGTCCCTAAAATATTCTACCTTATAATTTTCTAATAGTTTTCATTATTACAGTATTTATTTAGCTTGCACATTTTAAATGTATTTATTTATATTAGTTAAACACATATTAGGTACTTTTGTTTATACATGTTGTATCAGTTGATTTTGAATTCAAGTCATTGGAAGGCTGAGCCCTTTATTCAAGAAATATATTGTACGTACCGGCATATTGTTTTCTTATGAAATACCATTTTATCGTTTTGTTCATCCGATTTAAACAATTACAAAACAAATAAAAATACAACACAAGTCTAAATAAACAACCTTTGCTTTAACTCTTCTGTTAATCAGAAAGAACCGATTGTTGTTAATTGGGAAACGACAGAAGGTCAGTGCTGCCACCTAGTGATGAAACCTACACAGGTCAGATGAAGATGTTAGACTGACAACTTATCTGCATTGCATCTGAAGAAGCTGAGGGTCTCAGTTAAGGCTCAAAATGACCCATAAGCAACTCAGTGGTTCTGGGCATGTTTTAAAAAGATAAGACAGGTGCTTGCTGGATCAGATGCTGGATCAGAAGCTACTAAAAAGGCACTAAAGACGAAAAGTTCATAGTTTTACCATCAAATCAGAAGGATTCATTTAAAACATATACAGTTTGTTGTACTTTTGCCTTTGTATTGTGTTCAAATAATACTCTATTTTATTCATCGTATATACTGTTCATTCCACATTTTTGGCACCAAACAGACTAGCCTTCCCAATTTCATTGTAACCCAGCGATGCAATGGCAATAAAGACATTCCATTCTTTTCTATTTCATTCTATTCTGTTCTATTCTATTCTAGGAACATTGAAGGTCCACTTCATATAGATGCTATATACTGTACATACAATTAAAGTCTAACACTAAAACATTCTTTAATAATTTATTTCACTTACTAATTGAAACCACCAGTTAAATAATTATAGTTCCTTAAAAATGTCTGCATCCATTGCAGTCTTTAAGAATTCAGACTGTGACAGTCTCTCTCTCTCTCTCTCTCTCTCTCTCTCTCACACACACACACACACACACACACACACACACACACACACACACGTGAACTTGCTTCAGTCCCTTTAAAATCTCCATTTCTTGCTGGACAGGTGATTGATCACCGGCCGTAAGGTCGAAAAAGGCAAAAAACGTCTAAAAAGACCTAATACATTGTCATAACCAAAGCCGCTGTCCTTGATTTACCCTCCACCACAAAATAAGGTTGCAGGAATTCACTGAGCCAAGAAAATATGAACGCAACATCTGATAAGGCAGATCCGCTCATACAAAGCCTCATTCATGAGGGGATATGACGTGGTTTTGATAAAACTTTTCAAAACTCTCACTCATTACTCGTAAATCAGGCAGAATAAAAGCCAGCGAATGATGATGTCAAGCACTTGCTACTTACCTTTCTGTGGCATCTGTGGCCAGAAAGCATCAAATTGTGCCTTTACATTGTGAACTATTAACAATAAGAACAGCAAACTAAATGAAATAATAAATGTATAACATTATGAATGTAAAACTCTGTATAGACGTACATGGATTACATGGTAAAGATTTCTCTGCATCATACATGGTAATCTACTGGCAGCTGTGGCTTCGAGCAGCATACTGTAAAAACGTACCAATTTCAAAATTTTAATTCCCTAATTCAATTTTTTAATAAAATTTTACTTCTATGCACAATAGTGTTGTTTTGCTTACAAGTTTGCAAGTGGTCCCATGATTTCCAATTTAGCTATTGGATTGGACTTTTTACATTATATTCTGATTCAAAATAAATGCCACTTTAGAAAACAAAGCCATAAACTAAAGGTTTTCAATGAACTGAGACGTCTGCTGCACTTCCATGAATCCACCAGTCAAGGTCATTTAAAAACCATTCAAGGTCATTTAGGCGGGTTTCAAATAAATCTGATCTCCACGCCAGCTTCGGAAACACACTGCGGGTCTGATTCCCTCCGCAGTGCCCTCTAAAGCCACCAGCTCGATGGGAAATCAATCCCAACACGCCGCCTGTCTCTGTGCTGGATAATGGAGATGGCCGCATGGCTTCATGTGTCCCCTTTGGCTGTAAACCTGCAATCTGTTTCATTGACAGTAACCATACGGAGAGGTCACAGTCGACCCCAAATGAGGCAGAAAAATATGTCCTTGGCACAGGATTATTTACAGATCTAATAAAAGCGTTTAATTAAATAGGCATCTAATGAGCTTTAGCGGGTCCTCTGGAGCCTTTGCCGTAATTGCTGGCAATCTTGTTTTAGTCTTTGCAAGCACGTAATGTTTGGACGTCCTGTGGATTTAATAAAGCTGCAGTGATTGAAATGACTTCAAAGATGATAAATATATCTTTAAAGGCATTTCTTCCCCCTTTATAGCTGCTTTTTGTTCACAAACCAAATGCAACTGTTGAAGGCGAACAAAAAGGACAATGGGGAATGTGTGAAATGGATGAAGCATAAAGCAAGTGGCAAACTTCGTAAAGATAGGCGGATAAACTATATGTGCAGCTGATGTCACAAATAAAGAGTTGTGTATTAAATGTACAATGAAAATACTGTAGTAGTAATAATACTTTTTAATAATAATAATATATATTCAGTAATAGAACATTAAAAAAATCATCAAATTACTAGTGGTATTAGGAGACGAAGCAGTAGTAATAACTATTATTATTATTATTATTAGTAGTAGTAGTAGTATAAGTAGTATTGGTACTATTAACAACAACAGTAAAAACTACAAAATATGTTATAGGCAACACAGGATGGATGAAATTGGCATGAAACGATCTAATTAGCCAAATGACCAAGTACAAGACAGTGACCACATATCGATCATTTTCATTTGCTCATATATCGAATAATTTGGAATATCGCAATAATACGAATATAAGTGAGGGTAAAAGTACCTGTGATGTTTTCTGGAGCTGAACGGGGAGAAGGATGCTTTACCGCGCCGGGATCCGCGGGGCCGGCCGGTGTCCTCCGCTGCCTCCACGTTTAACTGCGGTATAATTTGTCCTCCTACGGTACAAGACATTTTCCACAACTGGCCGGTTAAACCGCCTCTGACCCCCTGTTTGAAGAAACTTGTCGTCGGGACGGAACGGGGTCGGGGGGTGCAACCATCTGGACATGGGCTGGACTGCAGGGGACGTTAACGGACAAGCTGAATGAAATGTTGTGTTTTTCATTTGAGTCTTTATCTAGAAAAATCGCGAAAACTAGGGAGAGAAGGACTTATATAATATCGAAACCAGATGGTTTTGCACGTATATAACCATCCGTTGTTTCTTGAACCGCAAGTCTTCATCATGGATTGTTTTAAAATGTTTGAATCGCGAACCGATTGCGTGAGTCGGATCATTGAATCGACTCAATTGAACCTATGTGCCAATATCAAGTTAAAGAGATTTTAAAAACAATATAATATCGTCACAAATTGATCGAGCTATTATGAATAAATCAATAAATTGGTCATTACGTAAATAATCCGAAAACATGCATTCAAACAGTTTGCATATTAAATAATTTTGGGTTAAAAATAGGTTTACTCTTTCGCGGTTACAACTGATTCATATTGAATATTAAAGAGTATATTAAAATAGTCAATCATAATTTATTATATCATAGAATGTATTACACGACACCGGTCGAAGATTTACAGTGTGATGCCATATTGGCACATTGATAAAAACCGTCAGTATTAAAATTACATTAGTATCATATAAACTTACTAGTTACTAATCTTAAATGCGTCGTTGAGATTTGTAAACACTTTTTTTATATAAAATACTTGAGTTTTGTAAAATAGTGTGGCGTATACGAATTCTTAATATGCACTTATTTGTTTTAACCAGTAGAGGACAGTATTACATAAAGTTACATAAAGTAATTTTTACTGAGAGTTTACATGCTTGAAACCGTTATCGTTTATGAAACGTATCTCCCAGAACTACTAATGTATTCGATTCAGAAGTAATGGATTCGGTTTGCATTGTATGGGCGATCTGGGTCAGTATTCATGGAGGAGCTTTGCTGTTCTGCTAATTTCTCATTTCTCCTCAGTGTTAATGATTTGTCAGTGTTTTACACTGACGCAAGTCTGAATCACAATGAGACTGAGAGAACAATTACACCACAAAGGAAGGATTAGGAATGAATAATTTACTCCTTTTCATTTATTTTATATGCCTAGCCCATGAGATGCTTGAGAACTTGAGAGGCTTAATCTGAAAGCGCTCCTTATTTTTAGAAGTTTTACGTATACATGTTTCATATTTAAGACATAACTTCTCTCACACTCATACTTAAATACAAACATTTCTGCATTTTTTTTTTCAAGATTAAACAAAATTAAATAAACCAAGAATCAGTGTACAGTACACATGCATTTTATTATTGTATTGTTGATCATTAGTCCATCTAACTAGTAATCAAATAACTTTTTGAAACAAAGAGTTATATTTTGTGAGCCAATTATTTGCGGTCCCTTCTGAAATAATCCATTTGATCAATTTACCCTTCTTAATATTATATTATTCAGAATGTATACATTATAGGGTACTAATAGATGTTGTATGCTAATTAAGTGATATATTCCTAACAAATAACGATTTTATAAGTCATCATAAATAATTTGAAAATAAATTATATGATGTTTCGGTTGTCTATTTTTAGAACAGGCTCATGGGCCGCAAGTTGGTGACCCATGATTTAGTCCAATGGTTAAACTACTTACAAAAATACACAAACCCCACCACGTCTGGTTTCGTTCAATCTTTATTCAATATACAGAAAGTTTGACGCAGATACAAAAAAAGTCCCCTTTTTACACTGATATAATTTGAAACCACCCCCGATTCTATAATGCAATATAAGCACGGAGCCAAAATATCTTTCTCTAGCAATCTTCAGTTTCATGCAGGTCCATCGCCAGTAGTGTTAGATGCACATTCTCTCAAGCGGTTGTATGCGGGGCGTTTAATATTAGAGCTCGGCATTCAAACTCTTCAGCCTGGACCGACCAAACACAGACTCAACTGAACCATGCATCTCAGCACATATCAGCCATACGGGGACAGCAAGGTTACTCTGACTAATATTCATTTCATAAATTCTCCAGCACTTGGAAAGAGATTTAATAGCCGGAGAATGGAGAGGGCTGTGAGCTGGAGCTAAATCAACCGGACTGGATGAACATTCGGCGTCTTTGCGTTGCATTCTGAAGGACTGAGATAAATAAGGTCAGCCTCTGGTTCTCGCATGAATCAGAACGGTGACGGCATCTCATCTTGTTCCAAGCACAGACGGCTATTCCCTGGTTAGCGGCGCAAGAAGACATTGTTCCGTCCTTAAGGGCGTTTCCTGCATGACCTGTCACTTGAATGTTTTCTGACATCTTCATCCATCTCGTTCATTACTGGAGAAATAAATAATAAGGCCTGTCTCCGAAAAGAGGAGTCTGCTTTGCGTCTGCTTGCTATTGACTAAACCAACCTAAAAAAGCGCCTTGCCAGCTGGATCGTGCATTGTTTGGCGTGTCGACGTGTCTCCGAGGACAAGGATTCAGCACAACTAAAACCCAGAAGAAGCAGGCAACATAAAAGTAGAAAAATACATTTCGACTAATACTACTACCTTCTTAAAGCTGTCAATAACAAAACAAGTCAACGGCGGATGTGTGTGCTTCATTCTAACCTACAACACTAAGGCAACAAAAAAAAAAAAAGAAAACAAGGCATAAATTGTTAATTAAAAAAATGAAACAGAAAATTCATTCTTAAAAGACTCATACAGTATGGACTTTGTGTGTCAGAGCAAAAAAATATAGATCACAAAATGTAATGTTCAACTTTAAATTGTATGTGTATGTATAAATGATTATATATACATACAAACATAATAATTAGATAACTGTATACATACTAATGTTTAAGCACACTGAAGTAAATAAAGAGAACAGAAGTGTTTCATTCAAACAAACAGCGCAGAACATGTCGAGCGAATCCGCATTTCATCCAGAGATCAGATTTCTGTTGCAAATACCAGGAATTGCACGAGGAGCCAAAGATACAAAACCATTTCCTCAGACCGAGACGATCAATTCCCTCACTGTAAAGGAATGATCCAGGAGAAACGTGAACACACACTGTGAATGAATTCGAATCTTCAACTGAAACATTTCAGGGACGATTATTACACGGTAATGTCTCTGCACTCTATATGCAAAACTAAAAAATTGGGACAGATAAAGGCTAAAAAAAAGTAGCATTATCAGACGATAATTATTACGGTTTATCACAGCGATTTCTCAACAGCATTTCTCGTCCAATCACACTCTCCGTGGCCAGCCATTGGCTGTTGAGGTGTGATGCTTAAGAAACTCGACTGAATTGATGCAGACAAACAAAGGCTGGACTCAGTTTGAAGATCTTCTCCTCTTGTTGTGGGATTAAACCCAGCGAGAACCTCCCTAGATTGACCGGAGCTGACTTCCCTGTCTGTTTGCTCAACCCAAAATAACCCAAAATAACCCCAGCAACTCTCCTCTTCACTCGACATCATGATTCGAAACTCACAGATATACTGAAGCATGGACCTTCTACCTCAATGCACATCAGCGCTGCAATGGAAAGCTTTTAGTGTAGATGTTTTACCAAATCTAATTTGTTAACAGGGTAGCTGTGGCTTAGTGGTTAAAGAAGGACTTGTGACTCAAAGGTCACGGGTTCAAAACCCAGAGCCGGAAAGTTCCACAACTGAAGCGTCCTTGAGTAAGACACAGAACCTGATTGGCTCCTCAGCCTTGAAGCTGCCCACTGCTCCTGGTGTGTGTGTGTGTGTGCACTTTACTGTTAGAATGGGTGAAATGCAGATTGCTGTAAGCGTCTCCACTGGAATTAAGGGTTTCGCTTTCTTTAAAAAAAACTTGACCTGTCCGTCTGAAGTTTTCTGAAGGGAGTTTTCTTTAAACATGGGCGTTTAGGGTTGTCTTTTTGTTAGTTGGGTCCAGAGGAATCCCTACACAGTCTGGAACGCCTTGGTTTGGGCAGGGATCATCACAGGCGTGGCACCCATTCTCGCCAGGTTACCTGGTCCGAGCTTTGCCGGGCTGGGTTTGGGGCTGCTGCTGATCTCTGGGGGTTTCAGGACTACATGGTTATACGCCGGGGGAACCTGAGGATAGGTTTCCTGTCCACTTTCTTTGAGAGCAGACACTACTGGGACTCTGGGTCTGGGTCCACGTGGAGCGCTGTTGTGTACCATGGACTGAGTCGAGGAGGCTCCGGAGCGAGAGCTGCCAGATCGGGAGGAGGATAGAGAGTTGGGCTTTACCAGTTTGGCTTTGGGAGCTTCTGCGTCTTCCCTGAATCAAAGAGAGAGAGAGAGAGAGAGAGAGAGAGAGAGGTGGACTTGTTTTTATTTGGTCAAATGTTACCGGTAATGTACAAATATTACTCAAAAAGCGTAAAGTGGCAGGCGTTGCAGGTTTGGAAGTGTCCATGAGTAAGACGCTGACCCTCACAGATTGCTTTCTAGATAACAAAAGTCTAGCAAAGTCTTCTTAACTATGAAATCAGATTAGTGCCAAACTAATAAAGGTTTTTTTTTTTTTTTTTTCGCTTGCGATCTTCACGTTTTCAATTGAAACCTTTTTTTTTCTGCTTCAGATTTTTTTGTTTGTTTCATTTTTTTTTTCATTTGTACTTCTTGCACAAGCTTTGTGAGGGGGTGGCCCTTAATCTGATTGGCTGGTGAGAATGTGATTGGCAGCTGCTTGACCAGTAAGTGGGAAACGAGTTTAGCGAGCGCTTAAACACGTTCAGAATCATAACTTCATCGCCGAAGTATTTATCAGTTTGTAGTGATGAGTTCTGAACCAACACGACACCATCAGTACATTTAGTGCGCACGTACACAGGGTTTCATGTTAAATTCTAGTTAACACAGAATTATAAGAGTTTTGAAGCATTTTGTTCTTTTCTTAGAAATTTACGTTTGAATTGAACGTTGATATTTTTGCCACTAATCTGATCCTATACTTAACAAGTTACAAAAAATGTATCCATGTACCCAATGAAACAACAGAAATAGAAATAAAAAAGAAATTAGTTAATAGAAAAAATGACAATAAAACAATTTGCTAAACCAGTTTTATATTAAATGTCTAACCAATTGACTAACTAGAAATGAACATTAACTACCGAAAAATCCATTCAACCCTTTGCATCAAAGCCGAATGCAAAAGTGCAAAAAGAAATGGATGTAAGGAATAAGTAGAAGAATTTCTGAACCTCTATTTCAAGTGTAAAAACAGATGAAACATTCTCTACAGGATGAATCGACTAAACTGTCATGACCTGATACTACTCAGAAACCTCTCAGTCCTTCGGGCTACTCCGGCTGCATGCAAATTGACTTTGCATCGGCTCACGTCTCACTGTAAGAGTGCGAGAGCGAAAGTGTGAGTATCGCCCTGTCTCGCTGCATTGTTAATGTTCACTCATCCCCCAACCCTGCATAATTCAACCTGACACCTACAAATTAACCCAGACATTAAAGCAAGTAAACAAAGCACATAAAGCCACTGCTTTAACACAGCCACAGGACACACACACACACACACACACACACACACACGCACACACACACACACACACACACACTCAAAATGCACATACATTTATACAGAGCTATAAATAGTTTGTCAAACAGTATAATATATAAAATATATACATACAGTACTTTTTAAATAAAACATTAAACATTCCTCTAAATATGCAAGCAATTTTACATACATTAGGAGGGATGAAGAGCAAAATTTTAATAGTACTGTGTACTTTCTTTGTATATACACATTCTTGTACAATTATAATAGGAGTTGACACTGCTATAATTGTATTATATATTTAGGGGATCAAGCCCACAGGACTAGAAATCCTTTAAAATGTGTTAGTCCAAATGCTGTGGGTGTTTCTTCCAAATATGTAGAATAAAAAATACCTCTGTATTTCTTAAACCCTTTGGATTACAGTTTGTTTATGTCAGTGAATCCGGAGGTCATGACAAACGAAAGGTACTATGTGCCTGATATTTATCAGCCAATCAGAGCTGCTTTAGTTATGCCGTATACTGTAAACCTATCAACAATACAATATATATTTTTAAAGCATTTATACAATATTGGATGCACTTTTTTTAAACAGTAAAAAAAAATATCTCTTTTGCGTTGAGTTGTGTTGAGCATCTCGCTTTTGCTTATGCTTCATAAAAGGCTCAAAAATAAAAGGTATTGCACCATTATTTTATTGTATTTAATAAAAAATTATCTCTTAAAAATGACCAAAAAGATTAGATAGAAACTAAATATCTGCATATACCTTATTTCATTAGGTGCTTCCTCTTCCTCATATTTCTTTTTTTCTTTCTTTCGGAAAACGAGCCAGACAATAAGGATGATGAGGAGAACCCCGAAAGAGACGCCGACCACAGCGCCAGCTACCACGCCCATGCCCCGCACATCTGCACAGACATCACAGCTGTTTGTTTTCTACAACATCGTCTCGTGTTGCCTGAGAAAACCTTCGGTGGCGTTATTGCTGGAAAAAAAAACTACACTTTTTATTCAGAAAAACGCAGAAAGACAACCCACAGAGCATTTGTATTTTGTATTCTCACTTAAACGAAATGACATAAAAAAAAATTAGGAACCTGAAGAGAAGCAGTTCATCATGACAAAACATCAGCAGACAGCTCGACACTGATGAGAACTGTACGTATCTTATTCTGCCACTTAATGAAGTATTCCGCTTATTTCCATTTAATTATTCGGCAAAGATCCCTGAGAGAACTTTGGAGAAAGATGAACGAAGAAAAAAAAGTTGTTCGTCTTGCAACAGGAACAAATGATCCAAATAAATAAAAGAGCAACTGATACAACAAATCGTGATTTGGTAATAATCAAAAACATGTGAAAAACACAAAGTAACATAATTTGCATTTATAAAATTTCTGTTTGATGAATTATGCATGAATGTTCCAGTTTCCCTTAATGTAATGCTCTTGATTTAGAAGTGTGATTTTCTTTTGCACAAAATTTACACATTCAGATGAAACAACAAAAAAATGCACATATTGCGATGGCAGGGTGCTACTCTGTTATCTGCATATAAAATGCAGCATAAGGCAATGTCATTGTCTAGCAGGCGGCCATTTCTGAGATTTATTCTTGCTTACAGTGTGGTGTTGCAGACTAGTTCATCACGGCGACAGCGTGGAGCATGACATGCACTGGTATCCACTCAAAAGATGCAATTTCCAACAGTCAGACACTCACAGTGAACTTTGACCTCAAGGGTGCAGCTTTCTTCTCCAACATCATTGCTGGCGGTGCATTTATAGGTACCAGCACTTTCCCGGGTCAGATTTTTCAGCGTCACAATTTCCGGGTTCTTCAGATCTGCAACCAATTAGATTGGAGAAGATTCTGCATTAGTGTCCCTGCATGCATAGAAAGCAGATTCTAATGGTGTTAGATTCACACAATTCACACGGGAAGTGAAAAACACATTTTCTCCTATTTGACCTCCAGTTGCATTTACTCATCTATATTGAAGCAACTTTGTTAAAGAAATTACGAGGGAAAAAATATTACCAATTATAAAATTATACCAATGATTACAATTACATGAATTTTAAACAATTATTTTATGGTATGCTGATTTTATTGTCTTAGTTATATGTTTACTTGTGTATTCTACAATCTATATGATTGTAACTTGAATTAGAATCAAAAGACGCTATCTATTCAAAATGTATGTTTCTGTTTCAGTGGATCTGGTCTAATACTCAAGTGTTTGGCCATTTTATAAAAATTTTCATGAAAAACAAAAGCCCTTAATGCACATATGATAACTGCATTCCAGTCCATTTTTTGTATTCCAGTTCCATTCATGTTTTTTTCTTATAAATAAATGATTTATCATCATATCTTTCAGCATTTTAGCTCCATCTATTTTGTGAATGGCTTTTCCATTTCTGGGTCACATGGAATTGAAGCCAATCAAAGAAACTCTAGGACTAAGAGTGTATCACAGAACAACCTGCAATGGTGGACAACCAATCACACAGCAGGACACACACAATCTCACTTTCACTCAAACTTTTGGCCAATTTCCCAGATGCCTATTATGCTAAAAACAACGTTTTAGAGAGCGAGAGGAAACCCACACAAGCACAGGAAGATCATGCAAACTCCACACAACAACTTCTTGAGTATTGAAATTTAACTGTTTAATTAAACGGATATGTTCTCTGGGAGATAATAAAAGTGAGGTTATATCAGCAACATTACATCACGTCAATGGATTACTGTGCAGTTCATCACTAACTAGTGTATTCCAATAGGTGCTAAAATCATGATCTGTTAAAAAAAATCCCAGTAGGTGCATTATATTCACATACGTCACTTTTCTGATCTAATTGAGGAGGTAGCGAAGCATGTGGGGTAAAAGTGCTGATGGAATTGATGTAAATTTAATTTGAGAATGCTTGCAGTGTTAAATTGGCCCTGTAGTGTCTTCATCTATTTTCTGCTTCTCCAGAGAGGAGACGTCCACATGATTTACTCCCCACGCTTGGAAATAAACTTAACGTAGCACTTTTGTTTTCCTTCGCAGGAACGCGGGATAGAACATAAGGAGCAGAGCCGGTTGGTTTAGCTTTGAAAAAATGAAAGCAACTGGATCAAGGATCATTGGAAACCAAGTTCCACATCAGATGATTTTAATGTAAAACACCAAGTCATAATTATAACATGAATGAGTGGTATGTCATTTAGAACTGTTAATAAAACACAAATTCTGTCTTTGGGTTTAGATTCTGCATTTTGTGAGCTGGTTTCAAACTTAACATATTACACAATGCAGCAAAACTGATAATTGCATGTGGTAGATTTGACTTTTTAGTATATTGTGAATTTGACTTCATTTTTGGACTGGTTTGCAGTCTCGGCTTCAATTAGTTGTGAAGAGCAGAGAGACGAATGGCAATGGATAACCTGTTCGCCTCATTCCCCTGATTGTACTTAACTGCACATTTGCCAACGGTGGGTCATTGACTTCTACGCTGAGATATATAAATTATACTCGTTAAGCTACAGAACAATATTCTAGACAAAATTCACAGCCCACATTGCAGTAGACCCTCCCCCTGATTGCTGATTGGCACGTTCTGTGACCTCACAAATTCCGAACTGATCTCATGAATTAACCTCACACATTGAGCTTGTGAATTTTTGAATTGGCGTTGGTCTACTTATAAAGACTGAAATTCCAGACAAAATATCAGTGGAAGACATTACATACAGAAACGCCCTAGTTTGCATTTTTTTATATTGTTTTTTGATAAATTGTATTTTTCCAGTATATCATCCCATACGTTTAAACACTTCCAAGTGAACGCAAATTCAAATTTCTATGTTGGCAATGGAATTTTGGCACTCCAATGTTCCAAATTAAACTGTTTCAAATTAAACTGCGACTGGTATGTTAAGCTTCCTTTTTTAAAAGATTTTGTTTATATGTTTAGGGCTTAAACAGAAAAAATTAACAACATATTCTCTTCACTGTATGTTATTGTATATTTTGTCCCAGTTGCATAGTGGAAATCATTTTATAAAATACATCATTTGTGGAAATACATCATCAGTATGTGGAAATCACATACATCATTTCATAACATTAATTGTGTTTTTTTTTTATTTTAAGAAAATGTTAAATGTGATATTGGAAGTCTCACAGTCTTACAATCACAATAAAGCTGGTTTAGAGACGTATAATCACCGATGAGAGCCAGAGGAGGTAGTTTGCCGGCATATTTTCCCTTGTCCAAAACTCGCTCCCATTTGTAACTGATTGGATCAGAACCATCTGTGGACTTGCAGCTCATTCTGACATCACTTCCCTCCAGGAGACGTCCTTCCATCCAGCAGCGTGGTTTAGATGGCTTCACTACACAGGGCAAAGCAGGCAAAATGTTCAAAGAAGCAGACGCGTACGTCAAGATACAAATGATGTTTTATTTAAAAACAAAATGTATTATGTACGGTAAATGTTTTTAGCTCAAAAACATAAATTAACTTTTCTCAGACATATGCATAAAGTTAATCATCTATTATTGCATGTGGGGAAAAAAAAAATTCTAAATTCTTAAAAAAAAAAAACACATTATGTTTTTAATTACACCATAGTGTAACATCACATTTTCCCACAAACATTCATACGCTGTTGCATTAATATTGTTTTATGCGTTTGTATGTGTGTGTGTTTTCGTATTTATAAAGAAAACAATCATATAATGAAATAGAATACATATACCATAGAAATATTGGATTTCTAGGGCATAGAAATAGTTACCACATAATACATCCACGCATGGCTTTCTCATAAATATGTATTCAGTTGCATATATATTTATGCATGTGTTCCTGGAAGTGTGTGTGTGTGTGTGTGTGTGTGTGTGTGTGTGTGTTTGTGTGCATATAAAAATAAAATATTGACATAGAATAGATAGGTTATGAAAACACTGTGTATTATAGAAACCTCAAATTTTCTGGTTACAACAGAATACAACTAATTTCTATATACTGTACATACCCATGTGTGTGTGTATTTGCATATACAAAAAATAAAATGAGGACAAAGATATGACATACAAATATAGTACACATCCTATAGTGACAATCTCACTCACTCTACTTTTCATAGTATATTTCTTAGTTAAACCAATATGCCACTAAATCCATTTTGTCTTCGTATTTTGCCATCATACTTCATATTCGTCTTTGTATTGCCGTCCATGACAATTATAAAAAAAAAAACCCATCAGTGTGACGTCACTGAATGCTCTAACATGAGTCTGTAAAAACAAACCCATCACTGTTCGGTCCCGGACCCCCCATCTCTGCCCACCAGAACTATCAGCATCTGTTGGTGCCGTTTTTATCTGCTGAGCCAGGACAATTCTGTCCCAGTACCGGTGGGGGTGGGGGTGCAATTACATCCGCTGAGTGGGATGCTGGTCCCCCGTCTCCAGAACGTCAGAAGCACTTATGGCACACAGAGGAAACTGCAGTGGTGTCTTCTGCCAAGCCATTATCTTTGTGTTGAACAAGACAAACGCTAATGTTTGCCCCTCGGAATCGAATGTGTCGTTTAAAAGCTATGGACCGTTTGTACAAATGTATGTGTAAATTTGTGGTGCTGTTAAATGTCTTTTTGTGTGGATGGAAAAGCGGTTAGGATGGAGCAGGGATCATAAAACGCAACAATGGGGGAGAAGAACCAGAAGTCTAACGTTTCCACACGAGGTGAAGTTTATCCAGAATCCTCAATTATGGCCTGAACCAGGGCTGATACGACTGTTGCGGAAACTACGTTGTATCTTGTGAATTATGCAAATGAAGACAAGTTTATTCATGTATAATGTCACTGTAATTGCCGCGCAGTTGCTGAATGTCATTTCACGGCACGAGTGGGCGCAACTGTTGCACCTCACCCCGGGACAACATCGCCGTGCTATTTCTGGCCCGCATACGCCGTGACATAATCATCTGTCATGTCTTTAATGTTCGCAAAGCGTGAGAGAGGAGTTAATTAAAGCCAAGTTACGGCCCAAGACTCACGGAGAACGATGAGCTTCACGGTGTTCCAGAAGTACTTCCCTCCGTTCTTGACCTTGCAGATGTATTCTCCAGAGTCGGTGAGCAGAAGGTCACTGATCAAGAGCGAGGCGTCACCCTTCAGATAGTCGCCCGCCAGGGAGAGCCGCCCTGCCTCACTGTTATTGGGGTCGTATATCCGACCTGCGAAGTATGTGATCAACTGGGGAGAGAGAACACAAAGGCAGTAAGACGCTTAGAAGAGGGTTTGGAGTCACGATATGAATCAGGGCTTCGCTAGTTGCATGTAAATGTGTAGTATTGACAGCTAATGGATCATAGTACAGTACGGTGGAATTGAAAGGTCATGTTCCTCCAATTGTACAAAAATATACGTTCAGGAGGGCTAAAGACTGAGAAACTGTACACAAGTGAGAGTGTGAATGTGTGTCCTATGCTGTGATTGACCCAGAAATGTAAATGTGGTTCAGAAAGAGCTTAGATAGACACTTCTATGTATGTGTGAGTGTGTTTGTTAATTTAGATTTTTATATTTATTTATTTATTTAGTATAGATTATTTATTATATATATATTTCATATTGCAATTTATTTTTCTCTCTGCTCAGTCTTAGATGATGATTCATGACCATTTTTTAATCACCTAAACCTACTTATTTTTAATTAATTTATGTATAAAGCAGAACATTGTTGCACTTGATAGTTACATTACAAAGTCTAGCGCAAAAAGCACATTTCTGTAATACAGTACGGTCGCGACCCCCAATATGAATTTTCTTTTAAATTGTTTAAGTCATTAGAGTGGGCACTGGCCAGGAGCCAATTGGCAAACGGCCAAATATTCGCACAGTCAGCAAAAAGGGCTTACACACACACGCACACACACACACACACACGCACGCACGCACGCACGCACACACA
>CM051494.1:8136176-8150051 GCA_028031935.1 Paedocypris micromegethes | reverse complement strand
CACACACACACACACACACACACACACACACACACGCACACGCACGCAATTAGTCATTCAGAAACACCAAATGTGAGAAGAAGCTTCTTCTTACCACTGTTAATTCTTTTGAGGCATTTCATTAAGCAGTGGATGACTAACTCTTAATGCACATGCATATATGCAAACGTTCACCCGAAATCCACTAGCAAACAAAAGCGATTTGTCTCGGTTCCAACGCCAAGTCCACCATTGACCTGCAGCGATCAATACTCTGATACACTTTTTATCCTGCCACGTCCATTTTGCTGCAATTTGCAACTTTCATGCCCATTAGGTTGAAAATCCAGCTGACTGTGGGCGAGAGCGGAAGAGGGAAATGCATCTCTGTCTACCCCGATCCACTGCTGACTGCTCAACACAAGCGGCCCAGTACAGACCAAAGCTAAACGCCTGGATCTTTTACACTCATCACTTGCCTCTCATCCCATGTAATTTAATGCGATGGAGGTTAGACAACGTGGCTAGGGTTGCGGTACCACATACCAAACAGTAAAACTAGAGATAAATAACAAGGACAACAGCATGTAGAACTTCACTAATTGGAGAGTAAACCCTGAGGTCCAAACCGTTTAGCCATAAAACCTTGGGAAACACGCAACATAAACTGTGGTTTGGATTATTGGGTAAGACTAGCCATATGTAGATTGCACACACACACACACACACACACACACACACACACTTTTAACATAGTCTGGTACTGACAAACCACTTCAGTGACAAAAACAATTTGTCTTGTGCTTAGTGGTTGCAACACAAACAATGGGATCCGTGTGTTGTGCAAAAGCAAAGTGGCAACAACTCAACTGCTGAGCGATCAACATTCCCTACTAATTAAAACCAGACCCTTCTTCGTTTATTTACAGGCCTCTAAAACAGCACTTCCATTAGGACCGACTCGAAGATTCGGTGCATTAGAGGAAAACTTATTTTGTGGAAGAAAAAACAAATGAAATATTAATATAAGCATCCATTTTAGGAGCGTACAATAAATTTGATCATAATTCACTCGAGTCGTCTCATAGTGAGAAACTCGTTTTGCAAAGCTCCAGAGGCGTCAGCAGAAACGCTCTATTCTCTTTAGATCTGGCTCGACAAACTATCAATGGCTGAGGAGTAAAGAAAATGCTTAGTGATTGTGACTACCAGGTTCTATATAAGCATTAATGTAAGTCATCCAAGGCAGCACGTAATCAGAAAATACTGTAATTCGAGCTGAAGCGCGGACCACCATAACCCCTACGCCCTGTTGAGAAGCGCTGCTTGACAAATGCCAACTCACTGGGTTTGTGTGACATCTACACGCTACCAAACAGCAACTTTTTAAGCATGTTTCTTTATGACTGAGACAATTTCAATGTGCTAAGTATTTCAATCTGTACTTTTTATTAACTACACTTTATCTATTTCTGGGTTACAGGGCGCAGAAGCTGAATTCTATGCACTGAATTTATAATGAATAACACAGACCATCTTACTTGTACAAATGTATAAATGAAATAATTAAGTCACTATAATGAATATTATAATATAATATAATATAATATAATATAATTATTAATATAATGAAAAATAGTAGAAAAAAAAAAAGAGTAAAAACAAAACAATTGGATTTAGACTAAATAATAAAATTAATTGCATCTTAGTAAAAAAAAAACCTTCACATTGTGGCATCAATGTGAGACCAAATATGAAAACATAACATATTACAACATACAATTATTCCAACATAACAAAAAACCATCTAGAATCCCCCAAATCTGGTGGAATTTAAACTCAGTCTCGCGTTAGACATCGTGACCTTCTCTGTCCCACAGGTAAGCAGCTCATCCTTCACTTTGCCACATTTGCCGACTACGAAAGGTCCAAAAAGCGCAAGGAGTTTGGAAGCAGATGAATGGAGAACTCAAGTTAAGCTCTCGCTGGGCTAGTGTTTCAGCCGCTGCGGCTAGATTAAAACAATGTGTGGGGAAAGTGGGCCAGACCCCATCGTTCCTGTAGGGCACTTCCGAAGAAAAATCGTCTTTTTAAGCCAGCAGCTGGAATTGAGATGTGAAATGCTTTTCCAATTTGCCCAAACTCTTTTCCAGTAAATGTGAGTTCTAGCAAACAAACCCACAAAAAAGCTTGGCAATATGAGACATTTAAGTTGTGTGGTATGAGTAGGGAAAGAATCAGTCATGCCATTAAATCTGTGATTGCCATCCATCCATCTTCGCTTTCATCGCGCTGAAAACAAACGCCTCCATTTCGATTCATCATCAGTTACAACAATGGCTAAGTGCTCACAACATCACAGCCCATCAGTCCGAAGCCTCTCTCAGCACTCAATCATAACACAGTTTAAAATCTCATTTTTGCTTTGGACAAGAGGAGCAAAACAAGAATCTACAATCCAAACAGAACCGACGCGTCTACATGTAGCGTATATGACATTAGCCGCTTTCAGAACGAAACTAGGCCACCGATCGATTCTTAGCTGGTCATTTTGAACTTTTTAAATGTGTTTATTTGTTGGCAAACAAATGATTAGAAAAACTAAATAATTCATTTGTTAAAAAGCAGAATTGTGCGTGTAATATTTAAGCAACTTCATCTAATTCTCAATTATGAAAAGCTCATAGGCCTATGTGTTTATTGTAGCGTTTTTTTGCGGAGCAGAATCCATATTTCGTGTAAATGTAGCTTTTTCATGCTTATATGAGAACAGTTTTACTCATTTTTTGGACTAAATAATATATGATTGGATTTTAAGTTTGGTTGTATAATCTGCCTCACCTAGTAATTGAACCAGGAAAAACCTTTAAGAGCTTCCTTTTGCTGCAAAGCGCATGCTAATAAATAAAACACAATCCCTGTGGCAGAATCAGTACAAATCCCAGTGCCAATAAACCCTAGATGTTCTCTACACGGCAAAAAAAGTGGCTTCGAAAGCATGACATGAAATAATAAATAGGCTGAGGATAATGCAAAAATCTGCCAGTGGAACAAAACATATTCAAAGACAATTTTTTTGAAAACTATTCCTAATATATTATGGATTTGTTTCTTAGAACACTTCAGATTATCCATCAACAGGGTAGCAGCGCTGAAAACGTATCATAAAAAAAAAAAAACTTTTAAATATATAGTGTTCACACAAATACAATATAAATACAATAAACATTTACAGATACACACACACACACACACACACACACACACACACACACGTATGTATATGACAAAGAGAGAGAGAGAGAGAGAGAGAGAGAGAGAGAGAGAGATTTAGTAAGGGAAGTGATTAGCGGTTTTATAGTCTAATTATATTTATAAAATATCTACCTACACTATCTTAATTAAAATGAGAAAAATTGAGAGACAATTTGAATATATCATTTAATAACTATGGGATTATCTATATACATTTGCAGACAGAAAAGGGTCAGACAAGGCCGTAAAACATTTGTTGAGTGAAACTGTATTAATGTCGTCACTTTATTTATGATCATTAGCAGTAAATCCGCCGCTTCTTTTTTGTGTGCTCGCTGAACCAAGTGATCCGATACGGCAAGATGGTGATGATTCTCAAGGAGAAGGAAGTCATATTTAGAGACGTGACAGACACTGATACCTTCTGTTCACCTGGCCAGTCGACGATGGAGCGAAAAGGCTTGTCTTTTAATGGAGAGCTTTCTACATCACTGACCACGTTAGGAAACCCCTACAGAGACGCCGCAGAAACAAATCCAGAGCTGCCAGCTTCCTTTAAGAGCAAAGAAAAGCTGTCATTGCTTGTTTTTAGATACAAAGCAAATCCCAAAGTACCAAAAAATACCATAAAGCCGCAATAAGTCGGTGAATGACTGTGACAACATGTTTTTTTTTTGTATCCAAACAGTTGGTTTTATATTGAAAAAGCAGAAGCTACTGCGAATAAACTACTTCAGGCCGATTGAAAGTCCATGACCAAACCAGCCATCTTCACATTTGGACTAGATTCTTAGCCAGTGGAGAAATTAAACACTATTTCCTTTCCTGAGAGGTTAAAATAATTGACATTTCTTATGAGGCCTCAAGTTTGAGTCCCATCTAGGGTTTTTCTGTGTGGAGTTTGCATGTTCTCCCTGTGCTTGCTTGGGTTTCTTCATGTTCTTCCTTTTCAGCTCGCAGTCTACAGCATGACTGCGTGAGTCTGTTTGTCCTGCTCTGTGATTGGTTGGCCTCCAATTCAGGGTGTGTCCCACCATGAGGCCCAGAGTTTCTGGGATTGGCTCCAAGCTCCGACCAACTCAGAAATAGATAAGAATTTGTAATTGTAATTGATTGACAGCTTTTTTATTTATAACCAAACTTTGAAAAATAATTTAAGCCTTGATTTTTTTTATTGCATTTCGTCACCAACCCAATTCAACCCAACTATTCCTTTTAGTATCTTGTCTTACGGTATCATTACAGTCTGGGTTATTTGAAACCGAAATTTAATAGACCACAGGTTCAAGGGTCAGCCATTTATTGAAAGACATCATTTTAAACACGCCAAGTGTCAGAGAACAATCGGCGCATTGGAGCTGACAGTTTTTGTGAAGATGGAAATCCAGTTCTGGATTTTATGACAGCCATAAAGATCTTGAGGAGAAGTCACTTATGACAAGTCCCAGTGCGCGTATTTTACACACTCCTGCTTCCTCAAACCACACGGTGCATGTGCTGGAGGACCTGCTACAACCAGGCGGTTAACCAATATCTCCAGCCTGACCCCACCTAAAGCCAGTTTAGCACACTTCTCCAGGGCATGTATCATCCAGCCTTTTCTAATCTGGCCTGATTTATGCTCCGTCCCTGGAGTCTGTCAGCTGTCAGCCTGGAGAACGATGGCTTTGATGAACATAGCATTAAAGTTAATTTACAACATATTTTTGCATTTTACCCAATACTGCACTCAAAAGCTGGCATGAGGATCTGCTCGACTCCTTTTATTCGAGAACTGAGACCTTTGTAATAAAATCGCAAAGTTTTTTCTCTGAAGTAACACGAGCAGGGTGTCGGATTCCAGCCAGCAAATTATAGCTGCAGTTGAAGTCATTTACAGTCTAAAAATAAGACGAGATGATGAGATTGGCTATAGCTCACTGAGATCCAGAAATGGATAAAGTGGAATAGAGCGAGAGTGAATGAATGGCTGAAACCTGATGTGTGTGTGTGTGTGTGTGTGTGTGTGTGTGTGTGTGTGTGTGTTTGTGTGATAGAAGCACTCAACTAAAACATCTGCAGACGCTGACAAAACGACGCTCATGGTTGCGCTCACCAGCTGTGTTTGGACAATCTGACCCCTGGAGATATCACAGATGGGCACAAGCAGCACTGCTTCATCACAACGCCACTATACTGTATGAAAACAGCAGGAAATAAATAGCGTCAAAGATCAAGAAGCTCATCCCAATAGCAAACCTCTTTTGAGAAGTTCTCGAAAGGAAAAATTGTGTCAAATTCCAATGGCACTATTCACTTTAAATCTAACAGCCACGGTGCAAATTTGTGATTATGCATTGCCACAAATTATGTTAAGGAAAAAAAATGCATTTTATTAAATTTTTTTTTAATGTTTCTATTTGCCTTCTATATTTAGATATACAGTATGACATATTTAGAGGGTCAGTCCCACAGGAGGTGTAATCACTATTGTATATTTCAGGTTTTGGTCTTTCGTAATCTAAAAGTCCGATATATAGTAGGTAAAATATTTGGTCAAGCCAAATAGCAGCATTTTCCTATTTTTAGTAAAACATGGAGACAGAAAAGTTATTGTCCATAAACCGTATCTAAATTGCAAAAAATGTGCATAAATGACATTTGAAAATTAAAATAGATTCAATATATTTCTATCCCACATTTTTATATATATCCCTCTAATATATTGTAATGCATATCCCTCGTAATACCTCCATTACTACAAAACCCTATAGTGTACAAGGATAGAATCATTTGTGCAAAGGACAGAACAGAATCCTAACCCATTTTATATATTTTCTATTACATTCTATATCTAGATAATAAACACACTTTTAAAATGAAGAAATTCTAACCATAAAAACTCTAACCAAATAAAACAAAAGAGAGACTATTGTTTTAAGACGCCATAAAGCCTTAGACGCTCCACCAACAGCATCACAGAAAGCAGAAGAATTCCCACCGGATTTTCTCTCCCATTCCTACTCCAGCTACACCCCGGGATCGAAAGCGTCTGCGGTCGAGCAGCCTGCCTTTCCACCGGATGAATTATTGGGTAATGGATCTCCGGATTTTCCGGCCTCAGCAGTTCTCCTCACCCTGCTGGCCTCCGTTTATTAGATGTGGCCCCTGTAAATTTCTTCAGCTGGATCTCCTGCTAATGTTTGATTCATATCACTAGCAAAGGTCAACTGATCCACTCTCCATAATTCAATATCCACGTACACTCAAATCCTGGACATAATCAACTCTGGGAAAGGGGCATCGATGTTTAGCAGGTCGTAGATGGACGCAGAAGAACGTTTCGGCTTCATAAAAACATAATGAAACAAAACTCCACAGCAATGCTGCAATGCAGGTGAAACGCTCCAGCGGTGTTTAAAATCTCACGCTGGTCCAGAAAACGAAAGAAAACCGCAAGCAGAAACTCCTACTAAGCATCTTCTGGATATAGTAATTGGGAAATGTGGTGATCTGCAGCATTTACTGCAGCCATCATGACATGAACTATCCCATCATGCACTACAGCAGGACTTCACAGCCCGCTTAGGTTTACGACCTGGAGAGCACTTAGATTTATGCTCCACCACCAAGGCCCTGAGACACTTTTAAGCATTTCTCTCCGTTTTATTTCACCAAGGACAAAACGCAGCAAGACATTTCATGCCACCATAGACGTTCTTCACAAACACTCTTCTATAACATGAATCTGCTCTCTGCAGAATGACAGCACGCTCCCGGGAGATCTATGGAGAATGCGACAAGCACAACGCTGACCTCAGCTTCATACCCACGTGTGGAACCAGGCGTCACACCCTATGAAAACACAGCAGCATCTCGGGAAGAACCCCCGGTCAGTGCCTCTGCAGTAAATATGATTCGTCACGTAGTATTTTAATCAGGCTGGAGAGATTGATAGTCACAGCTCGTCATGTTAACTGTGATCATCACTCAGAGCCTTCGGCGTTTTGCGTCTGCTAGGTGGGTGGAAAGACTCCAACGCCAGTGTGAGTTAAGAGTCTCCAACCTGAATGTAATCTACCTCTGCATAGCGCCGCGGTCCGTATAGATCAGCCTCGGTGGCAGCACAGGCAGCCGGGAAACAATTTTGATGGATATGGAAATTGATCCAGTGTCTGCACCCATCCCAGTTACTCTCCGATCTTAGCCACGGTAAACTGCAATTACTTTACTCACAAAAAGACAATTCCAACCAATCAAAGCGGACATTATGAGCCATAATGATGATGGGGTATTGAGTTCAGACAAACTCAAACCAGGTTAATCTCCCCATCCCCAACGTATGGCTTCAGATAAAAGAAGACCATTCAGTGTAATGGATTCCAATTCTAGACAACAAACAAATAAAACAAAAAAATCGATGGAGAAATTAATGGGTTGGTTAAACTTTTCAAGAGTGGTGAATAATAGTATTTGAATATATAATATGAGACGGAGTGTTAAAAAAAAAAGCAAATGATTGTAGGAGGTGACTTCAACATGTCTGATTTTATATATAGATGATCGTTTTGCTGAACCAGACTTAAAGATCTGAATTAGGACCCTAACTTTCCATCACTATCTGCAGTGATACAGGCAGCAGGAAATCATAACTCAGCGACAGAGCACGGAGATTAGTGAGGCTAGTGTCCGTCTATTTTTAGATGTGTGTGTGTGTGTGCCCAACCACTTTGCCATTTCAGGGTCATGAGGAGCTGGTCCCAATCCTAGCAACTCTGAGTCTAATGGCGGGAAGGACACACTGGATTGGTGGACAAACTATCAGAGCAGGACACAGACGTCCTAGTAAGCACAAGATTTAAACAAAAAAAAAAAAACAAGGGAATTGTCCAAAAACAAAAATATGTTGTCCAAGAGCTAGGAAATGCAAAGAAATAATTCAAACGCAGTCAGTTCATCCATCTCTGTTTCTGTGAATGCTGCTGAATAACCACACGGCAGATGGAAAACACCTCAAGCTGTGCGCAAAGCATCCCACACACACACCACTGATGCTGATAGTGTGGCGGCTTCTCCCTATGGTTGTGTTTAATAAAGTTCCTGTCGTTTGTCCGCTCCAGTGATCTGGTGGCCACAAGAAAAGGGAAAGCAAAATCTTTAGAATACTGAACTTTAACTCTGGCATTACACTATAATTTCAATGTGGTCTGAAATTTGGATGTTGCATTTGTTTTAATGCATTTTTGGAAATTTGTGTTAATGCACTAATGAAAACCCACACTGAAGCATAATGGACTCACTTCATTTACATCCTGAAACATTTCCTTAATGAGACTCATCTCATGCTTGGGAAAAATGACAATTTTTCATGCGAACATCCCATCAGCATCCCTGTTTGTTCCACCCATCAACCATGATCAAATCAGATAATAACAAGCCTGTTTACAATCCAATTATTTTTTCCAGGACATCTGCGTTTCTAGCCAGTGCCTACAAACAACATCCCTTATCGGTTCTCATCAGTTCTGGTTGTTCGGCCATTTTCTGCTCACCTCTCAGGGTTCAGAAGCATGGCACACAAACCAGGAGCACGTGCCAGGCCGTAAGGGGTGCTGGCCAGTGACTCCTGCGAACATATGCAAATTCTTTGAGGCTTGAGTAGTTTTACACATTTCTACAATCATCAGGACCATGTTTCACTGATCTCCAGCCCCCACTGAATAAATGTGCCATGTCTGGGCTCAGAGGGCTTGAGTGCAGCCATCAGACCAATGCCGTTCACTTCCGCTGCCAGTGCCACTGGCCACTGATCAGGGGCTTTCAGATGCTGTAGCCTAGCAGGACCAGCTTGACTCTTTTTGAATGGTTGAGCGAGCAGGAAAAGTCTCATTTACCCAAATGAACCAAAGCGAAGAGTTTAGTTTCAACTACCCAAACCAACCAGAAGGAAAAATGTAGTCTCTACAATCTCTACTACTCAAATTCACTAAAGAAAACAATGTATTCTCTACTACCCAAACCAAACTGAGGAAAAGATTGAGTCTGACCTTCCCAAACTAACCTAAGTGAAGAGAGGAATCTCCATTACCCAAACTAATCAAATGGAAGAGATAAATCTCAACTACTCACATTAACCAAAAAGAAATAATGGATATTAACAAGCCATGGTAATCAAAATGAAGAGATACGGGTAGTAACTACCCAAAACAACCAGTGGAACAATTGAGTCTCAACTACTCAAATAAGAAGAAGAAAGAAACAACGTCTCAACTACTGAAGCCAACTACGTGGAAGAATTGAAATCAAATCACCCAAACTAACCAAAGTAAAGAGATGAATATCAAGTGAAAAGATGGACAATAATTAGCCAAACCAACCAAATGGGAATAATTGAGCATCAACTACCCAAACCAATAAATGCGCCTCCAAAATCAAACGTAGCAAAAAGAAGGGTTTGTTCCAAAACACCCAAATCAAGGAAAGAGTTGAGTATCAAATATCCAAACCAAACACATGAAAGAATTGAGTATGAACTACCTACATAAACTAACCAAAGGAAAGAGATCACAACTACCCAAATCACCCCAAAGGAATAAACGAGTTACAACCAAGAAGTATCAGTTGAGTCTCAACTATTTAAACCAACCAGAAGAATTAAATCTCTACAACCCGAGACACACAAATAGAATATTTGCTGCTGCCAACTGCATAAAGTAGTATACATTAAGATGAGGCATGGCGTTTGAGGTTTCAAACTAGCCTTTCCTACAGCATTATTGCGCAACCCAAATCCCTAGGGTATAGAGAGGAATCCACATGGTTTCAGCTCCATCAGCCTTTATACAAGACAGCATGGTCTTAGCTGAATTTATTGAACAGAGCAAAATTCCTGCGGTTCCGAGTGAAATGATTACTCCATTGTTCATTGTCTGTGAATGATAAACACTTGAATTCTATCGCATAGCAAATCCATGAAAGAGAAAGGCAGAGAATTACTGAAGCATATAAAAACGCCCCACGCTTTAATGAAGACCTTCTCACAGCGATGAGCCACAGAGACAGTGATTAATTCTGTTCTTAGCCTCATTAATATCACAGAGAAATTGCGTCCAGAACCTCCAGTAGCACAGGCGGCCATTCAAGCAGACTGAGAATCTGAGCTTGACATGGAGAAAGTTCATTTCTTCTGCCACTTTCCGAATAGATTCTGCCATGACTCTAATTACACAGGAGACAATGTGAAATCAAACAAATCAGTACAGTACTGATGCTCTTCTGTCTCACAGGAAAAGGCTATCTAATCATCTCTTCCACAGAGAAAAGAGACATGTATTTGAAATAAAATGTAATTAAATAGGGTCTTGTAAAAACCTTAAAATAAACAAATAAATAAAAAACTCAAGTTTAGGAGGTGGGGTTGTACATAAAAACAAACTTTTGTAGTAATTAACTTTCTAAAAATAACTGTAATATTCATCAGCTTAAATTAATTGGAAAGAAAACTGTTTTCTGCATAATATTCTACTCGAAAGCTAATAATGCCTGAAGTACAGGATAAAATTGAACAAGCTGCTGCAGGTTTAATCATTATATAGCAACCTTAAGAGGATTTTGGAAACTCATTTTTAAATAAAGTGGAAAAAAAAATAATAAATACTGTACTTAAACAATATGTAATAAGTGTCGAAGGACTGCAGAAGATGATCATTTCGTCATTTTCGGACGTTTTTTTTATATATATATATATATATATATATATATATATATATATATATATATATATAACAACTTTCAGAGTTAATTGCAGCTCCAGCATGTCTTCAAGAGTACGTGGAAAACAGAGGAACTCAAAACTAAACATGCAAGTTCATTGTGAAAAGTGGGAGAAAACTGTTCAAAGGCTTGTGTGAAACCCACTAGAGACGGTGAAGAAAAAGGAAGTCTCGGAGTTATGAGCATCATCCACAGCTCATTACTGACTCAAAAGCCTAAATGCACCAAATCTTCACTGGCCAACAACAGTGAAAGATAAAGCCAATCTCATCTGAAACACTCTGAAGAAGCTCTGAAGAAACCATATCCAAAAGTGACATGGAAACATCTGCGTTCTCACTCTCACCGTGAATGCGAGTTTGATTGAGTCGGACCCAAAATGTTGCTATCATCAGCATCATCATCATCATCATCATCATCATCATCATCATCATCATCATCATCATCATCACTTTCATCAATTGAATTTGTGTCCAACCATTCACACAGCAGAACACTTTTTTCCTCATTAAAGTCTCAGTATCTAGTGTGATTGAGAATATAAACTGTTGATAAATCTTGATTTTGTCCAATCGATAAATTAAATCAATCACAGACTCTCTCACTACAAGACTAATATTTTGTTGTCCCTTTCTGGTTATTCTGTGCACGTTTTGTCACATTAAATAAGGAGATGAGCTGCTTTTTTTGCAATGTAAAAAAAATAAAAATATAAAATGTTGTAAAAAATGTAAAACATGCAAATAGTTTGTCTGTCGAGATCTGAAAGTCACTGGTACCAATTCATTTATTTACATTTTCTTTTAAGTAAATAATAATTAAAATGAAATACAAATAATAATAATAATAGTAATAATAAAAATAAACTAAAAAAACAATTCAATCCTTTATTGGCATTAATGAAAGTGCTGACGGTTTCAGATCCATTAAACTTAAGAGCTTCATCAATATTTATATATTTTTCCTTATCCGTTTAAAATTGATTCTGTTGTGTGGGGAATTGATCCAATAAAATACACAAATCTCATATATAACCGGGTCCAGAGCTTTTGGGAAGAACTGGTTTCCTGTTACTATGGAAATGAGCTCAAAAAAGACCTTTAGCAATTAGAATTTATGTATTATTGATTAGGTGCCTCAAAACCCCATTTCTACAAAAGTGCGTGGCCTCTGCGATCGTGTGCGCACAAGTTCTGTTGGCAAACAGTGAAATAAAGCGGTTAACAGTGCCTGAGCAGGAATCCGATGATAACCGGGACGTTATTGCTAAATGGACAGAAATTCAGGGTCAGGCTGATTGTGTCTTTTTTCTGGTTCACTTCCTAAACGCTTTTCTCTGCCGGGTCTGTGCATATGCAAGACAGGAAATAATTAAATCAGCACAGCAGTTTTGCATTGATTTTGTGAAGACCCTCGCAGCATTAATTGACTTGAGCGTGCACATCTCCCCCCGAGCACATGCGAGGTAAAACAAACACACCAACATTAAAACAGCATTGGTTTGGAAAGCTGCTGACTCCAGGCAAACTGATAGGTGGATTACATTCGGCAACAACTCATTATTTTGCTGGTGAAAGAGGGCATTACATCATTACGCTGTTAAACACGTCAAGGGCATTGCTCTTATTTAGAGCCGACTATAATTGGGAAAATAATTGACAAAGGGCATAAAGATAAAAAAGCAGTGTAAAAAATGCATTGAATAACTGTACGCAAACACACACACACACAGACACATTTTTTGGACAATAAGTCGCACTTAAAATCCTATAAAAAATGCATAAATTATGTAAAAAAAACGCATTCAAAATAAAATATACACAAATATGTTTATGCATATGTTATAGAGTATAATATGTATGTGAATAAATATGAAAATAAAAAGGTAGTGATTGGTTAATTTGCATTATTGTTCAGCCCCGCACACACATGACAAATGCTTGCTGTGAGTTTTCTTATTTTTCTTATAAAATTTGGATTAAACTTGCAAATTGCAATGAAAAATTAATGAGATTAACAAATGCACAAAAAGGCCTAAATGCATTATGGTAATTAAAACTTGGGGAAATTGTTTTCTTTTTTAAATAATGGAATAGTTTTTAAAATAGACTCATTATTTGATGCATTATTTTGTGTATCTGAACTGATCTGAAAATCTGAACTGATTTTATTTGGAAAAGTTGACCCGTATTAAACCTCGGCAGAGCGGTCAGATTAAAGTCTTTTTCAGTCTCTCATTAACGTGTCACAGACGGCAAACTAGATCACAATTCAGTGACGACATCCTTAGTCTGTTAGACACTTTAGTGTGACGCGCTATGATGGAGGCAATGTTGTGATGTACGTTGAAGCCTATGCAGAAAGAGACTGGAAGCCATTCAAGCAGACGGGAAGATGAAAGAGAGGACCTGGCAACCCTGACTCTGCATCAGCACTTGCCATGAAGCAAAGGATGAATCGAGTGTTCTGCTAGAAATGCATGATGGATTCTCTCAGCTTTCAGTCAACACTCAGATGACCTGCTGCAAAAATGAGAATCCCAGAGTACAACGCTCTCAACCTTCTGCTTCTATTACTAATGGATTTTTCTTGCTAGGAAATGCTGCCTTTTTACTTGCAAATGTGTCCATAAGTTGAAACCCGAAATTGATTTAGAATTTCTTTTTTGGATTTCCAATAACAGTGTAATCCTGGACTGTCATGGTAGAATTTACATTACAGTAAATTACATGAATATGTTTAGCTTTTATAGCATTTTTAACAAAATCACATCATACGTTAGTTTCAATATGGAAAAAAAAAACGTCGGTCTTTCCTGTGAAATCAATCACAAGAAAGAAATGTACCTTTGCACATATGCATGTGTTTACTTAAAAAAAAAAAAAAAAA
>CM051494.1:8057608-8126123 GCA_028031935.1 Paedocypris micromegethes | reverse complement strand
TTCCAGCAGCGTCTTGTTTTTTTTGTCATTGACTGTTGTGACTTTTGGACTATAGTTAAAATAGTTTAAAGAAACTTTAAAGTACATTTCTAGCTCAATTGGTAAACCACAGGCTTTAGAACACCTGATAATTGGTTTGATTTATTCCAAAAACTTCATGCTCTCAGAATCAAAGTTTTTCCCCCCAACAACTTCGATGAACAATAGCTACAACACACTTGCTTTCCATGTTTCAATTCATTTTTTTTAATGTATTGAAGTCTTGTGAAAAAAGACGCACATTACTTAAAAGAATAAAACAGTATCATATAGTCACACTATTTCAACTATTGCAGGGAAAATGTCAGCGGATACAAAAACAATTGTAGCTAATCAATGTGTGGATCACAGAGTGGTTGATTCAACAACATTTTAGAGCTTATATAGTATGTTCTGTATATTCACATAAGACCTAATTGGATAAGTTGGTATACTTTATTTAGCACAAGCCTATAGAAACAAGCAATAACACATGCTAAAATGAAGTTAACACTTTGATAACTCCCTAATTTTTTCTATATCTTGTGAAGGCAACAGAAAAAGCAGTGTTTTATAAGAGCTTTATAACCCCACTCATTTACGCAAAAACATTAAGACACTTAAACACATACTGATCAATAATTCAGTATTAAAACTGAGGCTTGCATAGTTATGGCAAAGTCATTAACCAAAAACTGCAGTTCATTGGCCAGAAAAAGGGAAATTGGAATTACCACAAACTAGTATGTGGAAGAAAAGTAAAAATACTTTTTGTTTTTTTTTCAAGAATTGCTATATTCATTGAGAAAGTCAATAAAGTGAAAATACTATGTAATATACATTAGTGAGCAATATTACACATTTTATTTAGCAATCTATTTACCCCCCACCCATTCAAAAAACACTTCACAATACTTGTGAAATACAAAAAAAAAAACACAACACAATATTAATAACTTTATAGAGCTCATAGTTCCTGCTGCTTCTTTTAAAACCAAAAGAAGCTGACTCAAGCATTGTGCAATAACAAAAGTGGCGTACATATCATAAATTCTAGTTAACTTCCCCAAATAATGACGTCAAACAGCTCTTCACCAAATGCCATCTACAGTACAGAAATCTCACACAATAACTAGATCATATCGATGACACCAGCGAATTCAACTACCATAAACTCCGCTAGCCCACTAAACCTGCTTAGTCGACAATAATCTCTATGAGCAAGAGAAGCATCGCGCATCCAAACACGGAGGAGAAACTTACCCACGAGCAGAACACGAGCGCGTGCGGACATCACGCCTCCGGACTGGGAATCCTACAGAAACGTCTCCTTTGCTTCTCAAATCGAGCGCTTTGGGTCATTGGGAAGAAATCTCAGCTGTGGTCTGACCGCGAACGCCGCGTTATCGCTGTCCGAGCGCATCGCAAACATCTCCGGAACCTCCAAACGCTCTGCTGCTACTTTGCGAACGCGCGGTTTCTCCGAATAGAAGTTCTCGTTGACTTGAGGTGGGATGCGAATCTGCGATCGCGGTCCTCCTCTCCTCTCCTCTCCTCCTCCTCCTCTCGGTCGGTCAGTGTGGAAAGAGACGGAGCTGGGAAAGGTGTGCGAGGAGATGTGGAGACCTCTGCAGTTAAAGAAGAACACTTTCCTTGGCGGGTTTCCCTTCAGCACGCGCGCATCGCAGGAACCGTTATGCTCCTGTTTTCTATTGCAGCGATTTAATTTAGACACATAAAATTCAAACGCATGTAAAAAATGATTAACTGAAAAGGACATTTAAACAAAATGCCTTTGAATCCAGGCCAAAAGACAGGAAAACTTATCTAAAAACTATTACGCTTTCTTAATATATCAACGTAACACACACCAGCCCACTATATATGCAAAACATCTGGATGAGCAGACAAATCTTCAGCTTAAATTAAATGGAAAAGGCATAGAGGAACTTTCAAGGTTCTTGTGGGAAAAGGATAAATGAAAGATACAGGGAAAGAAGAAAAAGATAGCAGAATAACAAATCAATCACTGAGCCTATCGACTGTCATATTCCAGAATGTTCCTAAATTAACAAATGCTTTAATACAAATTATCAAAGGTATTTGGGACGGTTAATCAGACCCACCACTTGTTTTGAAATTAAAAAAAGAAAAATAAATATATATATATATATATATATATATATATATATATATATATATTACATAAGCCAATGATTTTCTGCTTATTTGGGATACAAATGTGAAAAAGAAATAAAAGCACAAGATAGCAGTAAGAAGCGCACTTTTGCCTGCACCTTAAACTCGTTTCATCAGAACAACAGTTTCCGGTTTTTCCATGAACGGATCTATCTGATCTGGTACACTGTTATTACACATACATTGCACATTATACATACTTTTCCAAAACATTCTCGTAAGTAACATTTCTTTTTAGTCATTATAAAATGTGTTTAATATGAATTGATATATTCACAATACAAAACCTTGTGAACAGTGTGTGTCCCGTCTTTGATTTAGATTAGAAAATAAAATGATGATATGGAAAATGTGAATTTGTTTCCATTGACGATGAGAAATTTATTGATGCAATTGTTGCTAATATAGCAGAAAAACACTTGCAGCATCAGGCACTCCATCGCTCAAGGACTTAATTTCAAAGCTTTCTTACATTTAATTTTCAATTAACAAAGTTTGTAAGAAAGAGTACAGAATACTGGAGTACAAAACAAATTATGACACTTTAAGGGGCGTGTTCAACTCTGGTGTTCACTTCATAAGATCTTTGTTCATCACAGCACAAACATATAGTAATAGAACATATTCTGTCTCCGTCTTTCATGTGTGTGTCTTGAACAATACAAAGGTCACAGTGACATTTCATGTTTCATATTGTACATCTCGCTTTGGCGAACATGACACAAAACGGATCCAGTCCTGATGTGTCTGATTACTTCTATCTTCCAATTGATATTATATGTGCAAATTTTCCTCTTGCTCAACATAAACCAAACTATTGCTATGCATCAACACACAACCCACCGTGACTAGTACTGTGTGTGTGCACGCAGCCTTCGAACGAAACGTTTGAGAGAACAACAAATGCGTTAATGCATTATAGAATTATTTTTAGTTGCACAAAAAACTTCAAAGAGCAACAGTGGCCTGCTTTTCTCTCTGATTATTCACGAAGGTCTTGGGAAAAGGAGCAGCGAAGGAGGACAGGACTTCATGCCATGACCTGATTACAGTTTGCTGCCGATTATACAGAATGTTCATTAAAGTCAAAAGGTTTATAACACGAGTTCCCGACCACAATTGCAAGTGCTACAGGGTTTACTATATTTGTTTTTAAAATCATTTTATTGGATTTGAATGGTTGACACATGACAGCGCTGTCCCCTCACAGCAAGAAAGAACCGCTGAGGACTCGGGGTCAGGAGCATTCCATGGGGACTTTCATATTCTCTGTGTGTTTACATGTGTTTCCTCCGGGTCACCAGATTTTCTCCCAATGTCCAAAAACATGTTAGGAAAACTGAAATCTGTAAAATTGCCATTCGCTGTGAGTGACAGCCGTGTAACGTACCTGAGTAAATGGACTTTGTTACCTTTGACTATTTTTTATTATTTCTTTGCCTCTTTGTACTTGTACCCAGGGGCGCCATTAAGGGGGGGAAGGTTAGGACAATTCTGGGGGCCCGCCAGTGACCAGGTATAGGGCCCATCACATAATATTTTCATGGGGCCCGAAATTGCTAGCATCGCCCCTGCATGTACCGACTATCAAAAATACAAGCAAGTTTTACACTCTATTTGACCTACATGTTTGAGTATATGTACTCTTTACTCCACTACATTTGATTGGTGGTTTGAATGGACACTTACCGTTACCCGTTATATTGTGATTGAGAACGACAAGTTGGCATTTTTTTCTACCATGGTACATTTCTTGGGTCGATGAGGCAATATAGCCATCTGCAGGGTGATGAAGGTACTGGATGCTATGTTAAAATAATAATAATAATCAGTTTCACTTTTTCATGTAACTTATGTAGTCGTTTTTTTACTTATAACTTAATATATAATATAACACACTAATATATATATAATCCATAATTCATACAAAATTATCCATAATTTTACCCAATTATGATTTTCAGGTACTCTTTACACCTCTGGTGAGTGAAAGTGTGAATGTGTGTCCCGTTCTGTGATTGTTAAGAATTGTTTCCAGCTCTCCACAACTCAGAAGTTGACAAATTAAAAAATAAATAAATAAATAATTGAATAACCATTTTGCATTCTGAAATTTTAGAACAAAGTTCTCGCCAACCTTTCATTCATTTTGGTTTCAGCAAGTTTCACAACCAAATATAGGTCAGACAAAAAGAAATATGTCTAAAAACAAAACGTCCACTTGTCCTGAACGCAGCAATTCTAAAGCTTCTTCAGTGCAAACAGAGGTTGTTCCATTATTCATAAAGGCTTTAAAATTTTAAAACAATCCATTAATCCATTCATTTCCAAGGCTCACATGCGGATGAAACTGGTGATGCGGTCTCAGCATCCAGAGGAACATCAGTTGATTTACATGCAAATGGTCTTTGCGATACCCAGCAATAGGCCACGGAAAGCCCAGAAAACAAATCTCCACAAAACCTTTTGGTTTTCTTCTTCAGTTTTTAATCTGAGAGGTTAAGACCTCCATGTCGCCAAGGAGACCACTGTATAACTGCGAGCTCATGCAGCAACAGAATACTCATAATTCATCAAAACCCTCAATTAAATCTTGTCTGGGAACATGGATTCATCCAAATCTTGGCCTGGCTCACGTACGTAGATCTTCTTACTTTAAAAGTGGGAATATGGTTTTCCAAGTATTTTCCCCACGTAGTCAATCTTTTTGACATATGCTCCTTCTCAAATCCATAGTGATGAAAACCATTGGAGCAACATGGAGGTCTCAGCATGTGATAGTACCGGGTCATCTTTCGATTTTCTCTTGATACAATCTGAAAGCACAATCAGACCCGAGCTGGAGCTTTTATGGACCACATCTGAAACGGAATGGAATCCAAAAGACTGCTTGAGGACAATGCATTCTTAATACCGTCTGGAGCTCCATGTACATGAAAAGAAACCCTAAAAATGCAGGCACTCCTGATTCCATTCCCGTCTAAAGATGGGGTTTATTTCCTCAAAAGGCCGCTGAGAAAGAACAAGATGATTGTTCCAAACCCCAGTGAGCTGCCCTGGCTGCTGAGTGCAGCTCTTACACACACAGTCGTCCTTCAAGTCAACTGAACCTGTGGTAGAGTCCATCATGCTCCTAGAAGCATGGCTGTTGTTCAACCACACGGAAGCTAAACTTCAATTATGCATTGAAAACAATACAATAAAAAGAACAGTGAGGTCCACACGTTTTATCCTGGCCAACCAAAACAAAAATGCATGGCAAGGAGGCGTTGTGATCGGCAAGAAGGTCCATTGTGACGTTCAAGGTCATGACCTGGTCGGGATTTAGAACAGTGCGGAATTTGCATTTTCTCCCACGTGTTCGCTTGGTTTTCTGCCAGTTCGGCTTCCTCCCACGGTCAAATACATTCCGGAAAATTGTAGCGTCTGAATTGACTGGTAGATAGTTATATATATATATATATATATATATATATATATATATATATATATATATATATATATATATATATATATATATATATATATATATATATAATACACTATAGTGTGTATGAATACCTTTGAGACTAACCTTGTGATTGGTTGACCGCCATTCCACGCAGTTATTAGCTCCACATGATTCAAATGAAGGAGTCAAGAAGAGGAATGAATGAATAATTTGCCACCTCAAATGAACAGATACAACTTACATGTGCAAAAAGACGAATATAATATTGTTAATTAATATCAACAATATTTTTAAAATTGCTATTATTAATATTTGTAAGATATACACAAATTATTTCGGTTCCCTTTTGCATCCCTATTCTTGACAGAAATGCTCACGTTTAAAATATTTTGATATCTGTAAAATTACATCTGTAAAAACTTTACATTGATGTAAAAATATTGCAACATCATCAGTAATAATCAATATAGCTTGAAAGACACCAACGCTAATGCTATAACAGTGGTGCCCAATACATTGATTGCATAACTATCGTGTAACTACAATAAAATTGAATGTGAAATTTGTCTTTTGATTGACATACCGACAGCCAATAGAGTCAAATATCAGTCAAAGCGCAGCAGTGCATGTGGATGGAATCACACAAAACTATCAAGATTACGAGTTGTCTAATTGCCCATCGCCATCAGTTTTAGTAACCCAACCCGTTAATTTAATAAACCATCTGCATCTATTCTAGTAAACCATAACATTTTCATGTTGTTGACATGTATTGTTTTGTCATTGTATTGTTTGTGACATGTATTGTCACAAAAAGTTGTGAGCCAAACACTGCTCACCCCAGAGCTACAACTTTACAAACAATTAATTTGTTTGCCTTTCCATAATTTACAATTCATGTGCTTGAATTTGACCCAAAAATATGGATACAATAAAACCAATTCAATAAACCTGACAGAATTATTTAAGCTGCACGCCAACGTTGATTAATTAGTAGAGCAGTTCTCTTCATCAAGGGTTGTGACTGTGGCATTTTTCTTTGGGACGAGTGAAGCCTCACTGAACGAAAGCTCCTCCTCCAGCAGTGCATTATGGGAACTACACTGAGGTCCCACATCATCAGACCAACATGCTTTAACTGACAGGCACATCAATCTCCCAGCACACGCATGTCATTGTTTAAATTGGGTTATTTAAATTCATTAAATACTGCAATGGCACGAAGTGCCAACATCATTAGACTTGCAGATGATGTTACTGCAGTGGTCTGGCATTAATGGCCATGGATTTCACATCTCTCAAAGTAGTGTGGCAAAATTCCACTCCCAGTGTTTGCGCTCACTAGTTGGGAAGCTTATAATAATGAAATGAGCTTTGAGATTACGGTTGCTGTCAGAGTTTTAGTAAACTGGTGAATCATTAGGTCTGAGCGAACATAATAAACATCAGACACTTTAAACGTCGCATTTACTAATGTTTATTTCAGATTAATTTTAGTTAATTTATGTAGTACCGCCAAATTACACTCTTGGGAGTTGGTTACGCATTGAACGGCGTGTTGGTGAAATTCAAAGCGGCTGACAAAAAAATCCCCGCGTGGCTGTTTGAAATGCAACAGAAATACAATTATTCTGCTACAAATTGCATTTGATTGAAGTTAAAAGCAGACATCCCAAGCAATTGACTTATATGGAGGAGACATACGTCTATATAAATGTTTCGTACCAGGGAAGATGGAGGGTTGGAGATCTGAGAGGAACAGTGGAACAAAATAACAAAATTATGAATGACGTTTGTTTCTTTATCTACTAAATAATTTACACAGAACGTTGTTGTGCATCGTATACAAAAATATCCCCAAAAAGACAGAGTGGTATTTGGGGGTATTAAGAATGCAAAAAAAAAAAAAAGTAATCAACTAGCTATACCAGCATTATACACAATATTCTAGTTAAGCAAATATCCATTTACATTTATAAGGATGATTTCCAGTGTATTTTGAAAAAGTTATGCCTGGAATTTGAAGACATGACCAGGGGGTTGCAAACATATAGAATTAAAATATGAGAAACACATTTAATAAAACTACTGGTATTTATTCGATTAACAACGACGTATATTCTTGAATAACACATTTTATACCTGCTTTTTCCCATTCTTTTTCATATTTAAATATATAACATTTTGTTTCCCTGATTTATGAAGCATAAATAATTTTCTCAGGCTGTTTTGGACTTGTAGATTTCCTGACATGGACATTGCAGTCAGAGTTTGATCTGAAAAACCTGTAGTGATGTTCAAACAACTTCGGCCGTGCATGTCAAAAAATGGAAGGCTGGTTAAAGAGGACAATAAACTGCTGACCCGGATTCTATGCAAAAATAGCACAGAATCTCCTGTGAAAACCCGCACGGGACCCCGGGATTGCAGCAGAGACTGAATCATACAGTCATATCTGAAAAAAAAAATGCAACGGAGAAAGATGGACAGTCGCTTCACCACTTCAGTAATGTACATTAGCAGATACAGAAACAAAACATTAAAACATCAAGCACTTTCCAATGATTCTCATCTACTTAGTAATATCCCTCATTTTTATGATCACCATTTCTATTTCTGTGTCACGGGGAGCTGGAGCCACTTCAAAGCCTAAAAAAAGCCTAAACCGGAACTTGAACTTGACCCTGAATCTGGAAACCGACTGTTTCTATCCTTGCCATCATACTTATAAGAAGGCAATTCTCATATTTATGGCTTTTTGAGCACAAGCTGGTTTAGAAGTCAAGCGTGAGCTCGATGAATGAGAAATAAATGTCATGCAGTCCTTTGTTCATATTAAAGGCTCCAGTTCACTATCACACTCAGCTGGGTGGAATGAAAACCACAGTTAACGCTTCAGCTTGAACTTCTCACCCCCTTAAACGAAGCACACGGTGGGCCGACAGCAGAACACTTCAGTTTGCATCAGCGCTTTACACCAGCTCCCTGATCACCGTCGTGAGCTGACACCAGCCGACGTTTCTCACAGATTTCAGCGCCGCTCAAGCAAAAAAACACAACAGACGGCGAACAAAGCCATGTTCCTCAAATCTGATTTCCACTTGCACTCAGAAAGAACTCAATTGATTTTTCTAGAGAGGACAGAAGGCCCTAATGGATGTCACCGTGTTTTTACCTGCCGATCGGATTTGTGGGAAAATGCTTGCGATTTGTCTAACACCATGTTTATGTGACAAGAGTTGTGTCTTCTACACAATCTTTAAAAACAGTTAACGAAGAAAAAAAAATTGACTAATAAAAAATGTAATTGTTTATCATGTGTTCATAAGGACAATCATAGAGGAGTTACATTTTTGAGTCTTCATCTAAATTAATAATTGAAAAGTGGTTTATTTGAAAACTCATTTTAAAATACTACAAAATAGATCATTTCCTGGAGAGCAGAGCTACATATTAATTTTGTTGTTGACAGTGGAAATACATTCTCATATCCTGCCAAAATGTTGTTTCATATTAAAAGGAGAAACAACAAATATTTCATATTAAAAGGAGAAACGAGAGGATTTAAAAAAAAAATTTAATGAAAACCAAAAGTGTTGCGTGTGTGCAAAAAAAACATTTAAGATTTAACACAGGAGCAATGTCGTGATCATCAAATGTGCAGCGGGTGGCTAGCTCAAACAAAGCAGAAACCTCCGCAGGACTAACTCACGCATGCAAACACTCTAGAAAACTCTAGACTCGGAATCCAAACATCCCCAATGTACAACACTTAACATACACAGATAACTAGCCACTGAAGAAAAGCCACACAGTATTGAAATACACAACTACATGAACAGTTAACAAGAATCCAAACTAATCCTCAATCAAACTACAAATGTACCAAGAAGGCGGGAGAACAAGGACTTAAAAACAAATTGCTAAAGCTCAATTTGATTATATTGAATATATTATAGTGTATGAATACATGTACATAATGCAACTTTTTTATGTGACCTTGCTACAAGTCTTACAAACTTCTTGCCCTTGGAATCGAACCCTTGACCTCTGCAGTCTAAACCCAAGCCTGACTGACCTACAGTACAGAAACGTGTTTATAGTGATTTACTGCTGTAACATCTCAGCAAATTGTAAAAAAAAGTGTTTCTTTGGAATTGAACCCACAACCTTGAGGTTTCCGGCACAATTTATACCCAAGTAACAGCTTTTTCCAGCTGACCAATGCGCATTGGTCAGCTGGAATTAGAATTCCACAATCTTGAGCATTTTAAGTGGAAGAAGACATCACCGCACGTGTGCTAAGAATAAGCAGGACATTAGTGAGTGCTGGTGTGAATTCTAATCTCTGTCGCTACTGTCCCTGGTGTTAATGGGCCTTAAGTGATGTGAAGAGAGAGAAAGAGGAGGAGGAGAGCGGAGGCATGATAGAGTGCTGGATCTGTCACCCTGAAACTGATCCGTCTCAGGCACATTCAAGCTCTGGCTCCTGGAACAAAAGTCACCTTGACGCCCGGATTCCTGCACAGCTGCACTGTACGGAGAAAAAAAAGCCATCACGGCTGGTTTACACCTGCACTATGACAGAAGAATAGTAGAGCGAGATCTTTGGCACCGCGTTCTATTCAAAACTTAAAAAACCTTGATCAATAAGCTCAATCACACTTTCTGATGGCCACACATTTAGGAGCTGGAGAGCGCTGCATTTTTAACAAGTGTTACGGGTGTTTGCGAGTGTAAAGGGAGATACTGACTGGTGTTGGGTGTGCGGAATTGGCGCTGACTTACGGGAGTCGTCCCTGAAGGACAGTGTAAAAAAAGATGGTCAGCAAAATCGCAGTGATTGGATGGGATACACACACACACACACACACACACACACACGCACGCACACCTGGAAAGATGCAGTTTTTTGAAAAGCAGCAGCAGCAGGAATAAAGAAGAGGAACATTTTAATTATACATGTGCAAACTCTTATTAAAATATTAACATTCAAATGGGTCTTTTAATTTCGATGGCGCAAAGCCTGAAACCGAATTTGGAAAATAAAAATTCTGCACTAGTACACAATGTACAGATAATGTCTTTTTTACTATGCATCTATAAATGAAATATATATGTAGATATAAGTTAAATGATAAACTAAATAAATGGGTGGACAGATGGATGAATAGACAGAGAGAGCGAGAGATACACACTGAAAAAAAATAAATTATTATAAAATAAATCAGTTTTAATTTACGTCCAACTCACTTTACACAACTTCTCCTTAAACAGTAGACAACCGCTTTATTCCTCAAATGTATCATTTTTTGGCGAGTTTACTCGCATCTTGCCAAATCTTTCACTCTTTAAAATGCTTCCAACCCATCATGCTGTGCTTTTAAAGAGCTTGAGAGGATGATTAACGACTTACACTGTTGAAATAAAGCATTAGGGGTTGGTTTCCATATGCCACAGAAATGAGTTTTTCACCAGAAGCTTTGGAAGGCGACTACCCCGATCAACAGGAGTCTACTGTACTTCAATAACATTTGGCCAATGGCATCTGAACTTAAACCGTTAGTGTAGAGGGATTCTGACATGAGTAGTTTCTCCTCGGGATGCCTTTCGCCAGAATGTGTATAGATTAAATTAAAAGAGGAAAAAGAAAGACTGGGTGAAGGGCTACAGATCAATTGTGCGCTTGCTCACAGGGCTCCGTGCCCACCACAGCTGGCACACGACACACTGCAGTTCACCTGCTGCAACCCGCTCAGAAAAGCTTAAAAACCATCTGCTTTATTATCCACGGAGACACGCACCGGATGCAGAAAGACCTCAGCGCTCAAACAAACCTAGAGTAGGTAGAAGACAGGCTTGGTGAAGGGATCATCTCCCAGAATCAACAGGTTTAGATTCGCACGTGTAGATATGATAAAATTCATAGGTGAAACTTTTTTTTCACAACTCCTGCAAAACCAAACATAAAAGCAAGGACTGAATCCACAGGTGATAAAATATTAAATGCCAAACTATAGGATCTTCAAAGGGACCAGGAGGAACCGCAGACAATTGCAGTTGTCATGGTGACATGGGGATGCTGGGAACACATGGACCGATTCAATCCAGCAGACCTGGAGGCAAACCAGAGCTGTCCATCAAAAAGCCATTTCAGGCCATCCCATAAAACAACAACGAGAGAATGGAGAAGTGAAGATCACTACAGGAGAAACACCTCGAGCTGCTGCAAATCATTAGGGAAGGAAAGGAGGTTTCGCAACGGTAGAAGAGCGACGGTAAACGTCTCTTTATAAGAAAAGCAAATATTGGAACGAGTTAGATCAACATTCAAGGTAGGGTGAAGGACATGCTGGAGAAACTAGATTAAAAAATAACAATTATTGCCAACGGGTTGGGTCGTGATCTATATACAAACTCACATACTTTAGGTCTTTAAAGGGCAAGGTGAGAAACACAATCCAGAAACGGGCAAGAATCTAGCCAGGCAGAAAAAATACATAAAAGGACAAAATGAAAACAGACAGACAAGTAACCAAAAGAATGAGAAGGTAAATGGGTTACTTCATTTTCAAGGAGTCATTCAAATCTCAATGGTTCTAGTGCTTCTCCGTAACCCTATTATCGACATACGGAGGTGATTTTTAGTGTGATTACAGTCTTATCAAGAAAATGATAATTAAGTCAAAAGCGCCATTACGTTTTTTAGTCGAGTAGTCATCTTCAACGCTAACAAAGTCTATGGGGTTAAGTGTTTCACAATAATCCAGTTTTTGACGAACTCACCAATCTTTCACTATTTCAATCCCACCACTCTTTCGGAAAATAAAAAAAAATAAAAAATAAAAGACTTTTGGTTAAGTTCAGCTTATCAATGTTTGCCATGCTGGAATGTTTTTTTTTTTTTATACATTTAATGAGTTTGCTTTCCACAAGCATTGTATAGAATGCCTAGGAGATGTGTAAAATCTATAGATCGTATGATCAACTGCAGAAAGGGGGAAAGACAACTAACCATATTATAAAAATATAAAACCAATATTAACTTTTGTCCCACGTTTCAATCCAACTAAACCACTGCATTTGTTTTGAATGCAAATGTTTTGGAGTAAACAGAGGCGTATGTTCGCAAGCGCATCTCGCGTGAGCTCTTTAATCTAGAGCTATTATTACTGACCTTTAGTACACAAGCACTAAACATGTTCACACTAAACAGATCTGCAGAGCCTGGCCCGTATCGCAAATCTAAAGGACGCCAGATCCAGCCCCATCCTTCCTGCAGGGCATCTGAGGTGGACAGCTGACCTCAGCACTGGCTACTTCTTTTATAAACGGCACTAATGTGTCAGAACCACTGACATTATTGGTTCTCCTGTTTTTTTCCTCCCATCTTCTTCCCCGAGCAGTCTGTCTATCCATGTTTCCTGCCCCACACGGACATACTGCGGAGTGACATCCTGACTCTATTTGGCTGCCCCTGCATAATTTAAAACCTCCTGTTCCCCAGCGAGAACCTTCAGAGACGTAGAGAAACCTTTCCTTCGAGCTCATCTGCTTGCCTTAAAGACACTACAGTCAAATGAACGCTTCTGGCCTAATGCTGCTGTCCTTGTTGGGCTGGTTACTTCAAGCGCATGTCAATACCCAATCCATAACGTCACTTACAAGATGAAACAATCCCAAGGAACAGAAAATCACATCAGCATCTTTCATCCTTGCTATCTGTGTGTGCGTGTGTGTGTGTGTGTGTGTGTGTGTGTGTGTGTGTGTGTGGTGTGTGTGTGTGTGTGTTGTGTGGTGTGTGTGTGTGTGCGTGTGTGTGTGTGTGTGTGTGTGTGTGTGTGTGTGTGTGTGTGTGTGTGTGTGTGTGAGTACGCATTTCTCCGCTTGAACTTCCATCCAGTTCTTCATCGGGTAAAATCAATGGGATGTATTTTTTTTCTGAAGCTCTTAAAACGGTTGAAAGTAAATTGTGTCTTTGAATGGTGGGGGAGAATAACCCCCCCCACACACACACACACATGCACACACACACACACACACACACACACACACACACTGTTAGGTTCATAGTATTGGGGGGGGGGGGGGGGGGGGGGGGGGGGGGGGGGACCATGATGGCACAGCTTTTACATTCGGTTTTTTTAATAAAGCTTTTAGTTTTTTAAAGCTTTTTTAATCTGTAATTTTAAACCGAATTACACATTCATATGAAAATCTATTTTAACAAACAAACAACAATAGAAACACAAATGTTGTATTAAAATAAAAATCAACAATGAACAAATAAAAATGGCATACAAAGAAAAATTACACAAGATAAAAATTATCTGATTTTAATCTTGTCATAGAATAGGTTTTTAATTTTAAGAAGGGTATATTAAATATTCAATAATTTGATTTGTCTGCATGAAAAAAAGTTAAAAAGTAAAAAGAGGACAAGGGATCTTTCTGGGTCTTTTCGCCAGTAATGAAATTTGCATTTTACTTCACCTGATGTAATTTAATGGATTAATTAAAATCTAACGCAAAATCTTGTTCAAATCCCGTTAAGAATCCAGCAGACAGGCGTAGCTTTAGGTTAGTGACTAATCGCAGAATATTTAAGGATTATATTTGGCTCTACCCTAAAAAGATGCACAGATATTAACCATGAGTCACAGACTGAGGAACGGCGCATCAAAGACTTCAGATGAAATGTTTTAGTCCCAAAGCCCCAAAGAAAAACTGCAGAATGGCTCTAATGCCTACGATGACCTTCAGAGGCAACACTAATAAAAGCTCAGAAAACAATGCATAATGTACCAGACATGGAACAACAGCCTGGCAGAAGCCTTAACATCAACTTGTCTGGGATTCTGACAACTGCTTGGTGGAGAAAGAAACATTTCTTAAGATAATATTAAGATAAGGCACTGTACAAAAAAACAACCCTTATCGAAGCCTGTACTTAATCATATTTTATATAATTTAAAAAAAAAGATCTATCTATCTATCCATCCATCCATCCATCCATCCATCCATCCATCAATCCATCCATCTATCTATCCTTCTAAGTGTCCATCTATTTATCCAATCTATCTATCTTTCTATCTATCCTATCTATCCTATCTATCCTATCTATCCATCTATCCTATCTATCCATCTATCTATCTATCTATCTATCTATCTATCTATCTATCTATCTATCTATCTATCTATCTATCTATCTATCTATCTATCTATCTATCTATCTATCTATCTATCGTTTTTTGTTTCCCAATTCTAGAGTATGTGCCAATCCCAGCAACTAGTCGACACATCACTGAGAGGGGGACACGCACACATTCACTCTCTCACTCCCACCAATGGACAATTTTCCAAACTCCAATTCTTCAGAACAAAACCAAAAATAGTTTTGGATTTTGAGGAGACCCATAGGAAACCCAGGCAAGCACAGGGAGAAAGGATCCAGGTTCTTCCACCCTTCGCTAAAGGAGGAATACGACAGCTTTACACAGCATTACATAGACAAAGAGCAACATCTGAGAATATAAGGTACGTAGGCATGAGGAAGAAAGAGTGTGTAATGCACTGGTTCCATTTCACTAGCAAAGGATGCTGATGGTTTTACGCTAGAATGCTGAAACGGCAGAAAAGGTGGTGATTAACGTTATCCAGAACGCACAGATGCATAAAACTGAACGCGCAGAGCAATGTGATTAAACTTTAAAGACCAGTTATCTTTAGAGACGGAAATAGTAGAAGCTAAAAACATTCCACATAAATGATAAGGAGTAAATATTACAAACTAATTTAAGCTCTGGAGTCAGACATGATTTTTTGACACAGCAGTTTTCGTCCTGTTTTTCCTTAATACATTTGCATCCTAAACACATTGTCTGTGCTTCGTCAGCCTTCCGCAGATCTCTAACTGACGAGTCTCAACCTTCCTCTCCTTCTCTCGACATCTAATCCTCTTCTCACTTAGCATGTAACATGGCCTATTTTCTTTTCATTAAAAGGACTATTCCCCCAGGCTCCAGAAGTTCAGAATTTTCTGCTGCTTCTATTTTCCTCCCTTTCTTTCTTTCTTTTTTACCCTCCCTCACAGAACCTATTTCACCTGCAGCTTGAAGTTTCACCTCAAGTCACCTGTAAATAAAATTTCCAGTCATATTTTGCTAACTACATACAAACAAAGCTTTTTATCTAAAAAAACAATTGAGAGCACCTCAGATTTTCAGAAGATCTCTAACCTAAATACCTTCTCTACAGGTCCTGTATATCAACGTTGATTCTGGTTAATCAGACAGATCAATTGGTGATAACATGTCTTACGTTTGTTTGGAACACATCCCAGAACCACTGTTTCTTACAAACTCCGTCTAAAAAGAAATGTACAAATTCTTCGACATGAACAACTCCACGCTCAACGTTTATCCAAAGCCTTGATGCGTTCTCCTGACCGACCGTTTTGAACATAGACTGCAGAGATTCCATTGCTGGTCTCCATCGCTATCTTTGTTTTCATTGTTGCATTGAAGCTTGTTGTCAAGTGATAAAAATTATTTGAAATTTCCGACCTGATATTGTTTCGCCATTGACATTTTCACTTTCAACTGACAGCCGAGACCAAAGACACAGCAGACATTAACTGGCCAAACCTTCGGGACTTCGGTCCTGCAGCGGAATGTTGGTCCAATTACAGGAACAATAGAATTTTAGTAAAAAAGATTTGTTTTGATTCTATAGGATTTAGCCTGAGAAGACGATTGGTTATATTACCTGAACTTGACTCTATATTAAAAGACACAGATGTTGTTACGACAAGAAAACATTACATAATATTCTATCGAATGATAAAAGTGAGCATTGTGTCTTGAGAATCACAGCCACTAGAAACACACACCACAAACCAAAAACCATGTTCAAGTAACGCAGCCATATTTACCCCTTTTGTACTAAACTAAGCCGATTTTTCTTCCGATTGGTTGACTTCCTGCCAGAATTCAAGCTAATGCTTTTTCACAAGAGTATAGAAAAAAAACCTGTTCCAGAATTGTTCCAGAAGAGCATAATCTCCACCAGATTTTTAGCCAGTGTTCAGCAGATGCTTTCCCGCTGGGGGGCTAAAATATGTCAGTGCGATCGACCGGTTGTTCCCAAATTTTAATTGTCATATACACATTATACATGGTACAACATGCAATGAAATGTATTTTTCCAATCGTCTAACATTTAAACAAGGGGTGGGGGGTACATGCTAGAAAGAGATACAATAATAAGATAAGAGATAAAAATACAATAAAACATTAAAGAAATGGATAAAGATTAAAATGTGAAAAAAGGAGGGAAAAAAGGAAAAACTTTGAAGAGCGAAGAAACAAAAAGGGCAATTTGAGTAGAACGCAAAAAAAAAAGTAATCACAACATAAAAATCAATCAATAAAATTCCTGTTCTCGCAAAAAAAATGCCCCAACTCATTCCAAAACAACCTTGCTTTTCTTGGGACTTGAACTTTAAACCTACCGGTGAAGACTTCCAACTCATTGAGCTACAGAAAAGCTAAGCCCAATGAAACCAAATTGATTGCGTTTTCTAATGCGTTTAGCACCGGGCGGTTAGTATGACGAGGGTTTCTCTCCGTCAGATCACATGTTCCTGGGGTGAGAGGCATCTGTCACTTTGGACTCTGCAGCGCTCGTGATAAAATCTCATTCTAAAAGGTCCAACTCCAGACTGGAGAACAATGCTGACATCAGCGCTGACTGACAGCATAATCGAGCTTAATGCTGTAACGCAAGCATGCGTGCACTGGATTGGATTCAGAATGACAAATGATTGATGCTGAAATTCAGAGCGCTTAAGCCTCATTTTCCAGCTAAATGTCATCCCTTATATACTGCCGCACAACAGCTCAATTATGATTGTTTATGTGTTGGCTGCGTTCAGAAGGAAATGCTAGCGTTCTGCTCACAGAAGCTCTCACACGGTGCGATACATGCTGCCAACAGCAAGACGAACACTTCGTAGCACGGATCCGCCGGCCATGTTTCCCATCAACGATTCTCCAATTTGTAGATTTTTTACATCACATTCTTATGGACACTGATATTGCTGGAGTAACGTGTAATTAAAGCAGATTTTATACAGCCAGAAAAGTCTAAACAGCCATTAAAATACAAATTAAAAAGTACAAGCAGTAGTAGGCATAATGATCAACATTAGAGGACAAGAAAGATGGATGGATGGATGGATGGATGAATGGAGTGTTGGCACAGGCAGGCAGAAAGGAAAGCTGAAAGACAGACAGAAAAGCAGACGGATTGCCAACTACATACTTATGCATATACTGCACGTAGCTATAAATAGTTACATTCGCAAGCAGACAGACAGATATATAAATTCAAACACTAACAGAGATATATATAAAAGGCAAGCAAAGAGAGAGAGACAGAGAAGCTGAAAGACAGACAGACAAGAATGGCAAACAGCTACAGAGAGATACACAGATTAATACTCAAGCAGACTGAGCGAAGAGAGAGACAGGCAAACAGACCGAGTTTCAAGACAGATAGATAGACACAAGTACATACAAAATGATCAGGTGAGAAGACAGACAAAGAGACAGACAGATATACTGTACAGGCAAGCAGACAGACAAATATATAAACGCAAGCCCAGAGAGACAGACAGAGCTGAAACACAGACGGATGAGGATGTCAAGTAGCTACATTCGCTAGCAGACAAACAGATTTGTGAAAGGATAGGCAGACTGATAACTGATAACTGATAACAAGCAGATTGAGCAAAAAGAAAACAGACATATACAAGGAGACAGACAGACAGACAGAGAGGTGGGTACACACAGAGAGACAAAGAAGTCATACATTTATAGGGGAGCACATGGACAAAAAAAGCAGACAGACATATTTATCGAAGAGTTTGCTTTTTTTAAGTGTGCGGAAATGAAACGACGTATTAGACGTATAATAAAGTCGAGTGGGAACTTGAACACGTGTTTGACTCCATCAAAACATATTTAATAAGAAATCAGACTCTTTATTTTCCCCAAACTTTTGTTAGTTTTCTATATTTTCAAGCGAAACGTTGAAACTCGAGAACATGAAAGTAGTAAAATCGCACTTTATCCCACCTGATGTGCGTCACAAATGTCTCGGAGACATTATCTTCTGCTCTGTTCCTCCGTCTGTTCACGCTGATCAAAGCGGATCTGATCCGTATCTCTTCCGTGTCGGTGTCTCAGAAGAAGACAGCTGTTTCACTGCACCTGGGAAAAGAAGATTCCGACAGAAAAAAAGAACAGCATTACTGTCAGTCTCGCAAAAAAAAATCATAACACAATCTAAAAGTTAAAATAAAACCAACTCAATTCAACCGCAGATAATTGGCAGGTAATTCAATTTGCGTAAACGCAAGCAATTTTTTTTTCAGAGCACAAATTTAATGAAGCTTTAATGAGTGTGAAGAGTCTGTCAGAAGAAAAGTGATAAATTGCAAGGCTCTGTCAGTAATTACCTGAGCTCCTGTTGGTTCAGGGTTACGAATTCATGATGGATTGACCTGTTCACTACAGATCTTCTACTTCTAAGTTCAACTACAGTAGCCTCCCGCTTAAGTCCCAACCGGTTACGTACGTGCGTTTTCCCATAAAGTCTGGGGATAATTTATCAGTCAAACATGCGTTTGCTCTTTGGGAGACGCTCGGATGCATCCCTCAAACAATGAAATGTGTTTCACGATTCTTAAAAACGTTCAATGGCGTAACGTTATTGCGTTCCATGGCTCTTACTGGAGCAGACGTTTGTTCAACCTTGAGATGATTTCACAGCATTGAGTTGTTGAGATGCTTAAGGTTGATTCTGTTGGTGTGTGGGCGTGGTCAATCGTAAGCACACACCTCTCGCATAAGTACGCAAAATCATATAAGAGCCTATTATTATTTTAATGTACAACATTCCCCTGGAACATGAAAAACCGCAGCTGAAAATTTGCAATGTTTTGAAAATTAAATGCAGCCACATTTTCCTTGGTCATGTGTCTCGGTTATAACCTTAATTCACTAGAATTGCGTCTATACATTCCAATATCAAATAATGACAACAAGATGGTTGTATAATCCAAGATTTAGGACCAATATCACTGTGGTTTCCCTGGAAGCGTCAGACTAAAAGCTTTTCATGGTTTTGACTGAGACGTTCATCTGGAAAGTGTCTGACCGGCCACTTGAGTGCTGCTCAAAACTGTCCCGATCAAAGCGGTCCGTCCTGACAGCTAATGAGGATCTGGTTCTTCCTCCTGGGGAAATATTTGGAGAGCAAGAACTGAGAAAAGTGGAGCACACGCGGCTTTTAACACATAGTGGGCATCATTGGCCTCTTTAACGACTGGACCTGTGATTCTCCAGTGGCCTTCAGTGCGCGTTTGGGTCGACTTTCACTACAAAACTCTTAATACCCGCGCTGCTGATCCAACTTTGAAACATTCTTGTCCAAAAGGATCTAGTGGGTTTCAGTTTATGCATATCAGAACATCACATTTTTAAAAGTGCAGTGTACCGTAATTCTTAAAATGTCGCCTCACACCACCAGAAAATTATGTTTGGTAAGAGGATCGTGTGTGTGTGTGTGACTCGGGTGGGGGGGTGTACTGTAGGTGGGTGTTGTTGTTGTGTGGTGTGAATTTGAAAGTTTGTAGAAGTTTTATTTCGCGGGAAAAATATGAATATTCAAAACGTAGCCAAGCAAACCTCGGTCCGCTGTAAAACGGCTGCCGTTCTTCGTGTTATTTTCAAAATAAGGTGCTACAAAGCTTTTTACTTGGGAACCATAACCTCACCAAAGAAAACTAGCAGTTATTTAGTTTGTTAGTAAGAAGTGCTCAACATGCATAATAGAGTTTACCTTCAAGTAGAACGATGTGATGAAGCGTCTAAAACGTCTCAGATAGATGACGCCAAGCGCGCCGCCATTTTAATCCAAAAACACCTGTGTTTATAAATATAACATCTCTCTAAATCTAGGATTATAAATAAAATTGAATTTAAAAAACGTAAAAGAACATATCGTGTTATGATAAAATCAAACTGAATTAAATGCTTACGGTTCTAAAACTGAGTTCTACGTATGCTCTTACATTTATAAACATACTAGCCCTCCCACGTACTTGTGTATCCGCTTGTGTATTTCAAAAAAAAAAAAAGAAAGAAATAACTCTAATGTCGAAGATAATATTTTCAAACGACCGACAAATGCAAACCTTCGACAAGTCAATACACGACTGTATTAAAAGTTAAGTCAGTTGAAAAAAATGCAATATTGCATGATTGTTTACTGCCATCTAGTGGCCAAAATAAAAACTGAAGAGAAACTGAAAACGACGGCAAAACAATCCAGACAAAACCCACAAATATCACACTCACAGAAACAGCAGTAGAAGAACATTTTTAAACTTTATTACTGCATGCCAAAAGAGCCTGCAAATGTATTTTTGGAACAAAAATAAAATGATGTTTTTCCATTTTTCAAAAGATTTTTCCAACAAGAAAACGCTTAATATCTTATTTTTAGGGCCAACAAATAAAGCAAGAAAATTAAGAACAGGTACATTGACAAAATGCTTTGAGCTTCAAAAAAAACAACACAAGGTTTTGTCCAAACTTCAGCCTTCTCGTGCCTCTCCAGACTAGCTCACTGATTTCTCGTCTCCGTTTTGGACTATTCTTTTCTCTTTCGCTTTGAAAACATTTTCTCTGTAAAACTTCAACTCTTTAATGCTCTCCTGGATGTCTTCCAGCGCTCTGAAAAATGCAAACAGATATCGCATTACTCACAGGTTAGACAAAACATCACATCTTCTGCAAAACTGATTTATACACACAGACCTGTGAGATGCTTTTTTCTGCGGTGCCAGGCTGTACTGATCTGGATACCAGCGTCTAGACAGAAATGAAACGAAAAGACAAAATCTGTTATTTTACTAGTCAAACTAAGGCTTTAAGAATGCCGCATTACATTTTTTTATATCAGGAAGAAGAATAAGAAGTAGAAGAAGTAAAAAATAAGGGAAGAGGAGAAGGGGAAAGAAGAAGAAGAAGAAAGAAGAGGAAGATGAAATCCTTAATTTGTCCCATTAATGAGAAATTTACATTTTACAGCAGCCACCACAAACTGCAAGTAAAATATACACAATGGTAAACAATAAATAAAGCTAAAGAACACGAATGAATAAATGTTGCACATATTGTTGGTATACGAACTAGAATACAAAAGGTAAAAAAATCAAAATGAAAATCAAATAATTTTTGTAGATTTTACAAGTAAAATTTTATTTTCGAAAGCAAATAGTTTGAAGCAAATGAATAAAACACACACACACATTTGCCAGTCGGAAGATTGTCTTAGTCATGTGACCCAATAAAACAATATGACAGTATTAGGTGATCATTAGGTGATTAGGTTTTACGTCCTTTTTATGTTTAAACATCATTATAGTTCTATACATGCTTACTCACATCTAAATTAAAATTAACCAGAAGAAGTGGCCATTAAGTGCCTGTCACACTCCACATCACACACCTGGAAAGCTCTTTAATGGTGCTGACGTCGATTATGCGATAATGCAGGTGTCGCATGAACTGAGGCATGTACTTGTCTAGAAACTTCTTATCGGCGTGAACAGAGTTTCCTGGAAGCAGAGAAGCACAGGGAGCGTTTGGCTATCAGCTGAGGTTCTCCTGCTCCGGCGCGGGTCACCTGCCAGTGGACACAGTCCTGGTGGCGTGTGCTGTCTGATGAAAGACAGGAACTCATACTCGGCCTGCTGGAGACTGATGTGACTGTCCCTGACAGCCTGCGTCAACCCTGACTGACACGGCAAACACAAACGCAGATCACACACGGACAGACAGCTTCATTCACCCCAACAGGAAATGCAAAGCCAGTGTGTCACTCACCTTCCCATGATGCTCTTTGCACCAGTCTGACATGCCGTCAAGCAGCTCGTCAGGTTGATTGATTATCAGATTCGGCCCCTATAACAAAACACACATTTTATTATGTCTTTGTAATTACGTTGTCGCAAATGTAAGTAATATTTGGAAAATTGTTATGAATTTAGATTTGGTAAGAGATTTGTAAATATTAATTATTACTTGGAAAATATCTAAGTCATTGGAAATGAGTACATAATATGTAATAATTGGAAACTTATTATGCAAATTGATGATGTTGATGAATATGATTACTTGAAAAATATCTAAATAGATTTGGAAATGAGTGTACACACTTTGTGGGTAAATTGGGGAAAATGCTTTTTAAATAAACTTTATACTTGTTTGGTATGAATAAATGACATTTGGATAAATAATATGTAGAGAATTGGAAACAAGTGGATACATATTAAACATTACTTGGAAAATATAATACAAGTGAATTTGGAAAAACGTTTTTGGAAAATATTACGTCCATAGATTTGGAAAATTGTGGATAGATATTGTATGAAATTTGGACAAAGATTATGTACTGGTCAGTTTTCTTTTGTACGCAGCGACATTTGTTAGGTCAACTCTACATTTAAGCCACGTGATCACGCGAGTCACTGTCAGGTTGGCTAAATTGCATAAACGCATAAAACGATTTTATGCTTATGATATTTCTCGAGAAAGCAGCTTGTCTTCAACAAAATTTGCAAATAAATAAATGTCCTCTAGTGTTCAATTTCAAGCCCATTTTAACCAGGAAATAAATTCAGATGTTTGCATGATAGAATCCAATTGTGTCTGTTGATGAAGTTGAAGTTCTGAGCATTGTAAAGCGCCGTTCAAATAAAAATTGAAAGCATTATTATTATTATTATTATTTGTAAGGCGCTTTTCACAGTTTCAACTGTCTCAAACTGCACGTGTGAATATGTAAGAAGATCGTTAGTTGTTATTCATTAGTAGTTGGTGTTAAAAGTATGACTATGATTATCACTATGAATATGACAAAGACCAGTGAGCAAGCACATATTCGACAGTGGAAAAAACCCAAGGGAGAACCCGGCTCATTGGTGCCAGTCTCCGCTGGCATTCTAACACTTGGTTTTTTTCCTCTTTTTTTGTCTGTTGCGTGTCATAGTGTGTGATATTGCGTTACATACGTATATTGTATATTAAATTAACCTAAACATGTATCTATACATTTTGTATTTGTATGTGTATGTCATAAACATTATATACACTGTGCATATCTGTAAGGCTCTCAGCTCACTACATTTCATGTGCGATTTTAAAAATGTGTGTGTGTGTGTGTGTGTGTGTGTGTGTGTGTGTGTGTGTGTGTGTGTGTGTGTGTGTGTGTGTGTGATCTAACAAACAATAAATAATTCCACAAGTCTTAGTGTTTGTGTCATTAAACGCTCGCACCTCAGCAACAATGTTCAGGTCAGCATCCGTGACAATGCAGGCCATCTCGATGATCTCGTCCTTCTCTATGTCCAGCCCCGTCATCTATAACACAGAGACGTTATTACTGAGCAGTTCCACAACCCAAACCACGTGATTTACACTGATATCACTGTGTAAAGTCAGAAATAAATCAATGATCAACAGCAACAGTATTTTATGAATAACAATCCAGCAGATAGCAACCCAAAAAAGCAATGACACACACACACAGACTCACACGTTTAATAAATCTACTATTTACCTCCAAATCAACCCACACCATCCGCTGGGAAACGGACTCTGACATCGTCTTGCTTTTTGATCGCTTGGACATCAAACCTCTGTAAATGGCTATTCTGACGGCTGCGGATACGGGGAGTTTAGACTGCGACGTAAACACGTAGGATCGAGTCAGGAGTGTGAATGTGGAAACACATGCCGCTCTCAACATCCCTGGGCGCATACTGCCGTTTTTTACACAGGTGTCGTAAATATCAGCAGTTTGCGGCAGTGACTACCGATCGGCGGCATTACGAAGGGATATTAGAAATACACAATAGTAACGTTGTAAATCAGGCCGTCATTCTATAATATTTGTAATATTATTTGTATACAAATATTGTAAATCATTATAAAGGTGATAGTGCTGGAGAATCGCACCGTCATATTTGTTATTTGAATGAATTAATGAATGAAAATTTGTCCCAAAGCGGGGAAATTGCATGCCATTGCATTTTATTTGAATACAAATATTTATATCATTATAAGCTTACAGTATTGTATTTGAAGTGATTATAGTTGACATATTAATTGTAACATATAATAAGTAAATAAGTATTTGGACAGTTAAAAAAATATTCGATACGGTGTATATAATCTGACTTAAGACAAAGGGTTATATTAACTATATTATTATATTAACCCTTAACCTATTAATATTTTTTTTATTAAATTACCTTTTTAGATTTAGACTGTCTCTCTAGCTTTCCATCTAACTCTGTCTTATCGGTCTATTTAATTTTTTTGAATATTATTGCGCTACTTATTACTTGTTTTTTTTTTTTTTTTTTTTTACAATGAAACGTTACATCCACCACCCAAAATGTCCCACCATTGCAAACCGTGTAGTAATCACTGTCTACCGTTAGATGTCACCAATGCGCTGCTTTATAAAACATTTCCACTCTAAATAAGTAGAACTAAACTGTATTTTGAAATGAAACGTTTAAAATGAAACTGCTTAAGCTCTGATTTCTAACCAATGCATAAGAACACATACACACAGAAACAATCCAAAAAAGCACAGAATAGCAGGCTCCATTGCAAAGCACAGTATGTTAGTCTCTAATAATTAAATCTAATGCCTAACTTAATGCTTGTTATATATCATTCGGAATGTAATGCAGCTTTCATGTTCTAATCAAGCTGCACAGTCGCCCAATCAATTTCGAGGCTGTCGTAGATATGAGATCTCAATACTCGCACTAATAGCGATGCAGGCCTATAAACATCATCTTTCAGTGCTGACACAGATAAGAATTTAATGGCTTGGAGTCACCCTGTGAAATAATCTGTGTGATAAAAGCCAGCGGCCTCGTTCAGACCAGTGTCTGACAGGAAACAGACAGATGGATTGGGAAAGAGACGACGCCGTTCCTCTTCTTTTGAATAATTAGCGTAACGGAACGAAAGCTGGGGCGGTCGCCGTCTGATGGCACTCGAGTAATGCGCCATGCAAGGCCCTGTGATGACAACACGGCTTTATTATTCCTTTATTCCACAGTTCTGTTGTGTGGAACAGACATACACATTCAAAAAGCAACAGAATAAAATGATGAAACAGAAGGTAACTGGAGTTGAGAGGAAGATAGCCCCACTACCACCTTCCTATTGACTTCCTTTATTCAATTGCAAAACATTAATGTCCTTAAAGTACGGTGCTCACGTTTCAACTGGCAAACACCCTTTTGAATGTAAGATAAAGACATTTGCATTGCTATATGGTCTCATAAGAGTGTGAAAGTTCTTGAGATTGTGAGTAGACCATTACTAAGTTCTGATTGGCTAATAACACACGCGTGCGCACGCACACACATACATCTTTATGACAGGTACCTTAAATTTTAGGCATATTTTGTATTTTTTCATTTGTTGGAAATCACATGTTAGACATGTCAGATGCAAAACACACATACATACATATTTTGAAACACTTTGCCTTGAACAAAGCACCTGCTTTGCCCACAACAAAATTCCTAGACATAATAGGATCATAAACGGAAGAACTATAAAATTATTGTACTTCAGTATTCAAAACAATTTCTGAATTTTTCTTAGTTTATTCCTACATATAACTTATGTTTTATAAGGCTTAAATATTACCTTTTGGATTTTAGAATCTATTTGATCACAATAGATAGTTGGGTGATACTGTAGTTGATTTTCTAATTAAATTCATTTTGTAAAATACAAAAATACAAGACATTTTATAAAATACACTATAGTTGATTTTGCACTACATTTTTTGCAGTTGCTGAGTCACAAAAATCTGGAGGGAGTGTTAATACAAAGAGCATCAAGACGTGGTGTATGACATTTTAAGAAAGTCTTGATTAGCTAAACACACACACACACACACACACACACACACACATACAGTAATAAAAATGAAAAGAAAAAAAAAAAACATCGAGACGGGGTGTCTGACATTTTGGAAGATGTTTGGGCTTGAGTCATGTCATTACACTGAGGCTCAGAGTGATAATCCCGCAAATGGATTTAAGCTCTGAAAAGCTACTGGAGCAGGTCTTAATGCGTCCGTCACTTCTCAACTCTAACCAGATAAGAGCGGAGAAAAGCGCCCCTGCAGACGGACGCAGGCCGGGGTCTGATAGCAGCTCACCAGCTCAGGCAGATGGGCCTGTACTTCTCTCCTCTGGGGACACGAAGCTCTGAATTCCTTCACTGACCTGAATTAAACAGTAATAATACAGGTAGAGGTGTAATTATACATAGTGTTATTGGGAATACTTTGAGCTGTGATATGATCGATCTATCTATCTATCTATCTATCTATCTATCTATCTATCTATCTATCTATCTATCTATCTATCTATCTATCTACTTCGATGATAGCCATCCATCCACCCATCCACACCACACACCACCATCCATCCATCATCCATCATCAATCTCCCTCTCTCTCTTCTCTCTCTCTGCTCCTCTCTCTCTCTCTCTCTCTCTCTCTCTCTCTCTCTATCTATCTATCTATCTATATCCATAAAGTGTCCGTCCTAATATAATAGTATACATTACTTATTTCATTATGAATTTGTTTACGTGTAATACGTCCATGTTGTTAGACAGAGTTTAATAACTAACGAATCCAGCCAGTCGCAGAATAATCTTACTTTTCCATTGGTGTAACTGGCCTCACAACATCCGATGTTCTAAATCACCATCACATTTACACATGCAATAGCTCAGTCTGAGCAAAAGAACAAGATGTCCTTCTGCCTTGCATGGACAAAGAAGGCTGACGAGTTGCTTTAAAAAGAAATAGAAAGTTTCGAATGACACTAGATTGAATAAAAAAAGACTTCTTTTACCTATGTCCATTCACAATGCAATTGTGAATGGACTTTAAATTGAATCTCGGTGTCTGAGATTTAATTTAAATTAAGATAGAGCGATTATTGAACCATTTGCACTGCAAAGTAAAGCTCCTATGGATCCATAATACGTCACGTTTTCAGCCAGCACATTCAAGAGTAGGAGGTCAAAAGGTCATGCAATTGTTTTCGGATCTCCCACGTCTGGAGGTCAAATCATGTCCGAGTCTAATCACTCTCGCCAAGGTCCAAGGTCACGACACTGACACAGAACGTTCCCAAGCATTCCAAGCTTCTATCCAAACACAACCAAATCAAGTGCTTGGCTGTTTAGAAGGTTCAAGAAGCACCTCAGAGTTATGGAGAAGTGCAAACGAGAACGCATTTGGCGTGCATGATCTGTGACGCGCATTTACAATTTATCTACTATTTAAAATTGATGAGACATCTGTGATATTTAGAACGCGGACTTCTTCTCTGCCGTGTGGGTGTGTGAGACATGGTGAGACATGGAGCGAGCGCCCGAGGTTCCCCAGGAAAAGTGATCATCTGATAAATTGTTTAGCAGCCTGTGCGAAAGCTGTCACTGCAGAGATTTCTGAAGGCTCTGCCGAGTATTTGGAACTGTGGTTGTGGAGCGTTCCGAGTATTGGATAATGCAGCAAACCTCGTAGTCAAGGCTGTTTCAGTCAGCGGAGATCAATAGCGCTATTGATTCAACAACCTGATCTATTTGATATTCTGCTTCAACCACTTCGGCATCTTGATGCGTTTTCTGATATTGAACAAATCACAGATGTGGGAATTTTTTCTGAGGTAAATGTAACTAAACATTCTGGTTGCTTTAAAATTGTTGCCTTTAGATTTTTTCTTCAACTAGACATCAATGTATTTGCGCAGAATCATTTTACATATACTGTACACACACACACACACACACACACACACACACACACACACACAAACACATACTGTTTGCAGTATACATTTATACAGCATATATATTCATATATACTTGATTTTATAATATATAAGATAACTACTGTATTCGATTTATCATATTTTGATCATTTATATAAATAAATAAATAAATAAATAAAATTAAAATGTAATTTTAACTGTATTTAAAGAATACAGGTCTAGTTTAGTCTAGGTCTAGGCTAGTCTTTGACATCTTATTGGCATCAAAATCAAATCAGTGAACATTTTTTGTATTTATTTTAATAATTTGACAAAAGCCTGTGAGACTGCACCCTTGGCCATTATTTTGCTTAATTTTTTCACACAGAAAAGCAAAGAAAAAACAATTGAATGTGAATTTTGGGAAAACGTGTCTAAAATTTTTCAGGCATTACAGTATAATTTCCTGCATTTATGTATTTGTTTTTCAATAGATCTTTGTAGTATTTATCAAGGGAGTCATTTTCAGACTAAAGCACTTTTTAATTATTTTTACATTTTCTGGTTTATTTATTTCATCAAAGCAGCCCGGTATGATTTTTAAAAGCCCAAACCTTCAGTGGTATTCTCAGCAGGCTGAGAAATGTTCAAATCAATGGAGAATTTAAAAGGCTAAACTTTTCTTCATTCAGGAGATTTGTTAAAGTCAGAGTGATGGAAGATCTTTCCGAGATCCGACGCTGCATTTCATCACATCTTGTGAGCACACAGCCATTCACGATTCTGTTTAACAGACGACCGCATGTAAATCCTTCAGTCAAAATGAAAGTGTATCACGTGTTTGTGAAGATGAAGATTAGCGTAGACGCATCTTTATCCGCCGCCAGCGTGCCGGTCGGCCCATGCCGGCATTTTCTAAATGTCAATAAGCAAACTGTGATTTATCTTAAAGTCAGTTGCAAAGTAGCCGGTGTCAATAACAGCTGTTGATGGAGCGTTCGCTCTTGCACTTTCTCAGTGACTTTTAATTTATGTGGAGCATAAAACACACAAACAGAGCAGCGGCTGGTCTGTGGTCAGCAGAAACAGAGGTAACGGATGTAATTGAGACCATTGGGATCGATGTTCTGTGTAGTTTTCTGCATGTGAAGACTGCCGTTTAATAATCTCCCGGTAGTTTTTGTATAATTTCAGCCTTTCGTCTAAACTCGAGAGAAAAAAGGTTAAAGTGAACTGGTCTGGCTCTGTATTTGACTCAAACAGCTAATGAAGTGCCATGTTACCAGCAATGCGTGAAATCAGGCATTCTATAGAATGCCTAGGGAATACAAAGTATTTATAAAGTCTTCAGAATTTATATTTTTTATATTTAGTCTACACAACATGACCCAGAGAGCTGGAAGAGCTAATTTATTAGGTTCGTAAGTGTCTGCAGAGAATTATAAAAAGACGAAAAAATATATGTTTCGTTACGTTTGTCAAAAATCCACGTCACAAATAAGTGCAGAGCCTCAGTCAACAACTGAGACAACGATGCTTAAGATTACGATGAATTACATTTGCTATTCACACATATTGCTCATTTTGTTTAGCATTTCTTCTTTCAGTTTTAGATACTTTGTTATTAAAGGAAACATGGTGTGAACTGTTCGTGTCATTTTTCAGAATGCAATACGAGTGTAGATTTTACCACGACGTGTGAAATACAGGAATTTAATAAAATGTGGCATCATATATATGGTGTATACATACATAACATACCGTTTTTAGTCAATGTGTGAAACTACACAGACGTTCTACACATCCACATTCCACTCAACACTAGCAACTAGGCGCCAAATGCCTTTCAAAACAATAAACAAAATATAGTTGCACGCAGCTATTGGTTATCTTACTTTTAGCCAATCAGATTGAACAATTATAAGGAAGTTTCTGTTGTCATAAGGTAGATAAACGATACAAGAAACTGTGTGCAATACACACACTTTATGTTTCATACTTTCCCACCTGTTGTGTTTCCATCTGTTGTGAGTCCCTATACATAAATACCCCCATCGAGCTTATACATAAACCTGTTTTAAAAAACAAATTATAATACACCGTAATAATTTTGCGTAAGTCTTATTTTAAGTTAAATATATTTTTTAACTATTTTATGTTAATCATATCCGGTGTGTGTGTGTCTGTGTGTGTGTGTGATAGATAGAGATAGAGAGAGATAACTGATAAAGACATCTTTGAGGAAAGGAGCTCATCATGATTCAGCTCAATAACTTCTAAAAGGCAAAAGGAGACGAAACAATTCATCCGACTCTCCTACGCCATCATGCACCCTTGATAAAGTCAACCTAATTAGTCTGTGATTGTGCAATCACGAGCAATTATTGGACCGTCCTCGTGTGCATAATACAAATGACAATTAATTACAGAAGGTAATTGTCTGCGTTTGGCTGGCGAGCAGGTATCACACGGCGAGGTGTGTCAGAGCTCATCACGCGATCTGCACCTAATCGCTTTTCCTAGTGAATGATGAAACCGTCCATTGGGAGACGAAGACGTTTAAGCTCCATAAACCGTTTTTGTTTTTTCTGCTGACATTTTTGCTGCATTATTTAATCCTGCTTTAAGAAACTGCACATATTTGACTGGAAAGCTGGTATTAGGTTTGTCCTGAGGGGAAAAACACTGAAGTTATATCGTCTTCTATGAATAATACAGTGAGATGGAGGTGCAGAAGATTAATGTGGAGAGAGGCCTGAAAAAAAACCGTAATTTAAACAAAAGAACGTGAAAGTGTATTCTGTATGTCTGTCCACTGATTTTATCCTCATGACAAATATTAATCTTAACCATGAAATTTTCAGCATTGTTTATAAGTAAAAACAATTTTTGTATAATTCTAAATTTTCTACACTAGAGTGCAACTTAAGAGAAAAATGTTAAAAAATAAACGGGTCCGATTGAGAACATATTAGTAATAGAAACTTTCAACCTTTAACTAGTAATTGACTTCACTCATCGAGCTAGTGACGTGCACGCAAGAAACCAACATTGTGTTAAATCAGGCATTTTATAAAGTGCCTAGACAATGTATAGAATGTGTGAAACCGGGTTGGAAAAGTATTGTAATATAAAAATGCATCAAAATTCACACGTTTCTTAAAAAGGGTTAAATAAACGCATTTTGGTACCTTTTGCAATCTTTTTGTCGGTCAACAACTGAGATGACCACTCAGTTGAGGAAGTGATTTTTTTATATTTTAGTTTTCTCAATATATATAACCCGCAAATAGTTCTTGTGCTTCTTTTTTTTCTTCTCTTTTTAATTATTTTATACAAAAATGCAAAGATGAAATTAAGGTGTAGAAGATTAAAGCAGAGAGAAAGATGAAAGAGCGTAATTCTAACCAAAACCCTAAATACATCTTATATTTATACTCATGGAAATTATTCATCTAAAATACAACATTCTCAGTGTTTTGTAGAAGCACCTTGCTTTCTTTGAGCAAATCATCAAGCCAGACCATCACCATCAGGTTTCCTAGCAGAGCAGGCCAATTAAAAAATAACTTCTACAAAGAAAAAAAAAAAAAACATCTGTGTATACATCATCACGGTCATTATCTGCGAAGATTGATCGATTCTGTTGGTACCATTTGCATTTTTCACCGCGTAAAGGAGGCTGGAGGTGCAAATTTGTGATTCTGTGCCTTAACTTTGAAAAAAAATAAATCAGATTGATCTATGAGGAATCCACGAAGACCTGAAACAAAATGTCAGCGGCTTCCATCAACCAACTCATTCGCCTCTTTATCATTTTGAGACAATGGCAAACATGTCCTGAAATAAAGACTGAAATAAATGAATAACTTACATGTTCCCTACGTCAGCGGGGGAAACTAAGACACATGTTTTATCTATGCACTAACTTGACAGGTGAACACAATTAGTGAGGGCACACGAGGATCATGGGAAGTGTAGTTATTGAAGCAGGTTTGGAATTTGTTTATTACAGAAGTCAGTTCGCATATTCTGTCCTCGTAGTTTGTAAAAAAAAACATTTTTTGATAAAACACACAATTAACCTGAATAATCTTGTGACATTTTTCTTCAGCATTTTATTAAAAAATATGCAAATGTAAAAATTCTACCTTCAATTTTAATATATCTATTCATTTTTTCACAACTGCTTGTACAGTGTGTTCAGCAAGCCAAAATAGAGCTTTTGAAATAAAAATGTAATTACTACTTGGATGTTTATCGCTTATGGAAAATAATGGGTACATTTTCTGAAATATATGTAATTTAGATTACTGACATTTAGCATGTTTATTAGATTTGACAAAAGTCAACATGAAAGAATCCATTCTAGCATTTGGTAACAAAAAAATAAATGATAGGCAACTTGTCAAATTACAAAACCTTTGAGATTATACAACTATATGTTTCATAATAAAAGCACAATTTCAATAAAAATCAAACAATGGAATTATACTATTGTTAATTTTCACACGTTTAAAGTCTAGAAGAAGAAGAAGAATACCTTTATTTGTCTCAACAAAGAGAAAATTTGTGATTTTTTACACAACTACATTTCCCATGAATTCTACACAATGCAAATAATACTAAGCATTAAACAATTATTCAATGTTTTATAAGTAAAATGACTTGTTTACCAAGGCTTTAAAAAATAAATTGCAGCTTGATTTTATTAAAGGCAAGTGTGGTTGTTTTTTTTATGAGCACACACACACACACACACACACACACACACACACTTACACTTCACCACCAGTCTCTGTCACCTGATCCATCTTTTTCCGGCAGTGTTTCTATTCTCTCTGCTCTCAATAGGGTTAAGCGGGAGAATCTGGCGTTCTGGTTTGACAGTTCTAACCGCATCAGGGACCCTTAACCTTGTTCACAGGCGTTTAGCACAGAGATCATCTCTAAGAAATCCCTTTCTTCCCTGTCATGTGACACTCTGTTCTTCAATTCATCCCAACTAAAGCGTATTTGCGATTCCTTCTTCTCTAACGTACAGAACATGCCACCAAACCCGTCAAACCCATAAGAAGTTGAAGAAATTTGGGACAATTATTCAATTTAATTCAAGTTAATTACTGTAGTGAAGCAGCAGACTGATTTCAAATGATAATCAAATGACATCTATCTTTTCATTCATCCATCCGACCATTACCCACCCACTCATAATCTATCACATCCATCTATCCTTCAACTCATCCAAAACCTATCCACCCTTCCGTCCATCTAAAATGCACCGACACATCCATCCATCCATCCAAAAACCACTCATCTATTCATTTACCCATAATCCAGTCATCCATCCTTCTATCTTTCCATCCTTCAGTAGGGTATTCATCAGGTTATCCATTTCAATCTAGCAAAAAACCACCCAGCCATCTCTGTAATGCCTATCTAACCATTCATCCATCCATTCATACATCCATCCATAACTCACCAACTCACCAAATATCTATTGATCTATCCATCCATCTATTCATCCATTCAAAACACAACCCTCCCTCCATTCAAAATACACCCACTTGCCCATCTATCCATCCAATTCATCCATTCATCTTTCCAGAAGATCTTTTTTTAATTGCTTAATTGGGAAAATTCCCGAAACTTCTATTACTTATGTTATTTAATCCAAACTAGCCAATTAAAATGATCAGTTTTTTTTGCTTCAGTTTCTCCTAATGGCTCCACAAAGATGACACACTCTTTATCAGAAGCTGCACAGAAGTTCAACGCTTCACCCATAAAACATCTGCAGTAAGTGCTGACAACTAAATGTGCCAGAAATGTGTCACTGGTGCTACATTTATCCATTTAAATCCGTCACTACGACGTCTCCAGGGCATTTTAGGATTCAGCAGCAAGGACCGTCAGAAGTCCACACCGCAGAAGAACAGGACAAGCTGATCCCATGTTCATGTCTTGAGATTTATAGAAAGACACTAAGATAGATATTCAACATAAAGAGATATTAAATTACAACCAATCGCCTAAACTACATTTTAATTAATAGACACTTTTACATTGTACCAACCATTGAACCTCGAACTCAACTTTAGTGTTGCAAACAGCTGCTCTAGCGATTGAGCTACAGGAACGCTCACAGCAAGAACCCGTTTGCGTGGGTTTCCTCTCAGTGTCCACGATCCCAAAACATGCGGAAATTCCCCATAGGAGTGAGAGGGTGAATGCATGTCTGTGATTGGATGGCCACTAATGCAGTGTCTTTGCCCCGCCTTCAGGCCCAGACTTTCTAGGATTGACTCCTCTCAACCCAGAAATGGATAACAAAAACCACTCAGAAGATAGATGCAGCTGTCATTGCTTTTGGAAAATAATATAAAAAGCTCATTTGCGATGCTCTTCAGAAACCAACATGCATAACTATGGAACTTGGACCATCAACAAAGCTAAACTTCAGTCCGCAGAGGAAGAACGAGGTTCTTTACAAGCGACTCGCTGCATCTGCCGCCATTTGGATGAACATAAACGCGCACATCTTCATTTCCATAAACATCTCAGCATCTGCCATAAACTTATCATCGGAAGCACTTATGCAGATCCCAGCCGCGCCTGCTGATTTATCGGAGCCCGTGCTGACCCCCCACGCCGCATGCGCAGATGGTCCGGAGCGGGGATGAAGTTCAGAAGATGAGGTAAGAAGTCGCTGGTTGTGTGAATGGAGCTAAATTGAAGCATTAAGGCGGCATCACTTCTGGCCCCGTGCAGAATCAATAGCTGCATCCTGAAAGTGGCTGCAGAAGTAATTTACTCGCCGCTGGTCACAACAGATAGGCAAATTCTGTTCCAGCACTCAGGGCTCGGGGAACGCGGCCTACTGAAGAATGTGCTGATGAAGGCTTTTTCAAATAGCTGCACTTACAAAGTGCGTGTGACTTGACTTTCAAACAAGATGACAAAGCCGCGAGCAAGAAGGAGTGTAATTTAATCCCGCGTACCTACAGTAACAGTCCTCTGAAGTGTGTTTAGTTTGGTGATGGGCTCCCGGTGCTCAGGCCAACCTTTAAAAGCAGAGATGATGAATTAAACTCACAGTCCGACTCATTTGTGTAAAGCTGCGAGATATCGCGAGTGTTATCGTGCGGCGATGCTATCTCGGCTTTTCATTTCTCTGACCCTCTGCAGCTTTAGTCAAGGGCAGTTTATTCAGGAGATTACATTTAAATAGCTCTGATAGTCGGGGGTATTTAAACACTTCAAAAAGGTCGTTTCCCACACTTTGCTGGCGTGTTGTTACGGCAACACTTTACTTTTAAGTTCAGTTTTGCAACAGAGCTCCTGGTTTAAATATTGAGGACAGATTTAAATAGCATGGATTGAAGTTTATTGACCAAACATCATAAATACTTGATTCATTTAATTGATTACAAATCCAATAGTTCTTTATGTGCTAATTCTGTGTATGATACTATAACAAAAAAATACATTTTATATAAATTAATTATTTATTTATATATATATATATATATATATATATATATATATATATATATATATTACCAATTACATAAAAATGTCTATCGTTATAAACTGTACAAAAAAGAAAACTTATAAAATAATAAACCAATGTTTCAATGTAACATAAGTTTTCTTTTAAATCTAGCATTGGTTAGAACTTTCATTACCTTTTCATCTTTCGGCTTAAATAATTCAGCGGTCGTGTTCGAGATGACCTGCTGCTGAAATAACCCGGTTTGACAGCAAGTCTCTGAAAAACATGAAATGGAAGAGAAAGAGATGGCGTCTGACTTTAATGACCAGAGAAGTCGGATCCCACACACTGTTTTATTCAACACTTATTTTGTAACCATGATTATTTGATCAGCATAATTGCTGCGATGCACAGCTCGTGTTAAAAGTCCCACTCAGACTCTTCTGCAGGCTCATCCGTCTTCGGGAGGCACTTCCTGCTTCAGTTATACCATGTAAACGTTTACGCCAGACACTCCGGAGGAAAAACAGCGGGAAAGAGAAGCTTACTTAAAACAGTGAGCTTAAACATATGGCAGTCGGGAAACCAGCGCCACATCTGGGAGGAGAAGAACGCAAAAAAAAAATCATCATCTGGAGAGAACAATTGCTCGAGTTCACACGACACGCATGAATGTAAAACTCTAAGAGTAAAATGAAAGTGCTGGATGTACATTCTGCGCCGTAAACGCTACGACGTCCGTGTTAGCAAAGCTGCTAAGTCTCCGCGAGCAGTTCTTTGCACATTCGTGATGCGCTGGAATAAAAACACAAAAGCATGAAACCGTAAAGACGACAGACCTCATAGGGAGAAAACGACAATTTAGAAAAAAAGTTTAGTGCACACGAGTGAAATCTATCTTACAGAGTCTTTAAGAAAGAAAAAAAAATAAGAGCACAGAGGGACAATTTTCAACGCCGCCCCCTGGAGGATTAGTCGTCCGCGTTCAGATCCCTTCACCAGCAACTCTTGTGCTTCGGGTCATATAGTCGTAAAACTACAAAATGGCCCAAGTTTGGCTCCTCATTAAAAAAAGTGAATGCAATCCTCAACCCGCAGACTGTTCCTGCTTGCGAATCCGCAGCACGTCACGAAAAAGATTAGAGCGATTCACTGTGACCACTGGCGAAAGCGTGGAGCGACTCCTGATTGTCATGTTAGGAAATGATTCCTCCTTTTCTTTTTTTCCCCCTCTTCTAGTCTTTCAGCAGGACTGTGCTGTCTCTGCTCCGGCCAAAACCAGAAGTTCGGCCAGTTTGGGAATTGGCCGACGAGGGTGTTTGCGAATTAGCCGCTATTTTGGCCTTCGGACGAAACACACGAAAATCCAACAAAAGATTTCAAAATATACAGACAAATGGAGGCTGAAGTCACGTGACGATTCTTCAACCGTTCGAGATTCCGTGAATTCCACGCCAGACTTCGATTGGTCTATCGTTTGCGGATTAAACGTGCGTCTGCATTCGTTTCTGCAGCGGCCGAGTGAGGTCCGAGTTCTGGGAGGAGGACTGGGAGTAGTGGGACGAGGAGGACGCGGAGGCTTTGCTGGCTTTGTCGAACTGCACGTATCCGTCTTGCTTGCTGTAGCTGCTGACGCTGCTGTCACACTGCGTGTCCTGGAAGGAGCTGGAATCGCTGAGCGAGCCCCTCTGGAACTCACGCTCACACAGCTCGATGGAGCTGCTGCCCATGCCCAGCACGAAACGCTGGCTGTAGTCGTACAGGCGGTTAGGCCCCGCCCCCAGCGTGTTGTAAATGTTGGTGTAAGACATGCCGGTGGGCACGCGGTGCTTTCCCAGGGTGGCCGTGGCTGGGTTTCGGACCTCTGCATTCTGATTGGCTGTCAGAGACAGGGTGGGGGTGGGCTGTTCTTTGAAGGTGTTCACGCTGTAGTAACCATTGGTTGGATCCTATAAGATGGAAACATAAACAGGTTTGTTAAATTAGGAAGAAGCAAAATTGGTCAATTTAACACTTTTATTTAATAATTCTGTGGCTTGGCGAGGTGGAATTTGCGTGTGATGGTCTCAGCTTTTTTATGACTAGGCTTATGTACATGCCTACTGCTTTTCAATAGTGGTGGAAGGCTTATTGCACTAAACGTTTTAAGTAAAATGTACTGCTAAATAAATGTAACACACGTAAATTTGACAAAAGTAAATAGTTGTAGGTTCCTGATTTGATCTGTCTTTTAATATCAAGCCCAATCCGATTTTCTGATAGTTTGTTAATGAAGTTTTAAACCCGGCCTACAATCTTGTTTTTTTTATATCTGAACCATAAAAAAAAAGAGTTGCCTTGTGACGTCATTTGCTTGTGTATTCTCTGTAAAATTATAATTATTTAAACCAAAACATTAACAATTTTTTAGCCCTGCTTTACTCAGAACATTGAGTGTACAATTCATAACTGTACTCAGCAAAAAAGTGGACAAAGCGGACACATTTTTATCATCTAATTAATTTGTTTATCTAAAAAATCTATTGGCACAACTATTCAAACAAACAAAAGCATCTGATCAGATTTTACAAAAACCATAAGCAAAACACAAAACAAAAAAGGAAGCTAATTTGATTATGGTGTGTTCGTAAGCTGGAAAAGCCAAGGTCAAGTTCAGCTCACACTAATTATGGCAGTGTGACATGGAAATTAGGGAACAGACTGATAACTGTCCCATGCTAAGAAGATTACATGGTTTAGTGGTGTGAAACAGTCATCTCCAGCATAAACAGTCAAATCCCGTTATCAGCTCATTAAATGGGCCTTGACAATTTGTGTCCCTATTAAAAATGGGAAATAATCACCATATAATTCATTCAAATTTTACTTTTGCTAACAATTTTTAAAGATATTTTTCACACATATTTTTCACACTATCTGGCCTTGAAAATATGCTGTTATTTTTCACTCGTGGCCTTGGAGGAACTGAGGTGAATTACCTCCAGGCCAAAAGTGTGTCTGCACTTTCACTGCTGTCGGGAACAGGAGCCGTTCATCTCCTACTCGTGATGGAGTTCCACACTGCTTCATCGAACGGAGCGGAATGCGCATTTAGACATCGAAAGCCAATGGAGGTTCAGCATCAATGAGATTGTCAATGAAAGTTGGAGAACATTTGGGTAATTGCCAGCGGAATCTGTCTGATCTTTAATGGAGATTAAATAAATTGGATTACATTTTCCACAATATTAATAAAGACTTTTCCCAGTCGAATCATTTAAGTCCACACAGAACAACCAGGCCTTGAACTTGGGTCTTTGTTAAAAAATTGTTGAAATTATATTGCAGTTTGAGGTTTGATTAACTTATCGTCATTAAACACTTGGTACTGAATCTTTTAAAATGCCACGATTAGGTTCACTAAACAAAATGAATCCAAGCCACATAAATCTCCCATTCCAGCAGAATCGTCTTTATCCTGAAGGCACGAGATGAGATGATTTAGAAATGTGCTCAATCTTAATTAAAAAGTCGTTTCCATAGAAAAAAAACCACCGGCCTGAAATATCGCCGTTTTGACGGATTCTGGCACATCACCTTGATCATTTTTCTTTTATCCTGGTTGTTCAAACCACTTGGAAAGTTTGGATATTCCAAGACAAAAGTTCCAGTCTGAACTCAAGTCAAATGGCTTTCATTAAATGAATTAGCATGTAAATTCCACCAGTACTTCTCAATTACCAGAGAACATAATGAAAGCTCGGCCTCCGGGGATCTGACATGCAGTTAGTCATTCCGACATCACGTCCATTTGAGAACATTTTTAGATCGCGCCCACAAACGTACAAAAAAAAAACGATAGGAATTGTGAAAAGTCAGTGAGTTAGAGTTCCCTAACCTCTGCTTTATTAGATTCTCGGAGATTACACGCGGCTGTACGATTAACTGGGTTTTGTATCAGCGAGATGGAGCAATGGCTCTCACGGGTTCTTTAATGTCCTGCTGATTTCCGCATCCCTCTGTTCATCACCTTAATGTGCTGCAGCTCCCTCTCCTCCTCCTGCAGGACCTCCAGCTGCTTCAGCACCGATTCTTGCTGGAACTCGCCTCTCTCCATCTATAAGGCAAGATGAAGCAGTAGATGTCTGGTGAACCCTGGACATGCTCCTGTTATTGATTTCCGCCGGTAAGAATGTGCAGGAAAGTTCAGCATCTAGCTAAAGGACACGTTCTCTTCCAGCTCGGGTCAGGCTGAGCCAGGTCAGAGTTCAGGAATACTGCCGTGTAACACTGTGAATGCGAGAGCTGGGGAAAGTTTTTTTTTTTTTTTTTTTTTGAAAAACAAGGAAAACCTTATATTCATGTACTAAGGAAAAAGTCCTGAAGGGAAAAAAATACATCTGAAGGCTTTTCGTTCGTTTTTATTTATTTTTTGTTGTTGTTGCTTTCTTTCTATTATATACGCAGTCAAATATGTAGATCCTTTCTTCCAATTCATAAAGTATTTATTTGAGTAATGTGTATTATTCTTATTCTTTCTATTATATACGCCGTCAAAAATGTAGATCCATTTTTTCCAATTCATAAAATATTTATTTGAGTAATGTGTATTATTCCTACGTATATTAACAGTCAGTATTATTCATCCATCCATTTTTTGAACAGCTTTTCACAATCACAGAGCAAGACACACAGACATTTACACTCTCGCTCTCCCACAAATCTTTAACTGTGGTTGAAAATCGGATACATGCAAGCAAGGAAAGAGCTTGCAAAACAAAGAAAGCCTCCAACAGAAGGTAAACAAGATGCCGACATGTCGCGCACAATCAGAATGTAAAGATTAACAGTAAGTGTCCATTCAAATGTAGTGGAGTAAAATTGAGATACTCAATCAAAAATGTAGTCAAGTGGTGAGTAAAAGTTCAATTTTCGATAATCAATACAAATGAGCAAAAAATACATGAGCAAGAAGTCTTTCCCAATACTGATGCCAAAACTCTTCCGAAGTGCAAACTCACCAGCATTTGTTTCATGTTGCCGTGGTCTTCTGGTTCTCTGGCTGCATTATGGTCCTTATGGACGATCTCCACCCGGATGTCGTTTTTCGCCGACACTACTCCTTTCAGATCTGGCGGGAGTTGTTCTGATTAGCGAAAGCAATGCAAAGAAAAATCCCAAACCGTCACTGATCTTTCACCTTCTAGGTCTTCGTTCTCACACACACACACATTGATCCTGTGATCCGACGCATCATGCATGTTGAGTTTCACTGCTAATTTGAAAGAGGTGAGAGGAATGGACACAGTGGAGCTTACTTTCGCTTTTTAATGGGCCAGAGAGCTCTCGCTGCCGAGAAGAAAGGGACACTGGGAGTGACGACATCACAAGGTGCATATCCTCTGTGACAACATGCAAAGAAAAAGACATTTCTTGTTATAAATGAGGTCTTTGGAGTCTTTAGTCTCGGTCAGATAAGCCACACCGTGGAGGCTGAAGAAGAGACAGAGCTTTTGGCTAATAGAAGCAATTTGCAAACGAAAAGATAAGACAATAAAGACCTCAGATAAGCGGGGAAGTGTGTGAGGTGATGGTGCCTTGGGCTAGTGTTGGAGAGATGTGCGTTTGCTCGCTAGTTTTTAACTACTGATGAGAAAAACACTGCATTTGGTTTTAGTGGAAGGGCACAGTGCACACACACACACACACACACACACACACACACACACACACACACACACACACACACTCACACTTGTTTCAGAATATAAAAATTTCAGAATCATTGGTGTCTTTGAAAAGAGCTGAAAGTTAATAGTCCAAAACTTTTAATCACTTGTTAATGCTTATTTTCACAGTCTAATTCAAAGTTAGAATAAAAATGAAATAATCTAAATCCACATTTTATATAAACATTGATTATTTTTAGTATTCTCTGGGAGTATTGAATAAAAAATGTAATGGTTAAGAATCAAAAACTTTTATGTCTTTTTTAATTATTTATTTTAACTTTTTTCTGCTAGAATAAAAAAAAATTATAAAAATCCACACTTTCTATAAACGATCATTATTTGTCTAAAATAACTATATATTATGTATGATATTCGAAACGTGGAGTGCAATCTCATCTTTATTTCATCAGTCTTCACAAAATAAAAAAATAATCATAATTCATTCGTTATCCTTTCAGAATTTCCTGCGCATTCATAAAAAAATACATAAAAAAACATAGATCACTCAAGCAAAACAGTCGCGGCCCACAATGTAAATTTGCAGTAAATCAGCAAAATGTGATGTACCAGTATAAAATAGTAGTCTTCTGAAAAATTTGTGCAGGTATGAAAGACAAATATACACAAATTTTTAACTGATCTGTATTAGATCTAAATTTATATTAAGCCCACATTAATAAGCAATAAAATAATTGAAATAATAAAATAAAAAGTCCATTAGTGTCTACTCAACGTATCGGTTGCGTTGACCTCATAAGCGTGTGTGTGTGTGAAGCTGTGCTCTAAAAACAGTAGGCGTCTCGGTGGACACGCGGCGCGAGAGGTGTATCCGTCTCCGTATAAATACCGAGTTTACTTACTCCTCTGCAGTCGAGCGCAGCAGAAAGCCCCCAGGGTTCCAATGAGGACGATGAGAGCCAGGAAAGCTCCCACTGCAACCCCAATGATGACGGCCAAGCGCAGAGACCCTGAGGAGAACACCGCACCGGTGGGATCATCACACAAGCGTCTGCTACGGCCCCTATCAGGAGCCTGTTTGTCACTCGCCGAGACATAATGAAGCCGTGTTTCAAGAGTCTTCGATTGAATCCTACGGGGATGAGCTGACCTCTTTGAATAACTCAGCCGTGCACCTTGGGAATCAGCTTCAGTGCGGGAAAATGGGCCAGCATTTGAATAAAAAATACCATCTAATTTGATTTAAATATTTCAAAGGAATCGTAAAGGCAAGTAAAGGGATTAAGGAGTGTTTAAATTAGATTACAAATGGAAGTTCTGAACATGCCGGAATTCTATTAAGGACATGTGGAGATTTAAGTAGGTGACATTTATCGGAGCAAGCTGTACGGAGGCTCTTAGTAACGGCGGACAGAAGCAACTCGAGGTGTAACTCCACCGGTACCTTGCTCTTTGAGTCGAATGATCTCGGTGTCGGAGCCGAAACTGTTCCACGCGGTGCAGTTGTAAATGGTTTGGAAGTCGGCGGGGACGATGTTGCTCATGGTGAGTGTAGAAATGACACCGTCCTCCGTGCTCACGGTTTCCACTGTGTAACGACCCGATGTTCCTGATTCCAACACCGTCTCCTTCCAGGACCAGGCCTGCATAAACGCCGAATATTATTAAATCATGGAAGAATAACAGATGATTTCCACAGCTATCCTCCTGTCAGCTCTCTGTAGCTCAGGGAAACTGTAAATGCATCTGTACGTCGCAAACGCGGTGGGAGATTTGTAATGAATTTTATTCATAAGACACCATTCTGCGGGCGATGTTTATTTCCCGCCACACTTTCCTGGTTCGGTCCATTCCTATATTCATTGCATTCTTTGACAGTTGAGAAACTCATTCGTTCATTTATTTTCTGAACCAATTTTTCATCTCTGGGTCATGAGGAGGCTGGGACAATGCCAGCATTCTTTGACTGGTGGGCAGCCAATCACAGAGCAGGATCCACACATTCACACTCTCACTCACATTTGGCAATTTTACAGATTCTAGTTGCTGGACGGTGGGAAAACAATAAATAAGAGACCTGGAGGAAACACAAGCAAGCATGGATCTTGAGCTTGAATCTGGAACCGGTGTTCTAAAATATTTTCCTACCCAGGAGAAAATCCTTCCTCGTGCTATTCGCATGCGCGCTAAACAATTACGTCAGGTTCTGGCCACCTCCAGTAGTATAAACGAATAGTTATATAAATCTTAAAGTGTACATTTTAACGGTGTTGATTAGGCAATTCTACTAAAATAAAATGAAGAATATAAAGAATAAAGTTTAATGAAGCTTAAACATTTTCAACAAATGTTCACAAGACTTTTACTGTACTTTTACTGTATTTCCTGAGAGTCTGTAGTTTTCTTATACGGTAGTTTTATTTAGAAAACCAAGTGTAATAAATAAATTCTGATGAGCAGTTCCCTGTCCTTGATTAGTGTCAAGTCAGGAAGCCTAGCATTTCTATCATAATTGTTATAAAATAAATACGTATATATACATTTAACCGCTTAAATTATATTAATAAAATACAATTACTGGCACAAGCCTGCTGCTGATAATATGTATGTAGTTTTTTTATGAATATGCGTATAGCGCAAGGACGGATTTTCTCCTGGGTAGGAATATATCTAACACCGGCCCTTCATCTACCTAACAAATGCCTTTTGTGCTTCATTTTTCCTGTTAAGGTCAGCATTGGAATTAAACGTCAACTGTAATGTGTAAAACACGCTTGTAGCTATGAAGGTATTCCGTATTCAGGCGGAAGAGTGAAGCTGGACTCACAATGCGGTCTGGAGGTGGTGTGCTGCGGATGAAGCACTTGATCTGGCCCTTCTCCCCGTACAGAGCCTGCTGCGTCTGAGTGCTGGAGATAGTGGGAGGCCCTGGAACAAAGAAACCTTTCCTTAAACACAAAATACTTCCACAGAAAAGAAGAAATGAATGAGGAGAGCAGCAGATTACACAGTCTGATAAATGCTTGAATTGTCCAAACAATTTAATGTTAAGACATATTTGAGATTTAAAATTTGCTACGTATAAAAACAGAAAGTTAAGAGGTAATAAAGAACATTTAACAACACAAAATATATTTTGTAGCAACATATTGGCAAAGCATTTTACACAAATTGGCAACCATTGGACATAAAAGTTTTACTGTAAAAGCCTAGTAATCAAAATATGATTTTACTGTCTAGAATGCATCAATAATCAAAGCAATATGAACTGTAAAAGCCAATACAAAAATACATCAAAACAACAAATGCTAAGACTAATCTAAGCTGTACCACTGCTGAATGACGAGTCTGACATGAAATAAAGATAATTCATCTTAAATTAGTTTTGCTTCAATTTTAACAAAATAAATTTTAAACTTGGAAAAAAAAATGGCCTGCTTGGTATGAACGTGATTTGTGGAAATTTGTGCGATACAATTTAAATAACTAGACAAAGTAAGAGTTGCAAAGGTAAACTTTCTTTTAGTTTTTCTCAGAATATACCTGTCAGAGCTAGGAAATGACAAATCCAAACCATCTTCAAAACCCCTAAACATACTTTGACACATAATTCATGAACATTAATTTAAGCCACATATCAAATAATGTGTACAGAAAAGGCAATAAGAACACTTAACAACACAAAATATGAGGAAAGAAAATAAATACAACACATTTTCACAGCCTAATTAACAACATTCCTCAGTCATATCTATCTATGTATAAAAGCTGTAAAGGAATTCTAATGTAAGTAATGTATCTAAAGTACAAGATGCAAACATAATAAAAAAAATCTTGATTCCAAAAGAAATGCCAAACAATGCCAATTCCACATGAACACATTTTGAATAATAAAAAATGTGTTTTAGCTAAATCGGTGTGTTTTAGCAAAACCGAAACGTTGTGAAATGAAGCATAAATATCTTTTATTCACAATGTTTTGTAATATGAAAAACAAAACCAGGACCGGAAACGTTTGACAAGTCAACTTCAGAATTTTTACGCAAGCTAAAATAACCGTACACATGAAACCTTTCTATTTTCTTTCCCAGCCGCAGCAGACTGAAGTTCATTATGCCTCTCTATGTGAAAACAGATTTTCATTTTAATTGGAATTCGGAGGTCTCTATGTGTGAGCACTATCCCATCAATTACAGATCCCAGCAGTGAGCAGGAGTCTTCTGTACACATCCCGAGCTCCGTCTCTCTGGAGAGAGCCAGACAATGCTCTCGCACTCCCCGCCACCCTCTTAATCACCCGCACGCTCAAAGACTGCAGTCGGGCGCAGGGGGCGACGGGACTTCCTGCTCTTCCGGCGACAGTCTGTTCAAATCGTGTCCTCTGGGGGAGCCAAACAAATCTGACAGGGGATCATGGCTATAAATGAGGACTGTAATTAAACAGCTTTATCTCTCCTGCTCAGACAGGAAACGAGTGGAGAGGAGAGAGAACACGAAACCCAACCACTGTCGTTTAGAAAAGCTCTTGTGTGGAGTGAGAGAGCGAGCGAGCGAGAGAGAGAAACTACATCTACAGTGATCAGATTGATTCAAGGAGATTAAATTATGTCCAAGGCAGATTATTGGTTTGAGATTATACGGACAATAATCAGATCTGCGTAAAAAACGTTTTGAACATTTATGTGTACTGTACATATTGTATACAGAAATTTGAGTACAAAAATATTCGGAAAAAAATGTGTGCGCTTTGAGACAGTTAAAACTGTGAAAAGCGCCCTACAAATACTCATTATTATTATTATTATTATTATTATTATTATTATTATTATTATAAAAATATGCAGTTTATATTTGCTATGATATTTAATATGAAATTGCTATATTTACACACACTGTACACACAAACAGATAAACGTTAATATAGTGTTCAAATATAAATATATATACCGTGATTACACAAATATAGGCACTCGTTTTTTTTTTTTTTCAAAATGTTGACGCTTATTTTATGCGCGGAAATATAAGCTAACTCATACTAACTAGTGTTATATTTTAACAATGAACGTAGGCAGACGTGCTACAATATAAGCTTGTATTGGCTCAAAAATAGAAATAAAGAAACATTAGACACAATGTGACACTTCACAAAGACAAATAACACTGGAAGAAGTAAGATTAAATTAAATACAGTACAATATTTCATATTACAACAAACAGAGACTACAAACCATGACCGCTTAGCTTAGCTTAGCTACTCTTAGCGCAACCGGCTACAAACAAGTCCAATGTGTCATTGCAGAAAGAGTCGAAACAGTCGAAAATGAAGACACGTGCAAGGAGTAAAAAAAGAAATCAAAGGAACAGACACACAACAAATGCTCGGCCGCTGCACAGGGGCTAATAAAACCTTCCTCTTCACACGGCTTAAAACGCCTGAGCTTGAAACAATTGCTCTGCGCATGTGTAGAGTCTGACCAGATGACTTCTTGTTATCAATTATTCAAGTAAAACGATATAAAAATGATAAGAGTCACAAGTTTTGTTAGATAAAGAAAAATAGTATTTTCAAGAGAATATTAATGTAATTGATCCAGAAACACTAAGAAAACATTTTTTGTTCTGTTTTTTATTTTCGTGCCATGAAAAATCAGAGGGGTGCTTATAGTCGCATAATAGTTGCGTAATAAATACGGTAACTAACACAATGTTTACATGTATGTATATTTGCTTGTGTGTGTATTGCTACTGCATATTACTTGCATTGCTTGTCGATCAAATTTAGGAAAATCTAGCACATTTGTGTGATTGTGATTATTGCCACTGTTATGCGTGCATATAATTGTTGATTTCAAAATAGTGAATTTAATATGCTTTGTTTTTGGTCGGTTATAATAATACATAAATAAATACCCTAAAATACCCTGTACACTCTATAAAGCTGTACAGTAAATATATTATATACAGGACACCCTTACACAATTCCCATTGACTTGTGTTAACTTTTGCCTTTCAGTAAATAAGGAGGAGTAAATAAATTCTTCCGGGCAAACAAACAGCACGGCATAGAAAAAAAAAAATAATACAGATAGTGCCGGAAACTGCTCTGAAAAGAATACAGCGGCTGCAGGATACAGTTCTTCTTCAACGAATAAAATTGCCTAAAAGAGCCACAATCCGCATTCAACAATACTTTAGAGCAAGAAATGCCAAAATAAAAAAGCTTTTTTACTGTTCTATACAAAACATGTAGGCCGAAATCAAGCCAAAACACAATAATTATGCGTAATATCACATATTAACATTACATCGCCCTCTTGCTGATCTCGGAAGCCCGTGAGGATGTTTATTTCTCCCAGCTCTCTCTTCAAAAGCGTATTCGTGTGTGTGTCACGGGGATTGTGATGAAGACATCCACAGTCTTTTTTAAAAAACAAGCTGAAAAATATCTTGTACACGAATAGGTCGAGAGTAGATTTCGAAGAAGATATCGACCTCTTCCTATTATACTGCTCATTCAGGCACATCTTTAAAAGGTCCTTAATCTCTAAGAAACAAAAATGGTGTGTTTTTCCGCTCTGGCTTAATGGAGGCTAATGTGGTTGTTCATTAAGGATCTATTATTATACCAGTAAACATATTTCCCTTTCATCAGCCGGTGAATCCATCTTGTTTCTGGCATTTAAACTAATGTGTAAATCTTGGTTAATAAAGAAATTAACCAATGGCACAGTTTACTCAACCCCTTAAACTGATTATAGTCATCGGAACATGCAAACAGCTTCATTATCATAGCGATGAACCAACAGTCACCTCCCTGCGAAAAAGGTCAGCAGTGATTCTTGATTACCATACAAGTTGAAGATTCCGAATCCAAACCAACCTCATTTCCATAGTCTTGCGTCAAAAGTACTTCGCTTTTCTCCAACATCCAAACTCAATTCCTGGCCCAACTTTTTAAGCGCCACACTGGAAAAAACCCCTCGACATTAGCATTTTTATCATTCTCAACATCTGCTGTCTTCCATATAAACCTTGCAGGTCAAGCACTGCAAATTCCATCCTACAAACAAAACCGAATTTTTGAATAATTCAAATCACGCATTATTTGTTTCTACTTTCCTGAAACGAAAGAGCGATTTGTTCATCAAAGCATCGTTTTGCCGCCGTACGGACACGTGTAAAACAAGTCAATTAATTTCCTGTGTAGAGAAGTCCACAGCCGAAGTAGACACAAATACATCAATAGGGACGCATCCGGACACGTCGACCTGACCCACATCTCAACCCTCTGACACCGCAAGAGTAAAAACGCCAAAGATTAAGAATTCATGGAGCGTTGAAGCGGCTTATTGCCTCTCAGGAGCGAGTCAGTGTTATTGCAAAGCCCTGAGGACTTAGAAGTTTCCTTCAAAACAGATGGATCTACCCTACAAAGCCCCGTAACACTTTCCATGAGCAACTTCAAGACAAAATAAGCAATAAAACGATGCCTACAGGAAGGCAAAACAAAGCAGTCACATTTGCACGAGGTCCGCGTTGGGGTGACTCGCTGTGATCGTTGTGATTACATTTCAAAGCTAGAGACTTCTTGAAGCGCCGGGATTGATCAATATGCTCGTATTGATTGAGAAACTTGCTAAAGCAAATCTCGAGACCGCGTGAATCCCAGAGTGCATCGCCTATCGACAAACTGCAAGAAGCGATGAGAGCGAATCGAGATCATCTGGCAATTTCTCACAAACATTCCACTTTAGGCCGGGTGAGATGATTTCTGATCTTGGACCATTGCTGTTTCAATTCAACAGATGGAATAAGACGTGTTAAAATATTTACCATTGACAGTAAGGGTGACCTCTTTCTCTCCCACTCCAACCCGCGGAACCACGGCTCGGCAGACGTATTTCCCAGCATCCTCCTGTCTCACAGTCTTCAGTGTCAAGGTGTTTTCATTGCTGAGCACCTGCAAGACAACAGATGCTTGGAAAAAGTGCTAGTCTGAGGAAACTTCTAGACGTTGTTAAAGGTTCCCGAGTCAAACACATGAAGCAGAACTGCATCTATAATTAACGATCAGTGTAGTCGCGTTCAGCTTCCTCCGCCGGTCTCGCATCCGCACCATCAGATGTGAGATCTTAGCAGATGACGACCTATACAAACACAGCCTTCTTCACTGAGGGTCCATTACCCCCTGAAACTCAGCTGTCACAGCTGTTGATGTTGTCAAAAACGTCTCTGTCGTGTTTGTCAGATACCTTCGTGGAAACCAGATGGAGAATTGATGTAGCTCTAGAGGCGTTCGCTGAGGATTGAGAAAGATCATGCAAAGAAAAGCATGCTAAGAAAAGACAAATAGAAAGAGAGAGTGAGAAAGAGAGAGAGAGAGAGAGTAAGAGAGAGAGAGAAGAGAGAGAGAGAGAGAGAGAGAGAGAGAGACACACACATTGACACAGAGATCGAAAAGACACAGAGTGAGAGAAAAATGTGAACAAGGCAAATTATTTGTTGTGTGTGTGTGTGTGTGTGTGTGTGGGTGTGTGTGTGTGTGTGTGTGTGTGTGTGTGTGTGTGTGTGTGCGTGATTGTGTGTGCGTGTGTGTTGTGTGTGTGTGTGTGAGAGAGAGAGAGAGAGAGAGAGAGAGAGAAAGAAAAAAAGAAAGAGAGTGAGAGAGATTGAGAGAAATTGATAAAGCGAGACAGGCTAGGGACACAGTTGTGTGTGTGTGTGTGTGTGGTGTGTGTGTGTGTGAGAGAGAGAGAGAGAGAGAGAGAGAGAGAAGAGAGAGAGAGAGAGAGAGAGAGAGAGAGAGAGAGAGAGAGAGAGAGAGAGAGAGAGAGAGATTGAGAGAAATTGATAAAGCGAGACAGGCTAGGGACACAGTTGTGTGTGTGTGTGTGAGAGAGAGAGAGAGAAAGACAGAGAGTGAGAAAGAGAGAGATAGAGAGATCATAACTAGCAAATCTAAGAAATGAAGTCAGATTTCGGAAGTTATAACTCACAATTTGGTCTTAACTCGCAATTCTAAGACAAAAAGTAAAATGTATTTTTTTTTACTGGCCGTAACAGGTTTTAAGAAGTCTCCCGACGGAAACCTCAACAAGACCAAAGTCATTTGCTCCTTGAACAATAGAGTTCTTTCAGTCTTAAGTGGCATTGGAACGTAAACCTAATCTCTTAACTAATGCGGCAAAAGTAAATTTGCTATAATTAGACAGTAATTTAGATTCATCTAGATTAATTCCAATATTATAGCAAGATTAATCTAGATTACATTTTTTATCTGTGCTCATCACTACATATACAGTATACATAAAAGTCACACTTAATTGTCTAAGAACAAGAGTAGACTGTCGAGCTTCACATTAAAATGTTCTATTTCTGGCTATTTTGAACGATTGATTGATCCCACAAATGTGATGCTCCAGATTCTCAACCTGCTCAAAGGAAGGTCCGTTTTATAACTTCTTTAACCAGCTAACGCATTGTACAATTAAAACACTAGAGTGACAGTTGCTGGAATTGGGCCTTTCACACTTCTGTAAATAATGTATTGCACCAAAAACCCGACATTCACAGCTAGAATAGATATTTACCATATTAGCAATGTAAAGAGTGTATTTATGATTAGTTATTTTCATCAAAAACAAGGACATATCTAAGTCCCCAAACCCCAAACTTCTGAACGGTAGTGTATGTACAATGAGAATCTATTAAAACTCACAACTCCATGTCCTCGTTTCATCCACACGATGGTGAGCGAAGGGTTCCCGATCCAGGCACAGCTGAACACGGCATCTGCCCCTCGATCCACCTGAAGACTCTGTGGCTCGGCCGCTAGACGGGGTCCGACTAAAAGACACGTTACATTTTGGTCTGTTTTCAATCTGTGTCACCTTACCAACACACATGTCGTGTATAAAGAAGTAAATAGTGGAATGTAGGAGATAAGAAGAACTTACAGTAGACATCAACGTTCCGGCTGATGTTGGTGCTGCCCAGGGAGTTGGTGACCTCACACGATACTGGCTCGGTGAAGAAGGAATGATCCACCAGGACATCGTAAGTGTCTCCCGTGGCCTCGGTGATCAAGTTGCCACCTTTCGCCCATCTAATTATCCATTTGAGACAGAGACGGAAGAGAAATGAGCAACCAGATGGAGGCCGAGACCAGCCCTTCCTTTAAAGATCAAGGGTATTTTCCACAGCAAATGACCGCGAGCTGCTCTTATTTGCATGGTCTACAGAGACAACAAAGACCTCCTTCAGAGCGTCCAACGTCATTCTCTGTGCAGCAAATCTTTTTATTCTTATTATCCGGGCTGTTTTGTGTTGTCTGTAAACCTTGTCTTCCTCGTCCGGAAGAATAACAGGAACACATTAAGAGGTTTTTAGATGATGCCTCCGCCGTCCACGCTTTGATGCTGCAGTCATTATTGTGAAATGGGGAAGAGGAAAGAGAAATCGCGGACGACGCGAGCGGAGCGATGCTGCGGCTCTGGACGTGAGATCAAGCACTGATCAGATGGAATTTTGCACGCATTTGTGGAGTAAAAGTGGACGCTGGGCGAATAATGAAGCGCATTCTGTATAATGATGCATTTCAACTTGCAATAGTGTAAATATGTTTTTGTTTATATTACAGCTGTGTGTGTTCTTTTGAAACAATTATATGTGGAAATGTGTAACTTCCTTGTAAACAAAAGCAAGCATACATGATATATACAGAATGAAAAACAGACAGAAAGAGTAATAGACAGGAACAAAAATAATAAAGAGAAACAGAAAGAAAGAGACAGATATGTGTGTGTGTGTGTGTGTGTGTGTGTGTGTGTGTGTGTGTGTGCGTGTGTGTGTGTGTGGGTGAGAGAGAGAAAGAGAGAGAGAGTTAAAACGAGAGACAGGTAGGAAAACAAAGCTGGAGAAAGACAGAAAGAGACAGAGACAGTATTAAAGAGAGGGAGAGAGAGAGAGAAAGAAAGAGAGAGAGGGAGAGAGAGAGAGAGAGAGAAATACAGAATGTGAGAGAGAACGAGAGGCAGAGTGTGAGACTGACAGACAGAGAGAGAGAAAGAGGACAACATTTTTTGAAGGAAACATGTTCAAATCAATAACATTCAAATGTTTTTGTTCAAATGACCCCACCCCCACCTTAAAAACAAAACGCAGCATAATTCTATGTATTAAAAAAACGAAATGTGTTCATAACCCGCCTAGTTAAACCCGCGGCAATCGATTAACCGCAAAACGTGTGTAACATGAATAGATTACCGAGGATCACAGTGGGACGCTGACACCTTATCACGGCTTCAAATGAACAGTGGAAAAGGCTTATTACATCCTGTTAAAAAAATTCAATTTCATCAATCCCAGCGGTGCCAATAGTCAACATAAGCTGTTTATGAAATTATTCTGGAGTTTGATGCTAAAAAAAGAAATCTGGCATGATTGATATCCACAGGTTTTTGACATAAGGCACATTTGAAACACATTTGACAATTCATTTTAATTAATAGTATGACATAATATAAAATAATATAATATTTATAAATTATATTTAAGGCTTTTTTGTGTCATTTGCATGTGCTTGCGTGGGTTTCCTCCGGGTCTCCAGTTTCCTCCCACAGTCCAAAAAGCATCCAAAAGTGTTCAGAAAATTCTTCATAAATATGAGTGAGAGTAAGCGTGTCTAGATGTCCAGCTCTGTGATTGGTTGGCCAATCCAGAGTGTAAATCTCGTCTCCAGGCACAGAGTTACTAGGATTGGCTCCAGCTCGCCATGACCCAGAAACGGAAAAAGATAACTCTGGAAAAAAACGTTCCAAAAAACGTTCAACCAAACATGTCCACCCACCCCTGGAGTCACAAGACAATAGTCAAATCCATGTTTCTGCCGCGCGTTTCAATTGTTGCATAATTCAGCAGAGATTCTGTGTGTACAAGCCCTGGAACACAAGAAGTCCTTTGAAGGTGTAAGCCGATACAACACATCGCTGAAAAAAAAAAAAGAGGGAACAATTGGAGAGGGGAAAAAAAGCGATGCTCCAGGAGGCCTGCCGGAGATCTACAGCACTTGGAATTAAAACACTGGGAGGTATGAACTGTCTCCGCAAAACAAGCAATCAACCACAGATGCTGATGCCCACTGATGCCACGTTCCAAACCCAACCGTGGGTTTGAAACGTTCGACACGCCCAGCAGAGCGTCTTCCATTAGACACTTCAGAGGTGACAAACAAGGATGAGACATGACAAATCACCTACGCCAGAACAAAGCAGCCAACGCCAAGACTGACAGAAAGCCCCAGGAGGGACGAGAGGCGCATAATTTATTCACGGGCTGAGAACCGACATGTCTGATTCCATCCATTCACGCCCCAGTTTTCTTCCGAGTGGAAGATGAAAAACAAACAAACAATCGCAGCTGGGATTAACAGGGACCTTCTTTTTTCTTTCACGCTGTAGGATGATCTTCTCTTTAACCGCACAGCGTCGTGGAGGTGCGTCGTCCTCCCTGATGATGGCCTCACGTTTCAGACTGTGGAGGAGAGTCTTGGTTGGGGGTAAATGAAAGGCCGGAATCATGATGTGTGGGAGAAAAGGAGTCTTTGTGGTGCCGTCACTGTGCATTTCACCTGCTCTAACTCACACACTCCGCCTCGGGGCCGATGCAATGATTTTCTCCAGCTCACTTTCATCAGAAGCACAGACCACTCTCAGATATCTATTTATGAGACATGCTAAGCCAGATAAAAGTTTGAAAAGTTCCCCCGTGAGTTATCACGTCTTGACCAGCGTTGGAATGACTTGCAATTTGTTAATTTGAAAGTTAAACCATTGGATTTTCAGCTAAATGTGCTTTTGTATTCCACCAAATTATCCAATGGGACTTTGAGAATCAACTCTCTTTTGGGTTGAATCAAACCCAAATTGCGGTGTTGCGAATATCCGGTGCGCCACAGGAAAGCTAAATTTCATATTCAAGAGTGATTAAAACTCACTACGTTTGCGTTATACATAAATGGGCAATTATGGACTAGTGGTTAGGGAGTTGTTACCAGAAGGATGCAGGTTTGAATCCTGGTTCAGTAGGTACGTTAGAACCTGATTGGATAGGTGAAGTGAAGTTAAGTGAGTGGCCATTAGAGACCATAATGAACAAACCCGGAGCAGTGGGCAGCACTTAGCACTTGGGCCTCGATAAGTTTTACTAATTTGTGAAACCCCCCAGACTGGGATTCAAACCTGCCAGTTGGCTGAACCAACTCCTTACCACTGGATCACAACGGCCTCAAAAATAGGTTCAATACAGATATCTGTATATTTTTCAACCGTAACACTGATAAGCGTTTAATATTAGTTAATATAAACAAACTAAAAAAAATCCCATCGATCAAGCAGAAGCAGAGTTGCGAGCTCCAAAACACATGACAAATTCCATTTGCCTTCACAAATTATAAAAGGCCCACGAATGAAAATAATTCAAAGTCTTAAATGGCCATCATGACCGGCGAACGTAATGGATTTATTTCTGCTAATTAATTTACAGCTTCACTAATCTCATTTCAAATGCCACAGGAGGACAGTGATGGGTTTTAATTCTGTGAGGGACTGGGCCGGACGGCTCGTGCAAAGAAGGCCACTCGCTCCGTGGGCAAACAACAACAACGCGAAAAAATAAAACCCCGTAGCAATTAATTTCCATATTTATGTAAACAAAACGAACATGAATAAAATATTGACTGGTGAAAAATAATCCGTCCTCTTTCTAGTGAGGCAGCTCTAATCCTCTCAGAGGAACATGTAATGCCCGCAGGAAATCTCCCACAATCGGTAATGAGTTTCTTCGTAATTAGTTTGGCTTCTGTATCACTGCCGCGTGAATTCAAATAGACACGGTGACTGACTGACATTTTGACGCCATTACGACTGACCGAGGGTCTGACGGATCTGAAACCTGCAAGCGAGGGTCAGACCTGAGCCAGTGTCCTTTGAGTTCCAGACGGATTATTTGACTGGGTGGCCAAGGGCAGAGACACCGGAGTTCGCGCTGTCTCGCTCGTCTCTCGCATGAAAAATGCATGAAAGGTTGATGGGGCGACAGGTGAGATCGTCTCTCCCTCCAGGCCGATTATCAAACCTCGGCTGGACGGATGCTAGCTCCAATGATACGCCATGGCCTATAATAAAACACGTGTAAAACGCTCATAAATGGGTTGCAGGAAATTGACCGGTAATGGAAGCTGATGAAGTTGTTAACGTCGTCTCTGATCCGTTCCTCATCCTTGTCATGCAAACGCACGCAGCTATTTTTAGCCTCCATTACGTGTGTGTTTATTAAATATACATTATTTTAATCAACTTGCAAATGGAAACATGATTGACTGTGGACCAATTGGAATAGCTGGAACTTAATTAGGCGGCAATTTGCAAGTTTCCAACAGTGTGTTTTTGTGGCCATTTCGCACCTTTCCCGTGTTTCGCACTGGCAGATCTCACACCTTAAATGCGAGTTTCCCCACGTGACATAAACACGTTTAACATATTTCGTAGCCTTTTACAGTTTGACACAACAACAGAAGCCAGAACAACCATTGGCGGCTGGGAGAAAGACATACAGCCGGAGAGAAAAGCATTTGTACTGTTTGTGTGCACGAGAGCTCTCACCTATAATGAGTGACGGGGGGATTCGCTTTAGCGGCGCAGTGGAACTTGACCAGATTGCCTTCAAGAACAGGCTGCGGATCCACGGAGAGGTTCACCAGTGGGAAATCTGTGGGAACAAAGAGGCCGGTCATCTTCATCTATTCAGAGAATGACTCAAATCGCTCATTAATAAGCTCTCTGCAGAAAGATTAATTGCGGATTAAAGGACAAACCAAAATGCTGTGGAAAAACGGCAATACTTTTGTTTTCAGCAGCGGCCAACTTATTTGCATTGCGATTAATTGGAGCTGTAACTTCCATCCTGATTGCGAATTAGTATTTAAACACGTTTTCAAATGAGAATGATTGAACTGCGTTTTCGGCGAAATGAACAAATCGATTGATTAGGAAAATCAAACAAACTCGCCAAATTCCTATTAAGCTGAAGCAATAAACTTGATCCTGAAAAGAAGAAAAACAATTCCAGCTGCGCAAAATTCTGCTATTCAAAAAATGAAAAAATCCTTTTAAAACAATGGGGTTTTTTTTGCCTTCGTCACACAACAGGACACTAATAATATTTTTAATATTATAATAAGTTTTTTAAATATTATAATCTTTAAAATAGTAAGAATACCAATATTTTATTGTTGCAATGTTCATAATAATAAAAAAACGATACTTTAATTTAGAGAATAATGTATTAAAATTTCAAATAATAATAATTTTTAAACATAATTCCATTAAATAATGCTTTGTCATTAAATAAAATACATTTTATATATATATTATTTACATTGTGTTTCTTTTGTTTTAAATTTGCATTACATTATCCGTAAAACAAATTATTAACATTTTACCCATGTGAAAAGTGGCCAATAAATCACTAGTATTTTAACCATCTTAAATCTGATCACACATGAAAAATAACACACAGCAGCTTTTCTTTGCTCTTTCCCAATTACATGAAGCCAAACCGGCAGGAACCTAAGCAGACAGACATGTGCTGAAGCTCTCAGAACCACCTGTGAAACCACAATTGCGCTGCATGTTTCTTTGGACACAAGACATGTTGGACATTAACTAGACCAGAGGTAGAAACATCAGCACCACACCAACAAATCACACCAATCCCAGACAGCGGCACATCCTCCTGCTGTTCTCTCCCCAAACCCTGAAACTTTAATATGAGAAAAGCCGCTGCAATCTGTTCCAGTCCTGTCAAAGCACAGTGGATGGATCTGTCACCTCGCACAGGTCACAATGCGATTAGAAACCTCTGGAAAGCTCAACCACATGGGCCTGATTTCTCATTAGCAGTCTGTTGCCGTCACCCGCCAAACATGTCTGTACCTGGGACAGATGTTTCATTTCTAAAGCCGTATGGAGTGGGACTATTCGCTTAATGCTGACTTATGAGGGTGGGCTCGGAAAGCGTCACAGAAACAAAACGCCTAACACTCATAAAACACATCTGATCCTGAATCAACATCCTTAGGTGGATCATTCGTCAAAAGTTTGCTAGGAACAAAGGGGCTGGTGGGATTCCTGTTAAAGTCAACAGCTGTTCAAATAACTCGCCATTTTGGGAGGTGACGTGTCCGAAGCCTAAAATTCCCAAGAGCTGGGAACGAAAATGCATCTGGGAGGCGACGTTCCCCCTGAATGTGGAAGCCGGCGAGTATTTTGGATGGAGGGCTCAGGAGAGATGCGCTTGAGTGTTTCTCTGAGCTTGATGAAGCACCTCGTGTCAGTTTGCTTTGTGTGGAGAACAGTGGATCGCCGACAGGCGCTCACAAGAAGGCCCCAGATGCAACTCCATGTGTGCATGCAGTCATTAATTATTCCTAACAAACAGCATTGTTTCAAGTCCTTCTCTTATTTACAAGGCAATTACTTTGAGAAGCTGAGAGCTCCTCTCTTGGGTACTAATTCGTAAACGAACTGCTACGCTAAGGCCCACAAGCTAACAGCATGAAAGATCTTGACTCCGCATTCGATCAAAGGGTCAGACGGGGACAGCGTTATTGGCGCCACTCGCTGTGAAGAATATCAGCCGCCGCTACGATAAAGCCAAACATCAAAAGTCGCGATAAAGCCGAATATCCAGAGATGTGTGGAAGTCGGAAGTGGCTGAACAACTCAAAGGGGCTTGAAGGAAGTGTCTGGCAGACGGATGTGGAGCTGCTTGCCATCGCAACACTTTTATGAAATATGAAACATGGTTGTTTAATGTGGAAATTTTAATTACTGAATTCGGTTCAGAGGGAGGGATGACCTTTAGCAAAAGAACTTGTGAATGGAAGAACGCGAGAGCTGGAGATGTGAATGTCAACACTTTGCAGATTAATCTATGTATCTATACTGATGGTCCAGAGATCCTTATCAAAATGAAAGTGTGAAGACAAAGCACTAAGGAACTTCTTCAATTTCATTCCTCACTCTCATTGAGGGGTTTCATTTATTATTTTTTTTCTTTTTTATAACTGCTTCCATGGAAATAATCAATGTGATCTAGAACAGAAGACTCAGAGAGTGTCAGACTAATTAAAAAGTAGCACCCATATCAACCAAGAACTTCAGCGAAGCGATACTAACCCTTAACTCCACTACACTGAAGACCATCTGCTCAAGGACATCCAATGGAAAATGAAGAAATACTGGGTAATTGAGTGCATGACAAAGAGCAGTGCAACTGTGTTTATATCTAACTTGTTTACCGCACAGCATTGGTTAATTCAAAACTTAGCAATTGTTAGAAAAAAATAAAATATATATATATATATTATAACAGAGCATTAAACATTATTTTGCTTATACCCAAAACAATTATGACCCTTGGTGACTACTTTAAGAGCTGCTGGCGTCTGATTGGTCAATGTGGATGTCATCAAGACATAACCAATAAGACAATTCCGGACTGTTCATTCTTATATTTCGCTTATGCCTTACATCTTATTATTATTTATCATTCATATTAGCATGCTATCCCTCAACGGTATGTTGTAGAATTGTTCTCTGTCCCTAATGCTGAATCAATGCATAATTTACTATAATAATCCTTAATCAATGCATCATGCTAAAATTTGTCGTCTTCTCATTTATTCCCTAAATTCTTTTTTCCAGAATATATTCTCCATTGACTTTAAATGGGATCAGCCACTAATCGTTCAAACACTCTCGTTTTGTCACCTTTCACGGTTGAAATGTCTTTCCACTTCCAAAACCTCCATCATCAAATCATCTTCAGCTAGCATCCGTTCTTCAACGCTTCATCTTTTGAACTTTTGAACTTTTATACTTTTATTATTTTTTTATCATTGACTTTGAATGGCATTCATCATTCAGCTGTCATCATCCATCCTCTATTCAACTTCCACTCTTCTTCTCATTGTTCATAATAGAAACATCAAATCAGTTTTTTATGGCTCTAGATCTTTATCCACTGCAATCAGTAGCTTTATATCTATGGTTTAGAAGTAATCAGTTTACGTTTGGGTTTCAATTTCACACTTTTCATTAGCTTTAATGGAATTTCTCATAGTAAACACTCAACTATTATCAACATTTTTATTGTTTTCTTGTTTCTACTTGGGTCAACTTTTATCTTACACAAATGTGCTATACATCAAAATCTAGAATCATTTGTCAACTTTCATAGAATATGATTAGTTTTGTTGACACTGTTGTTGACTTGCGTGGCCAGCGTCAGCCGTGGAGTCATGCCTCCTTTTTTCAGAAATTGCATCATGTCGTTCATTATAAAAATTCACACAAAATCTGCATCGAGTAGATTTCCATATTATGTGATTGTTAAACTCGGACAAAGAGTTTGTATATCATACAGTTTTGCCCCTTGAAGTTCTTAGAATAGAAGTTGGGTTTTTCGAATCAGCTACTTGGTCAATAAGACAAAGTAGGTCTACATGAGGACTGAGAGGTCAGGACATTGAGTGTGAAACTGGTTTTGAGGGAGTCCTGATAAATAGGCCATAGCTTTCACAGCCATGAGCTTATAAATGATTAGGAGCAAAAGTTTCCTGTCTGGTATGGGGAGAAGGGCAAGAGTGTGTTGGTAATAAGTGGATAGCAATACACTTATTTAGGTCACCAGTGACTCACAATCCCAGAGATCAGTGCAGTTTATTAGCCGTGGTCGTGAGGGAGAATGCAAAAATTCAGAACAAAAGGAAATAATTGCTCATTTTAATGATACATTTCCATTTTTTCCAGGTCTGTGATTTTGATTTGACCTAATATTATTATATTAATTTTAGAACTCCCCCCAAAAAGCACAGATGAAAGAAGCAGCATGCTACACTGAAGACGGAAGCATTTTAGGTAAATAATTTGAAATATGGCAGGTTCGTTTCACATTCCACCATAGCTCGAGACCTGCAGCAGACCATCTTTCCATCACTGTCCTTAACCCAGCATCTGCACCTCATGAATATTAACAAGGTGGCATGAAGAAGCCGGACCCCATGTCTGACTTAAAGCCCCTGTGGGCCGCCGTGGCCCAAGGGTTCTAGCACCTCGGCGCTCAGTCATCACTTATTCACCCATAGCATGTTCTTTCAGCCTACACCAGCCTTGCCTCGCCTCAAATGGCATCTCAAATGATGAGTCCACCAGCCTGGGTTAGACCACCACGACCATTGAGAATTATTTCACTAAAGCCGGGCTAAAGCAGAGTTCACTTGAGAACCACAAAGACTCGTGAGCTAAAACGATCTGACAGCAGCATTGCGATTGGTTTACAAGCAGAACTGCGATTGCAATTGAAAGGTGAGCGAATACAGACCGCTGCGTTTACACTGTTAATAATTGGCTAAAGCGACAATGAGTTTCATTGGCTGAATGGGGCGTATAAAACCACTGGCCAATTAGCTTTCTGTCTGTATCCATCAAGCGTGAAGAAGCGTACAATAAAACTCGTTTATTGTTTTGCACGACACACCGATTTGAGACTGTTGGAAGTGAAAAAAAATGTTTCAGGTTTATGCTTTCATTTTCAGAATTTAAGCGCCATTGTGCAGAGGCTCGTCCTGTCTGGGCAATGAAACAGCATTTCGGGTCGTAAAGAATAGAGCTGTCAGGACATGTGGATCCTTGACTGTGATCTATTTTTCTGCTTTATTAGACAGAGATAATTTCATTCCGCACGAGGAGACTGACGAAACATCTCTGTTCTTCATCTGCATGGAACATCTGCATTTAGTGTCCTAGTTAATTAAAGGATAATTTGTCAATCGGAGGCTGAGTTTTAATTCCAATGCTTTTAGGCCACGCTGCTATATTTGAAATCTACTAAAATGTATGTAAATTTTACATGTGCGGCACTTCGTCCGGTGATTGCAAACAATGAGCATTTGCATTTGCAAAAACCTGCTTGGAAGCATCAAATATTTCAAATCCCTCACGGAGAACAAAGCAATGTGTAAGACCCAGTGTATCTGTGGAGTGGAATACAACAAGTTCTCATACACGACGGCTGTTTAGATCGAGAAAATAGGACAGAACATAGGGAATTTTCACATGTGAATAATTTATCCTCACGGACATGAAAACACAAGAAAAGCTAGAAACAGAACGCAGGTTGAGGATCTGGAAAGCGAACATATACACTGGTGCTTAGGTTCACCTTAGGTGTAGGTGAAAAATCAATTAAAAGTTTCGTGTTTGTTTTGTGAGAGACTGACGTATTGCAGGGTGTATTTTAGAAAAGATTATAGAGGAGAAGAAAAGTACAGTCCTCAGGCTGAATTCAAGGTCTGGATTTAATGACAATGTGAATGATTTGTTTCATTTTGAATGAATCATTATGACTCTGATCGACTGATGATAATATGAAGACACAGATTTGATTCTGTTGGACAAATCAATCTGGTTTTTAGCGACTTTGATGTGACTGGTAACGCAGCACAATCATACAGCATAACAAACATAAATTCACAATATAATAGCACAATATAAATTCAATGTTGTAACCAGTTGAGCAAACAACACGTTTGTTGTTATACATAACGATGTTTCAGGTTTTAACTTTCAAGAAATAGTTTTCAATGACTCGATTAATTTATTTTTAACTAGTTTATTTTTGATGATTAATTGAAAGATAAAGGATTAGTTCATGAATCAGACTCAATTTATGAACATTTGCGTGATGCACTGACAATTAGATACAATTTCTGTTAATCCTGAATTCCAAATTCCTTGGATTGCAAATAATATACAACTTAACTGTACAGAATTATTTAAGGTTACATTTAAACAGAAACACAATTTGTCCCCAGTAAATATGCACATGCAGGAATGATAATAATACAGATGTGAAGGGCGGGGGTGAGAGAAAGAAAGAGAAAAAGAGAGGGAGAGTGGGAGATGAAAAGAGAGAGAGGAGAGAGAAAGAGTGAGAGTGGGGTGAAAAGAGAGTAAGGTAGAAATAAAAACAGAGTGAGATAGGAAAAAAAAGAGAAGGAGAGTGGGGAAGAGAGATGAAACAACAGAGGGAAGGAGAGAGAGAGAGAGAAAATGAGAAGGAGAGTGGGAGCGTTGTGAAAAGAGAGAGAGAGAGAGAGAGAGAGAGAGAGAGAGAGAGAGAGAGAGAGAGAGAGAGAGAAAGAGAGGGAAAAATGAGAGGGGGTGAAAAGAGAGTAAGGTGGAAAAAAAGACAGAGTGATAGAGACGAAGAAGAAGGAGAGATGGAAAGAGAGAGAGGGGGAAGAGAGATATATGAAAAGAAATTATGCGAAATTGAGAGTGAATGAGAAAAAGTGAAAAAAAAAAAAATTATAATCTTGCTTATTGGTCTCCATAAAGCTTCTGTTTCTCACCAATCTACTTACACACACACAAGCTTTGTCTCAGTTTTGTTGGTGAACGAGTTGTTCTCGTTGAATTAATGTGAAAAATGAGAAAACTTTGGCCAGAGTTTTGTCAATCGCTTCAGAGATTACGGAGTCACTTCAGAGATGACCAAATCACGTCTTCAAAATGACCAATGTGTACGAAATGTGAACGATGCTCACGCTGGACGTCGATGGTGACGGTGGTCTCCTTCCCATTGGGCGCGGCTTTATTGGAGGCGCGGCAGGTGATCTGCTGCCCACTCTCGATGTTGGATGCGGAGATGTGAAGCGTGCTCATGGTGCTTTCTCTTCTCCCATCCCGCAGCACCGTCTACAAACCAAACACATTCCACATAAGCAGAGAGTGTGAATAAGGACAAATCGTATCCTTTTTGAGTGTGTCAGCCTATGGATTGTGCAATCAGGGTCTCGCTGTCGGGGGTCTCGGAAGCAGCTTGATATCAACCAGTTCTCCTCATAAGTCTACCGCACTAAATCTCAGCTCTAACGTTCCCCACGGGTTTACTGTGTTATCTCACTCGCTTCGTATTAATAAAAAAAACGAAGAGTATTACTTTAGAATATTTAATTAGCATGACAGCACAAAGATCACGCAATTCATACGTCAAACTCAAAGCATCTCGCTCACGGCGAAATTACCTGCACTTCACACGCAGCTATTCAGGCTATTGTAATGATACTCTGTTCATTGAGAAAGGTATATTAAAAAAATGGTGCAGGTATGTGAGGGATATTGACTTTGTTTAAAATACTGTTCTGCCTTGCAGCTATACGGAACTTGTGGGCTGAATTAATCAAACGACGCAATAATGAATGTATGGAGTGAATAACTGGGGAGTAAAAAATTCAAATCGCTTCATTCTTAATCACTGAGGGCTTTTTCTACAACTATGGAATAACCGGATCAAACCAAGATGGTCGGTATTGATATAACATGGTCAATTATGGTTGCTGCTTGTGTGAAGTTTTTATATTCTGGTGTCTTTACACGCATTTCTGGCCTCATATACTATAATAAAAGCTTTTTACAATAATTATGGTTGTATTCATACCACAAGCTTCATTCATATATTCAGATAACTTTCTATATTTAAATTAATGTGATTAAAATTATACGTTTCTACGTATACTCACACAAAATCCCGCAAAATCTTCATTTGAATAAACACAGTTTCAAGTGCCAAAATAAAGAAAAATTTGTGAAACATTTGTTCATGCTTTTAGCAATATTTCTTTTATATTATAAATTTTGTTTATGTATTTATTTCACAATATACATTTATATATTCAAATTTATAATTTGTATTATTGAGTTTCAGTTACAATTGTTTTGTTACTTTTATTGTGTACTAATTTCAAAAACGTTTCGAAAAAAAAAATCCACACACCTAAAAATATCATAAATCCCCTAACTAAAAAATATTATAAATCCCCAAACACAAACCCCTCAGAAACGCCTAGAACATTCTGCAGCTTGGTCCCACAAGTCTAGCGTTAATACTCTTGATGTTATGTCTCTCATCTAACAACTAATTTACACAGCAACGACTTTCATGTGAACAGGACTTTTATTTTATCTGTCTCTTGGAGGTTCTTGATCATTTCAGAAGCGTTTAAAAGAGCCTCCTAAGTGCAGGGCAGATTAGAAAGCAGCACTTGTGTTGAAAAGAAGTAACCTGTCTAGTTTGCTTGTGTCTAAATTAGACCTGGTAATTAATGAAGGGATTCTCTCTGGTGGGCGCTGATGGGTTCAGCTTACTCGAAATGAGTAGATTACACTCTCCAATCATAGCACGATGAGTTTTCATTTTTTTTTTTTTACACAGTTCCTGCTCTCTCTATTTTACTCCCTAAAGCTGACAAACTGAGCAAATTGCTGAGAAACACATTTATAATGGAGTGCCGGAATGTCTTTCCACTATGACATATTCGAAAGTACTGCATTACAGATTCACTTTGCCCCAAGGATTAAATTAAAAATTAGTCCTCACTTGTCATTAATTTGACAGAGTCAAGCGTTTCGAGGACAGGCGCATTGAGGAACTGAAAAGGAGAGAGCTTTTTCTGGCATTACAAGAAGAAAACACTGAAAAGTAGTATTCTTCACAACACTGTAAAAATATTTTACTTAATCAACAGACACTGTAGTCTAGTTTCAAACGGTTTTGATGGGTTTAAAACGACATTCTTGTGGATGTTTTAAATCAATTAAATATTCAGAACCTTGGACAAGGACAATAACTTACAAAACCAAAATTATCAGTAATTTTCATTTTTAACGAAATGCGTCTGTAAAAAAAAGTACAGTATATAAATATGCAAAAATAAAAATGCTATATATAAGTGACCAGCTGTATATATACAATATATATATTACATATATATAATATATAATATATTACAATAAATGTAAGTATTACATGTAAATGTTAACATTCACACTGGATCGACTCACTCTTGAGTACGCTGCACCGTTGAGCACTTCTCCGTTGCGTATCCAGATGATGGAGGCAGCTGGTTTGGCGTTGTCGGCGTGACACGTGAGGTTGAGCGAGTCTCCGGCACGCAAGCTGACCACTGGTGCCCCAATTATTACAGGGTCATCAGGAGGAACTGTGAACAAAAGATAACACATTTACTTTACGTTTATTAAGAAGTTAAACGATCCTTTCTTGATAGATATAGTTTTTGGCTTAAAACCTTTTCTTGTTGAGAGAGAGAGAGAGATAGAGAGCGAGAGAGAGAGAGGAGAGACAGTCACAGATAGAAAACATTAGTGAAGAAAGAGGCAGAGGGATAAATTAAATGAAGAAAAAAACACATAATTTCATATCAAAATTGACAAGTAATAGAAAGAAGGAGGGGGGCAGAAAGAGAGAGAGAAAGGCAGAAAGAGAGAAAAGTAGCGAATGGGACACTAAGGCAGAAAGAGAGCAGGAGGGGGGGGTTAAGAAAGAAACAGAGAAAAATAAAATACACAATGAAAAACAAGATGTAAAATTAAGAGAGAGAGAGAGAGAGAGAGAGAGAGAGTATGTCAGAAAGAGAGCAAGAGAGAGTAAAGGAGAGAACATTGCAGAAAGAGGGCAATGCAGAAGGGAGAGAAAGAGAGAGAGAGCAAGGAGAAAGAGAGAGAGGTGAAGAAAGGGGGTGCGTAAGGATGAGCCAGTAAGGAGATTTTGAATAGCACTGATTGCAGGCCTTTCTTTAGGCAGCGCTGATCAGCCTGGTTTTCATTCAGGAGCAGGTAAATTATTGATTGGGCACTCAGCTCATTAGGGAGCATATCTGGGGCAAGTCTAAATCAAAGGCAACAAGCAGCTGGTACATCCCGAGCACTCCAGAGAGACCTGCGAGGAGGAGGGGGGCTTATTTCAAGATGCAGGGTGAGAAAAGGGGTCCCTGAGATGCCGTCTTCATTAGGAGCCAAACCCAAGCCCAATTACTTGCACGGTTTTTCTGACCAATCAGACTGCAAAAACACGCCGGAGCAACTGGCATGGCAACAGCGAGCCAAGCGGCACCGCGGGGAGAAGTTTCACCACAGCCGCACACCCAACCGGACACGATTCCCTCAGATCTCTATCTGCTACACATCAGGCCATCGAGATTTCAGAGAGTCGACCTGTGTGATTTGTTAGCTGGTATTTCCTCTCCGGAACCAATCAAGTCTCCCTCAAGCTCGAAAAATCACACGGTTCTCGGAGCGAATGAGTGCTTTCTCCCTTTGAGTGTTTAAAGGCCAAATTCACATCTTGATGTCAGGACAATTTGGACTCGAAGCTAAAGAGAAAGCAAGAGTGGAACTGCAGGACCGGGGAGATAAAAAGGAGAATGGCAAGTGGAAAACCGGTCCGTCAAAATATGGGAAATATAAACCAGCTTAATGCGTGAAAAGACGCGAGCGGCTTTATATTTCTGACACAAATCAGTTTGCATTTACGATAAAAGTATATCTATTTGGAAAACCACATGTCAGCATTAGCAATAATGACCGGCTGAAGGAATTATCAATCACGCAAGCACAGTCAGCAAACCATGTTCAACGAGTACAGCGCTTGCTCTGGAAAAAGCAGCAGACAATACAATAGCTGCTCACATTTAGACACGCACATTAACTTACTGGCTTTGGTGATTTTCCTTTAAAAGAGAAATAGAACGAAAAAAAATCACTCTTATATTATATACTAAAAAATGCTGCTTTTCTTCCGAAGTCACAAATTCATGTTCCTCCACATCTGTAACAGACAGATTGCTGAAAAGATTCTATAATGAAGAGAAACCTACTTGAGTTTTCAAGATGATTGGGATTTCTGGACTAGAGTGAACATGAAGTGCTGGAAAACATGTCTTCTTTTGTTTTGTTTTTCTGCTCAGCATCGCCTTAATTGGTGAGCTCTGATTGGTTCTCGTCTTAAGAATGCTGCAGTACCGTAGTCTCTCGCTTAAGAACCAACCTGTTTATGTTCTAATCCTGGTTAAAATCCTGGGTAAAATATTTATTAGTTGAGCATTATAGCATTAGTACGCACCTCCAAGCTAAGTACGCACATATCGGTTAAGTACGCACCCTCACGTTAGGTAAGAGCAATTAAGTTTGCACTTTTCGGTTAAGTACACTCCTCCCAGTTAAGTACGCACAAACCTTGCAGTTTCACTGAACTTACTTTAGCAATGAACAACTGTTCTACAATTGAATACAAAAACTAAGGTTATAGAAGATTACAGCCTTGTGTAATTAACTTTAGTTACTAATACTGTTTGTACTAAACTACAAACTCAACTCGCTTTTGTAAATTTACTGAACACACAAAAATGACTTGTTTTTCAACCACAGAAGTTGTGTAAACTCAGAGTAGCTTCACAGTCGGTTGCCTTCAATAATCAACGAAACTCAATTATCGTTGTACGTTTTTAAGAGCGTGAGGCTTAAGGGAGACTCTAAAACAACGCAACAGTAATGGAGACGCATGTCTTAACAAGCAGCGCTAATAAAACAGACTCAGATCGTCGGAGCCAGAGCTCTTCGCCGCATTTAAATTAGTGTCAGATAATTCAAAGTACTTCTATCCTCTCAGAATACACTCGTGTTTCCAGGAGCAATTAAAAGCAGTGTCATATCCCTCTTCCCATCTGGACATCAAAGTCTTCCTTAACAACTTCTTTTAACGCCTAAGTGCTTTGTCTATTTAAAGCAAACTTGCTAACGTTTTTTTTTTTTTTTTTAAAG
>CM051494.1:7989932-8057592 GCA_028031935.1 Paedocypris micromegethes | reverse complement strand
TTTTTTTTAAAGATGCAAACACTGATTGCAGTTGCATGATGGGATGGTTTCCCTGGACGCCCAGACCAGAGGCTAAACGCATGCAAATGAGCACAGCATTTCAATCAATCAGTCTGTTTACTCAAGACTCTGTTATTGATGGCGTCGCATGAAAGAGCGCGCGAGAAAGAGCGCGAGAGCCCTGCGCTGGCAGCGGAGTCCAGCTTAATTCTGGGAAGCTAAGTGCTGATATATTAAGATGTGAACACACAGTGGCGTTTTGGATGGAATCCCATCCTTTTTACAGTTGTAGCTCTGCTTCTTGGCGCCAAAAAACATCTCATAAATGCCATGTTTGCAAATGCGCCCTACAAGCTGGAACTTTAACGCACCCAAATATCGTCTTTGTCCGGGGCTGGTCAAAGCGATGGATTAATCACGCTGACATAATTGCTCTTCCGAGTAGAAGGAAGTCCCACAGAAAGCCAACGCTGAATTACTTCTGTCTCTGGCCTCTTGATACGACGGACCCCCGAGACACCCTGAGTCATTCAGCATGTGGGGAAAGAAAAATGGAGCAATTTCATTTTGGAAACAAGAGAGAAGGAGCACTAAGGGAAATGTGACCTATTTTGTAATGTACCTTGATTTGGACTTACATCTGGAGATCTCTCTCGTTCCCTCTCTCTCCATCTTTCCTCTCAGGAATTTCTAGCTTGGTGGATTAATCACTTTCCGTCCGGGTTTAGTTGTTTTACCGCACAGCGTCGTGAAGCCTTTAGCAATTATACCGTGTTTTTTTTCTTTTTGGAAATTTTCACTAAATTAGGTTACGCTGGAGACGGAAGCATTCCATAAGAGACTGTCTTGTCCTAACCGTAACCTTCCCGTTCTTAGCGTAGTTCAGTGTCCACATTTCACTGCTTATTTTATTGTTATTTGTAGTTTTGCAAAAATGTTCTTACTCTAAAAATCCAATTTTAATGAAAGAAACATGGTGACATAAAAAAACTAGCTTTTATTTTTTTATGAAAAATTGTTGAATCTCAATCGACAAGCAATGCAAAACATTTAACTTGAAAAACATTTTTAGTACTTAAAAAAATTGCATAAGACATTTACAATTATTTTTATTGAACCACACACTGGCTGAATAGCCTCGGCTGTTCGTTTTGTGGAGAAGAAAAAAAACACATTGTCTTAAATCCTGCTGTCAGATATCAATGTGAGAACATTTCACTGACCTTGGGTCTGGTTTTCAATTCAAAATCATTTTGTTCAGTTCGAAGAAACGGCCTTAAGAATGGCTTTTCAAGATAAACTTGTTCGCCAAAAACTGAAAAGACAAAGGGAAGCTGCAGCAAAGCTGTCAAGGTGTTCGAAAAGTCTAATACGTGATTAAAAGACGGTTTCAATCCATAAAAACTCTTAATTGACTTAAACAAAAATGAACATAAATATATAACACATATAATATTTCTAATAATCTTTTAAAAACATTATAATATTAACATTTTTAGCCAACATTTGCATGTTAGATTATATATGTAAATTAAATGTTGCCAAATGTTAAAAATTTGTGAAACACCAGTAAAAATTCTGGCTCGTTGATATTTATTTATTCAATTTTTAAGTCATAAAGTGAGTGTAGAAAAAAGCAAAACAGATAATGGAAATGAACTCCAACCACGGAGTGTTGATAGCGACATGATCGCTAAACTGAGGGTCTGTAATTTATCACACTCCTGCTTTTAAGCGTTAAAAAGAAGAATAAGATCTGACTGGCATTCATACGTAGTGTTGAGAAAATATGGTGAAGGTGCTTTTTTAAGGTGAAATCCTATTTCTTTTCTTTTTTTTTCTTCATATAAATTGTTTTTTTTTTATTATATATAGTAAGTACACTCAACAACTCAATGTCGAATTGTTTGAGTTGAGAACGAGTTGAGAAAATTGAGAACGAGTGAGAAAAGGGAGATACTATAAATTGATTGTCAGATAGACAAACAGACAGATAGATGAAAGAAAGACAGACAGATAGACAGAGAGACAGAGAAGGTGGAATACAGACAGACGGAAAAAAACAGACAGATAGATGGACAGACAGCCAGATAGTAAGATAAAGGGGAGCAGACTAATAAACATATAAGAAATGAAAAAAGAGAGAGAGACAGTCAGACGGATAGATAAGATAAATGAAAAAAGAGACAGAAAGTAAGACAGGTGAGAAAAAGAGAGACAGACAGACATATACTGTAGTAAGATAGATAGAGAGACAGACAGACATATACTGTAGTAAGAGAGAGAGAGAGAGAGAGAGAGAGAGAGAGACAGACAGACAGACAGACAGACAGACATACAGACAGACAGACAGACAGACAGACAGACAGACAGACAGACAGAAAACAAACACCTTGTTCTTGCTTCACAGTTCTAAGCTCCGATGATTTTTGACCTCACAACAACCAGGATAAAGAACAGCTTTCATTCACTCCTTTTAGGAAAATATCCGCGTTTCCGTGTAACACCTCCATCACATTCATACATTTTATTTATACACAGTTGTGACAAAGATGGTCGATGTACCTGTCTGTGTATTCGCATCACAACTAAACGCCGTTGCTCAACGCCGCGTGACGTTCCAAACAAGGGCCAGCTGTTAGAAACTCCAACGCGTTTGAAAAATTCATCACACTAACTGCTTTCGGAGACCGCAGGTGATAATTCTTGCATTAAAACGCAAGAGACGGAGAAGAATGTGGAGGGGTGGGTGGGTGTTAGAAGAGAGAACAATGGCAGTTTGGCGGTTACTCGGGTCTCAACCTGAATCTGTGAACTCTGCATTTTCTCTTTCATCACAGCATTGTTTGCTTTCTCAGCTTCTAATCTGGCTGCAACGTGCCTTTTCGCAGCCAACTCTGGCTCCAACATTAACACGAGGAGACGGGAAGCGTATTTGGACCAGGCTGGAGAAGTTTGCTTGCTGTGAAAAGGTGAGAAGCACACACAAAAGAAAGATGGTTTGGAAAAAAATAAACGAGTGATGCTTCTAGACCCGTATCTCGTTCACAGAAAGGCAGAACAAAACAGCCGCTTGGCTTTGAAAGACTACAAGTAATTGCCATCTCCTCTCATTAGGACTGATGCTCGTCTCCCTGTGGGACAGGTTAGCGTGGCTGGTTCAACACACTCTTCTAGCCTGGGATAACATGCTGTACGGAGCTTTAAATCACTGGATCTTCTCCAACGTCTTGCCTGAGAAGACACATTTACTCCTAATTAATGTGAAGTTACTGCACAATTAGATTAAGTTAAAGGCCCGGTGACTTCAAAGAAAAAGCGGTAATTATACGCATTTTACAACAATGTGGGAAAAAAGTTTGAATCTCAAACATCCCTGCTTGTTCAACGTGAAGCAAGTTCATGGAAAATGTCAATTTTTGAGGCTTTTAATTTGTATAAACGCTACATTTTGGCTATAACTAATAAGTGGGTGGCAAGATGTGGACTAAGACCATCTCAAAGCAATGAGGTACCGAGTTCAAGCCCCGATTGGTGACTGGCTATGTGCATGTTCTTCATGTCATCACATGGGTTTTCACCCACAGAACAAGCAATTTCTGATTTATAAATACTTAGATTAGGGATGCCTATATAATTTTGAGAGCGATGCCAATAAATCTGAACTGGTTCTGATTGGCTAATCTCAATAGATCAATACATCAGCTGAGATGTAGGTGATACTGTACTGTAAAAACTCCTCCATCACAAGTTACAAGCCGCCAATTCCAAGAAGACCTGAGTAAAAGTCGTAATGTATTTTAAAAGACAACATGTCAATAATAGATAAAAACAACAAAAATTGTCAACGTGAAATGTGCAAATGTCACTAATTTAATAACTGGTTTTTATCAAGCCGCTAATTCAATAGTTCATGTGATTTATCTTATAAATAGCATCCGGTACCTAGCATCAGCACCCTGCAGATGGCGATATCACCTGGTCTAGCCAAGAAATTAACCCCTGTAAAAAAAGATGTTGAATTGTCGCGAATTGTCAATCACAATATTAAAGGTAACGCTAAGTAGAGTAAAGGGTGCATATTCTCAATCAAAAATGTCAAGTAGAGATTAAAAGTTGCTTATATTTTATATAAGTACAAAGTAGCCAAAATACTTAAGTAAAGTAACAAAGTCCATTTACTCAAGTACTTTGCATCCCCGAGTTCTAATATATCGGATCAGAAAACTGTGATCGGTTAATCCATCGCTTACAACAAAACATTTCATTCTTCTGATCAAAACCAACATGCGTCTGTCAAACAATCTGTGCAGAAAAATGGCCTCCAACTCAACCGTAAAACGGACTTGCAAGCCTCATCACGTCTTGAGTAAAAGACAATGAGACGAAGAAGCTTCTTAAACAATAGTGACCTTTAAAGTGTCCCCGGTTCCCCCCCGCAGCTCCACGGCTCTTTCTCTCCATCTCCGTGACTTGGATTTAGGGGAATACCTGGGATCTAATTAGCCTCAGGGGTCCGGCTTCAGCAATGTGTACCTAGCCCACCTCATGTCTTATTCAGCAGCCCGGCCACCACAAAGCAAACTGGGTTACCTGCACAAGTCTCCTACGGATGTTCAAAGTTCAGATGTCACGTTGGCAGGTCGCTCGCTATGGCGAGGTGGGAGTGCGTGCCCACCACCGAGACTGATTGTTTAGAAGTCTTATTTTCAAACTCTGCCTCTTCTGCGAACGGGAAAATGTGAGCTAGCTTTGAATTAGCATGAGTTCTCAGCAAAGAACAGCAAAGGATTTTTTTTTTGTGTTTTATACTCACATCAACGCAAGAACATTTCTGCTATCCAGTCATTTTTCCAGAGGTGTGAAGAGTAAGCAATACTTGAGTAGAAATATTGATACCTTACTTTATAAATAACTTCATTACAAATTACAAGTCAACAACTCCATTGAGTCAAAGTTGCAAAGTATATAATTTTCAAAGAACTCAAGTATTTTACTTGTACTAAATTTATACTAAGAAACACCAAGTAAACAGGGAACTTTCATTTATGATTTCGCTCATAAATCCAATATCCTGCAATTACAGTAAATGTCCATTCAAATGTAGTGGACTGAATAGTACAGATACTCAATCACAAATGTAGTCAAGTAGAGAGTAAAAGTTGATATTATTGATAATGCTCTTTGAAGTACAAAGTAGCCAAAATACTTAAGTAAAGTAACAAAGTCTGTTTACTCAAGTGCTTTACACCACTGCATTTTTATTTGTACAAGCTGGAACTAGTTTGGTTTTCAGGGTAGTTTTAGAAGCTCAAGTATTCTGAATAAAAAGGTCATTCTTTCATACACTGCCTATGTTTGGCAAAATAAAAGTCTCGTCATGTGGTATACTTTTTCGGTGGAATTATATTTGTGTGCACCATTCTTGGCGCACAAGGTCATGTTTTGTGTAAAGGAAATGGAATAGTAGGGAATATTCCCAAAGAAACGAGTAACACTAGACAGCTGAAACGAATAAATCATGTGACTACAACGCGGAACACCGGGAAACACTCAGAATTCTGAGCAATGAAGTTCACGACACAATGGAGAGCGATTAAAATGTGACAATGCTGCACTTTCTCTTTCTGTGGAGTAAAAAAGCGTCTTTGTTGATTGTGTTGCACACAGCAATGCAGCTAGAATCTCTCTCTCTCTCTCTCTCTCTCTCCTTTTGCGGTCTCTCTCATTCTCAATCTCTCTCTCTTTTTCTCTAGCCCCTCTTTACCACTATCCTTACTTCTTGATAAAGAGATCTTACATCTCTTTCTTTCTCGCTTTCTATCCACCCCCCCTCCCTTTTTCTCTCTCATTTTGCTGTCCCTTTCTCTCTCATTCTCTCACTGTCTTCCCCTTTTTCTCACTCTATTCTATTTCTCCCTTTTCTTTACCACTATTTCTCTACCTCTCTTTCACTCTTCCTCTCTCTTATTCTCTCTCATTCTCGTTGTCCATCTCTATCTATTTCTCTCTCACTCTTTCTCACTATTTTCCTCTCTCTCCCCATCACTTGCACTGTAGAACCAGTCAAACGCTACGTCTGACAGAGACAAATAATTAAAAAAATGTGTTCACATTTTATAAAATCACGATACTTCTTGATAGGTTTTCATCATTTAATGAATTTGTCGCAGAGAATCGGTTTTGCTGTAGAAATAATCAAAGTATAAAAAAACAATTCTACAATTATAATAATCAGTTATTACCAAAGCTTTTTATCTCACCCACACTTCCTCTCTTTTCTGGTGCAACAAAGAAAGTAATTGAAACAACATTCTACCACTTTAAACTACAGTTTAGACAGAAAGATGTTAAAAAAAAAAAACAACTAGAGTAATTTGATGATGCTACACTTCTTCAGTAACGGTATTCATTTCTTTTTTCCTGGATTTAACCTGTCAGATTGTCAAAAAGAGAAACAAAGAGCAAAGACATTAACCGAGCATCACATGTGACTGACGAGGGATTGACGATGACAGAGTCCCCAGACGGGGTCCATTACGTCTCTCAGGGGCCGCTTGTGGTTTGGAATGCAACTTTCCCGAAGTAAGCCAGTTTGTGTGGGATTACATGTCAGGCTAATGGCTCTGCCTTTGGGAGCGTGATGATTTGTCTTTGCTGCCACCAGACCAGCAAAAAATAAAAACAAATGAGCGGACCCTCATCTATAATTAATCATTTTAATGGACCTGGAAACGCTGGCATCTTTGTTCAGCTTTAAGTGTCTAGACTCAGATTACTGGTTTAAAACAGTTACTCCGAGACTAGTGTAATGAACGCATTTCTCTGGAATATATCATAGTTTTAACAAAGGAACGGGGGAAAAAAATCAATAATGATAATCAGGCCGAGTCGGGCTGCCCAGGAGCTAAGCTGACGCGATGCATTTGTGTCAGGGTCCGTATCGATCGCAAACATATCTAATGTGTCTTATTAAAGCTGATTAGCCCTGATTTCAGAATATCACACATTTATCTGACTCAGAGATTGACTGCATCCACAGAGACTGTGGGTTTCCAGGCTTTCTCATTCTCCACACGCCTTTCTCTTTCCTTTAGTGCTTGGATGCTATTCTAGCTAAAGCATTTATTGATTTGTCTGTCTTTCAGTCCACCCATCAATCCATCCGTCCACGCTCTTCAATAGAAAGTCACTGATCAGAAGCAAGAAAAAAAAATCGCTCTAATGAAATCTAAAAGCACTGGACTCTGAAACTAAGACAAGCTTGAGTGAGCAATACATAGTGGTGTTAAGTAAGACTGACCCAGGACAGTGAGTCGAGCAGGTCGGGATCTGCTGGCCACCTGGATGGCCTGACACTCGAAGCTGCCATCATCGCCCAGTTCAGTCCTCTGGATGAGAAGGTGATATTCGCCTTTGCTGTGGTCGCCGATCACGTCATAGCGCGGATAACCTGAAAAAAGCATGGTTGGATTTTCCATTAGTAAAGTATATAAACAGCAACGTGAACAAAGTTCAAATTTCATGTTCAGGTTTATTTATATAGCACTTTTCTTAGTTCGAGACCAATGCAAAGTTGCTACGTAAATTAGGGAAAAAACAGTCTTTATCTGTGTTCAAAAATTAGGGGGAAAAAAGAGTCCGTTAGAAGAGAAAAAAATTTCCATTGTTCATTGTTGAACAAAATATAAAGATACAAAGAATATATGAAGGATTTATGATAAACAAAATACAACGAATATATGTGTTACGATGTACAATATATGTATATAAACCATAAGTAACACAATCTCTGTCGTTGATTTATTAACATCTATAGACCAGAAAACAGCAAGGAAATCACCAGAAACTGCTGTTCGTAGCAGCTATAAATGTACTTACAGGCCTATAGATCCGTTTTAATAGTGTTTATGTTGGGAGCGTTGCACGCGTAAGCTGTGTTACAATTAAATAAATCTATTTTACAGCTGCCGCTGACCCGAAGCATTTTTTCAAAAGCATCAATGATCATATTAATTTCACGCACAATGATGAAAAAAAACAGAAAGAAGTCCTATTCAACACCGGCCTTGAATGGCCATCAGCCATTTACTGTAATAAAATAATCTCGCTTTTCATCCGGCTTTTAACCTTGCGCAAGCACACAACTAAAGGAGTACTAGAGTAAATAAATGGTTTTTATTTAGAAAAGGCATCACAATTGATTCTTCTTATTGACCGAATGTAATAATTCAACAATAAAGCACAACATCAAAAATAGCTTCAGGCATTGCTTATTTGACTAAAAGCCACTTCAAATGTTATTAAAACAATGCATACATCAATAAAAGCAAACTTTTTACACTTAAACCATAAAAATAGAACACAAACACTGCTTTGCCAATAATAGGACCTACGTCATGACGTTTTCAATACTATACGTGCTTCGGTGGTCTGCATCTTCTTCTGTTCTAGAATATGACACCTCTAGCTTGAAACTAAATCGGACTCGTTAAATTGGTACACGATGCTCTTCTGAAGACAAATGTCTCATTTTCCACTAATCTGCGCGAGTCAGCAAACAGATCGTGGCCCAGAGCGTGTTTGAATCTGAACATGGTCTTGTAAATGGCTACCGTCTCCAAAAGCCTGGTGATCCTTTATATTAAAGACTGTTTGGCTGTCCTGTGCTATCTGGTAATAAGCTTGTATTAGGAATCAATAGTGTCATTACTGCCTTCAGGTGGCTGCCACTGGATCTTCTTTTGCCTTTTATTTAAGAGCTGTTTTCATTAAGGATTATTGAGGCATACAGGCACCTCAATAAAGCCCTGATGAATTCCCCAATATGCTTGACTGGACGGCTACAGACAATGGCTGTCAATTAGAAGAAACAATGTGAAATGACCCTATTAAAGGTAATGAATCCCTCTGAAATGGGCTTGGCTTCATGTCGGATCAATAAAGGCAGCGATAGAGAGGTGGGACGGGGATTTATCACGCTGTGGGCATCTCTGTGGCTCTCCGGCGGATTGAAAGATACCGATCAAAGCTCACGAGGAGCGAATGTGAACGGTGGAGGAAAAACACTGACAAGCATCTTGATCGGACATCATCCCGACTTGGGGAATTTTGACAGAAAGGCTTTTTTCAACCTTTGAAAACACTTCTGCCGAAAGAATAATGGATGTTTGGTAAGAGCAGAACGAGGGTTTTTGACGAATGTCATAATGCAGGTACGACAATGTTGGCAATAGAAGCAAGAATTGATTTACTGTTCCAATGTTCATAGCTTTTGTGGGCAGTTTTGGCCGAGTGGTAGAGGGTTAGATTTGGGACCAAAAAGGTTGCAGGTTTGAATCTTAGAAAGGCAGGTTCCACAACCGAGTCCTTGAGTAAGACTATGGATAAAAGCGCCAGCCAAATAAATCTAAAGTCCAAACACGGTTGTGTTTAAAAAAATTTATTATGTCTGTTGTTTGGGAAACCAAATCAAAACCCATGTGTGCACGAATCATGTATTTTTGAACAGAAGTTCTCATGAGGAAATATAGCAGAAGTTGAACATCAGGGTGGAGAGTTGTAATGTAACATTCATACAAAGTTGGCAATTTTTGGCACCGTATTGCCTTTAAGATCCACGTCAAGCCAAGACTCACTTTGCCAAGAATCATAGCGAAGGCCAAAATATTCCTTTCAGGCAACTCCAACTACAAGAGTCTTTTAACTCGAAAGGCTTTTGATTCAAACGAATATGCGCTTGTATTTGTAAACTATACCACTGTTGGTTTGGGACCAGACAGAGGAGAAACTACCACTTCAACTGGGTCTCAATCAGGTCCTGTAGTGCAATATTCATACATACATAAACTCTCCGGACTAATTTGGAAATGTCCAAACAAGCAAAGAAGGCAGGTGTTAAAGGACCATACAGTAGATGAAGCTCTAGAGCACCAACCTGCCCGCTGTGGGCCGGATTTGGCCAATCATCGTATGCCAAGTCTGCCAGTTATTGATTTTTACTTTTATATACTCACATTTTGGCAAATAGACATATGTTAATTATCCATATTTTATTTCCGTGTACGTTGTGGCCTGCAATATTTCACTTGACCCCAATGATCCAGAGCAAAACTGTATCCGTCAGTAATTAATATCCTCACAAATGCTTTTCAAAACAAAAATGCTACAGCTGTTTGGTTAACCATCACTGTTCTGCAGCACCATGATGTAGTTCCTGGACAGTTCTGAAGGCTTAAGAAGAAAAGAAAAGCCCTGAGAGACTCAATTAAAGAGCTTCATCTATGACTAAACGCTGCCTGGGGCCATGGCTAAAAAACGCCCAATCTTTCCAAGATTCAAAACGAGCAAGCACGATTCAAAAACTGACTTCTTTTTGTCAAGAACACATTTTAATATTTCTACATGGAGAGGATTACCATAACCGCAGTTAAGGACTTTAGTCTTAAAATGGTCATTTCTTGAGCTGAAAATGTGAGCACAATCAAGGTCTATTGTTAGTAATTATGACGCCGGGATTCAATGGCGGCTAAACAGGTTATGATCACTGTTCTTAGAATCGGACCTTAGAATTAATCAGTCATTTGTAGAATAATTATTTCAAGGAGCTAATTCCCTGCAGCAGATCTGGATAAAGGAAAAGTTGAATGCAACTGCATGTCTTTGTCTTTGTTTGGTCTTTTTGATGAAGCAGAATGGACTTTTAGGAAAACTATATGCTTTCCAGTGTTTTTAATTGTCGTTTATGTATGCATAGCTAAAAATATTTACGTTTTTTTGGCTAATTTAGGAACAAATTAATTAACCGTATGCATGTAAAACAGGAAAACTCGTGTTGTCTCTGTGGGCTTCTGCGTATGACGAAATGTGGTTTAATTAATGAGTGAAATGCAATTAATTCTGAATTGTTGCTTTGCTGCGTGCTCTCTGACAGTTCTTCTGACAGGCACTTTCTCTGAAACAAACAGTAAAACATTCACAACTGAGAAAACCCGAGTAGGAAATAGAGTTAGAAGGCTTCTGGGTATGGAAATGTCAAGAGAAGCATTTGCAATCTGACAGACCAGGCTTTCTTCTCTTTATTTCTAGCGTCTAGGAAAGATGAATTTACAAGGAAAACAGTTCATGAAAAAAAAAACCCAACTAATAAATAATTGCAGATTTTGTGATAAGCAAATGTCTTTACAGTACCGGATCCGCCGTGACTCGAGCAGCAATTACACAAAATGTAATTAACGGCAAAAAGCATTCATACTTGAAATGTCAGGAGTAGAATTGCTATTTGTAGAACTTTCAGTGCAGTTCAGAATACATTCAAACAAAAATAAACTTTCAAATCTAAAGTAGGAGTTGGTCTGAAAGCATGTGATTAGCCAAAAGTCTTTAAACTACTTAAGTAGTAAAATGTTTAAACTGCGCATATTATGTCTGAACAACATAATTACATTTCATTATTCTTAAGAGATCTTGCTTTTCTTTTATCAAATGGACCAATCCCTTTCTCCATTTTCATCATCTGAAATAGAACCATTATAATTTTCTACTAAACAACAGCATGCGAACAAATACTTAGACTGCATTTATATAAAAGCCTAGTCTGCATGGCCTAGTCTACAAAAGAAACCATTAATACAACTTATAATCAAAAGAAACAACTCTATTCCCTTCAAAACAAAGTAAAATTATGCACTATAATCATCAATACTAAAGAGCAATTATACAATTAACCAGCATTGCATTTGTAGATAAGTGCGTACGTAATGTACCAGTGAAGAACTGCGCTCCGGCTTGAGAAACTGCGGGTTTCCCTTTTCCTGAAGCAGTTACAACTGCACGACTTTTGCGTGGAACATGTCAGATCACAATTATAAGGGTGAAATTATAACATGCAACTGTGACTTAAAGAGCCAACTTTTTAAATAAAAGGAAAATACATTTTTGCAATAATAATGTTTTTGCAAATGTACGGCAAATTTTTCTCACTGACTTTTGCGTGGGACTCGATTGTAATACGCAATTGTGAAAACAGAAATTGTCTTGCTTGTACTGTAGCGTGAAATGCATCCATGGAAACTCTGGAGGGGGTCATACTACAAATAGACAATTTTGTCAAAAAACCGCTTTTGTCTTGACATAAAAAACGAGCAGAGGTGACATTAGTCGAAGCAGGTCGAAGTTAGATTTTATCATATGTAATTACGGTAATTAAAAAAAATGGACTACAGACAGTAAGACAACTCTGAAGTGTCACTACAAATATTCTGTTAACATCAAACCACAAGTGCTTTTAAGGCCCATTGGTCCCAACACCCCCATCTTCCAACCGTGACTACTTGCAGTAGCCTTTCGAGAAGACACGATCCTTAGCAAATGAGTTTTTTTTTTACAATATGATTAAAATCTGTAGATTGCACATTAAAAAACATACAAGTAAAGACATTTCCAACCCAAATGTGAATTCCTTACCTGAAAGATCTCTGTTGACTCCCAAAGCGAGACCATCTTTGACCCAAAGCACCAAGCCATGATATCCAGTAATGGTGCACGGTAAGGTCACAGGCTGCCCGGCCACTACCACCAAGTCATGGGGTTGCTGGATGAACACCACACATGTGCCTAAAAGAAAAGAAGAGAGAGAAAGAGAGAGAGAGAGGTCAGAATTATAAATCGACAACTGCAACTTGTCATTTCTGGTCGTCTCTCCTAGACAATTCCCTTTAACTTGAGGATTATTATTACGGCTCTACTAAATCTGTTTCAACCACAAAACTTAGTTTGAAGAATAAATCTATAAATTCCAACTTCGCGTCACCGGAATCCTTAATAAAGTGCACTGATGCGCAGAAGTGTGAGTAAGTGCCTCGCAGTTAGAAAAGCTGAACATGACACCGCTGAGATCCACCAGACTGCAGCATCGGCCCCGTAAATCAGCCGACGCTCCGAAAAACTCTCTTCCTTCTACGGAAACTCAGCTTTGCAGGTGAAATAACTTTCCCTCCCCGTTACTTGCCTTGCCAGATGACAGGCTGGTGGCTCTCCGGTAGGGTCGCTTGCAGGTGGCTGTTCACCTTGAAGTGTAATAGAAAGAGCCGCGGAATGAAAAAGTGTCCTGAAGCTAAACAGCTTCAATGCTGGATGTGAAAAGAACGCGTTACCTCTCTCATTAAACCGCTGGGTGAGACAGTTATGTTTGTGCTTCTAGTAGAAGGAGTGTCAATCCAAAAGTAATGTGCATTCCTCTCGGAAAATATTCCTCCTCATAATTTGCCTCCTCTAAACTTCTTTTGGTTACCTAAAGTAAAAATCCTTGAGACACCAGAAAGAATTAGACAGATAAGTGGTGCCTGCGACCACTTTGGTCACAATTTAGGCTTGTCTTCCAAGACCTTGAGTAGACACTTCCTAATATAAACATCGCTCACCTTCAACTAAAAGGAAAGAAGAGAAATTCCATGTTCATTAGATATAGAGGGACGTGTCCAATGGCCATGAATTTGAGTACCACCACATAGCTAAAATGTTAAATTCATAATTGTAATTATTTAAATGTGAAAATTCCAACGAAAAGTAGACTAGACACAGTGAGGCTTAGATTCAGCTAAGTTGCGTCTTTTATAAAACAGCACGCAAAATAATAATAAAAAAAAGGTTTCAAGACTTATCAGACAATTTCCATCTGGACATGCTAATATTAAGCAGCTTCTTGACACGAGGACGTTTGCTTTCACGGATCTGTCTATGCAACCCTGAAGACTTAACCTATGGGATGAACTTACCTAAACATCTGGAGAAAGGAACCTGCATTTAAAGCGTTCCGTCTGACTAATCAAAGAGACAATATGTGCAATAAGAAGTGAATCCGAAGCAGATTTCTAAAGACGCAAGGTTATTCCATCTCTGGTCTGAAAGGTGAGTCTCAGAAGACGTCTCCTGTGGAGGTGTTGAACGGGTTCGTGAATTGGCGGTGAATTGCAGCTATTATGAGCCGTCTAACACAAAAGGCCTATTAATTGCAAATTTGAAATCCAGCGACCGTTCTCATACTTCTCACGAGAAAAAGGCAAGAGAAATTCAGCTCGAAAACACAGGGTGCCATCTCCAGCCGAGCCGTCACAGCGTTTACTCTCACACGAGAGGAAGCGGTTGTGTTTCAAGCAAACAGGCCAATATTCACGGCGGGGGCTCAGAGAACCGTGGACACCTCTAATGAGAGGCACAAATAGATAAATAAACCTAGTCATTAGATTCAGAGGTTTTGCACATCTCCGCACAGTGGGCAGAGTACCAGGAGTCAAATCCAGACAAATGAATTTCGTTATTGGATTCCTGCAGTTCCATTTCCTGGACACGGATTTAAATATCACTCTCAGAAGACGTCGATTCTAAGCACAACAAAGGGTGAGAACAACCGAGGACGCTGTGCAATATATGCCGTCTGGGGGAAGAAATGTACGAGAAAAAAATGACCTGGAAGATGTTTGAAAGTTCAAAATATAAGATTGATTGGGTTAGTGCGTCGCTGGCCTTTGAAAGTCTAGTCAAAATATTACCCAAACAAACCGGTTTGTTGACTGCGCTTGTCATTGGCGGGACTTTGTGACTGCGTGAAATACCATTTTAGATTAAAGGGACTTGTTTGGCCACTCAGGTGAAACTTCTTAATATTTCCCTGTTTTGCTTGATAAAAAAACGTTACAAACTGCCAAACATGGCAACCAAATTAGTGAAGCATTTAACATAAGCCATGAACATATTCTTTGTATAACGAAGTGAAAAAATAGTTTGAAATTTATTAATGATTTGGATTTCCCACACATTTACTTTCAAAACCCCTTTTTCAATTTCTGGGTCAAAAGGGAGCTGGAGCCAATCCTGCAACTCTGGACCGGTGGCCCACTTATCAGACGCTCTCATTCACTCCTATAGGTCAGCTTTTTCAGACTTTAATTCTCTTTAACATTTTTGGATAGTGGGAGAATACACAGGGGATACCCACGCAAGCATGAAAACCAGTTTACACAGATAGACCTCGGCCAGACTATTGCTATTACGTTACCAAAATGTGGGTATTAGAAATGAAATTTAACGGTTTATTAATTTTTAGGTTTAAGAATTATTAGGTTTTAAAAAAAAACATTTTTTAAAACCTTTTATTACACAACAGATTGACACAGGTTGACAACTCATGCCATTTACCATGAATAGACTCAAAATACAGTTGGCAATATGAGCAAAAGTACTGTAATGACTGTTAAACGCATTGTTTAACGGAAGTCTATTGTCTTGGGATTTACCCGAATTATTTCACCACCTCAACTCGGACCCAAGTTGAAGTGGCTTCCAGAACTCAGAGTGTTTGAAATAATCTTTTTATTTGGAATAATGGTGCGCTGATGAACAAAGAAAGAGTCTTCAGGCCGTCTTGCTATTGTTTGTACTCTCACAAATCCCATCCGTGAAACAAATTTGGACTTAATGAGGTGCATTTAGGCGTAATCAGAATATCCTACCTGTGGAGGGAACTGAGCAGATTTATTTAACTGAGACTGGAAGCGAAAGGGTCAGCAGAGGAGAGCAAAACGCCTGCGGTAAACAGTGTCAGCAATTTATGCCTGAGTGCTGCTGATGCTACAGCTCATTAAAAAAAACGGCCTTCTAGCATCCTTAGCCCCTCTAGAGAGCAAGACAGAGCGAGAAATGGAAGAGCCTTTTGTGCAAGAGGCAATCAGCTCTGTTGTCTTGTTGTCAAAGGACTACTTTAGTACAACGCTTCAGAGGTGTTTATAAATCGCACGTCATGCGCCTCTGATGGTACGGCAAATTGGTCAAGAGAAATGAAACAAGGTTAAGTTAGTTATTTCCAGGACTTTTCTGGCGCCTGAAGATAGAAGTACCTGTGAAAAGCATATTAATTGACATGATCCTTTTCTGGACGGCTTTTCCATTTCTGGGTCACGGGGAGCTAGAGCCAATCACGCCTATGGGCACCCTTGATTGTTGGACAACCAATCACAGAGTGGGACACAAAGACTCACATTGGGTAATTTTCCAGACTTTGATTCTCAGGCATGATTTTTGACTGTGGGAGGAAATGGGAAACACCAAGACACGAGGAGAACATGCAAACTCCACAAAGATGAGCATCAATCAAGCCTTGAACCTGAAGCCTGAATGGGTCCAGTTTGCCGTGAGGCAAGAGCATTGGGAGGGAAAATAAAAACTTTTTATCAGCATTTTCCGATTTAAAATATTTCACCAGAAAAGCAAAATACTTCATTTCTGTGAACTTGCAGATTTACAAATTATTTTATTATTTGTTCCTTCCAAGGACGGTACTTTATGCATGTACCTTGCGTTAAAATGTATTGTAATGATCATACGCGACAATGTTGCCTAAGTTGAAACAAGTCAAAAGAAATACTACTATAAATACTACCTTCTAGTTACACTGTCATTATTTCTACAATATATGTTTTAGAATTGACTAGAAAATGATAAATATAAAGTCAATTGGTACAATGCCGTCACATCTAAATGAATTTAAAATAGCAATCACAAGTTGCAAATGTCACACAATTCTTCTTTCTGTGAAAAGGAGAGAATAAAGGCATGTTACGCACTGCGAAGAAAGACGGAAGAAAGCCTTGAAGAATTGGAAGTAGGTTTTGGAAAATGTAGTGCAGAATTGCATTTGCTTTGGAATAGTGAGAGCTCTGCTCTATCAGAAAATAGGTTCAGCTGACCCGGCTCCTCAACACTCCAAGCAAAAGACATTGTGCATGACAGAAGTGGAACATAAATCACTTTGATTTCTAGATTGATTTCTCAACTGAGTCTTCAAAACTCGCAAATTCAAAACCAAGTTGTTAGCCAAGAGAAATCAGAGAGCCTTCAATTCCACCCAGACCTCTCTGCTCTTCAAAAGACGGACATGGGCTCAGTCCTAATTCTCAAAACCTGTTCATGCCTCAAAAGTGTATAAACCGTTACTCTACTCTGAAAAAAAAATCAGCGTCTGCTCCACAGAGCCTGTATTTATCCTTCTACATTACCATTATTGACAAAGAAAGTTTATGAATTATTCTGAATAAACCTGTACTTCAAAAAGATTAGACACAAACCATGAGCGCAACCTTGAACAACAGAAGGACAACAGGAATAATGAAGTCAAACTTCTTAAACCTCCGGTCTGGCCTTGTTAAGAGGCTTTTATTGTGTTTTTGTTGCTTCATTTCAAAGGCCGGGATAAACTACAAGTTGAGGGTCGTTGCAATAGTAAGACAGGAGCCATAGCCCTTTACATGCCTTTATATTATTAAAAAAAAATCACAAGAGGTCAATTAAAACCATGAAGTCCATTTGATGTGGACACATCATCACAGAGAGACTTCAAAAAGAGTCGACAAATTAGGAAAATTACAATGAAAAGAGATTTCAAAGAAGAAAAAAACATTTTTACTAACAAGATATATCTGTCTGGCCGTCTGTTCATCAGTCCACCAAAACATCCATCCACTCACCCACTCATCCTCCTAAACTCCTTACCAACTCACCCACCCATCCACCCAAACTTCTTACCAACTCACTCACCCACCCATCCATCCGTCCAAACAAATGCCCACTTACTCACCCACTCATCCATCCACCAAAACAACAACCCACTTGTCCATCCAATTTTCAAAACCTAAAATATTTTCTCCCTCGCTAAACCATGTATTAGGCCAATATGGGGGAGGGAATATATTTGAAGGTTTACATAAATTGTACACACACACACACACACACACACACACACACACACACACACACACACACAGACACACTCACACAACTTATAAATACAGACCAAAAAAGCCTAACAGTGTTACATAAAAACAACTTACAATAATGAATAATTCACGTCTTCCAACAAGAAAGATCAAAACAGGTGTATCTGAACATCAAAGACGACAAATTAAACCAGGGTCTAAATTGCAAAGTGTAATTGCCCACATTATGGTAATTTGTGAGGTGCTCATGCATGCAAATCACAAACCAAACCGCTGACCAAATGAGCCATTCTGCTTGAAGAGTTAATCATTATGTGTTTCGTCGCATTTTACCTTTAGTTTTTACACAAAGAGGTTTATCTCCTAGTGCGGCGAACAAATGCGTGTGTACACTCTGAAGCCGGCGCTTATGTGCAGTGGTGTGTTCCTGCTGTTGTAGAGTATGGTGAGAGTACAGCGGAGTGTAAACTCAAGGCCTCCTGCACTCCTGTCTGATTCAGCTTCCCCTTAGGGCCGGGGGGCTGCCCGGGGCAAAAATCCTGCAGCCTGAAACTCAAAGAGCACCATGGGTACTATGCCTTCACCACCAGCTCAAAATCCGCTCACAAAATTCAACTCTAGAGGACACACCACTCACGGAACACACAGACAGACGCCGCCGGCACACACACACACACACACACGCAAGCAAATTAATATTGCATTCATCCTTGAACTGTGATTCATTCCTAACGTACTTGATAATTGTTCATAAATTGAACCATTTTTTGACTCTAGCCTATCAACATTCTTAAGAGAATAACAATCCGTCTAACCCTTACCCTTGTTGGTCACCCAAACCCCTTATGGCAATCCTAGTTAAGAAATAGATAATTGCTCTTAAATAAAACAACAATTCTTCTGACCCCAACTGTATTTGGTAGCACAAACCAAGTCTTAAGAAGTCAATGATTGTTCCTAAATATATGTATATATTGTTCTTCATTGTTGCACACCCTGTCCATTATTCATCTGTAATTTACTGTATATTTTCCATACACCTGTATGTTTCTATATATTTTTCACATCTTTTATTTATTTCACAACTGTAAATATACCTCATATGCACTTCTGGTTAGATTCTAACTGCATTTCATTGTCACTGTACCTTGCACAATGGCAATAAAGTTGAATCTAATCTAATTTAATCTAAATAGAACAATTAATCTAATCCCAACCCTAGTTGGTAATCCAAACTATGACCCCAGCTAACCGAGTAACCATGTAACTCTTAAACATGTGAACAATTATTATAACCTTTGCTGCTAACTAAAACGACTCATGCTAACCCCCAACCCTAGGTTATAATTTAGAACATTTCTTCTTAACCCTAGTCGGTAGACCTAACCCTAAGAAACGTGGCTGTTATAGTCAGAGGCGTTTCTTGCAAATGGCTTTGAAGACCAAGCAAACGCTGGTGACAGTAAGAATCCGCGATGACAAGCGATAATTGTGGCCGTGATGTTGCCGTAAAGCCAATTTGACGAAAAAAGCGGCAGAGGAGGTTTTCTCATTAGCGCTGGCGATCAGGCCCTGGTCCTGATCAGGCATGGCAGATTGAGCGCTAACACGGCTAATTACTGTGGGAACCTGGGACCGGAAAGTTTGAGGAGAAAGGAGGGGGTGGTTCTTTAGTGTTGCACCTTCTCCTAATAAAACACCAAATCGTCTGACAAGCAATTTCTCAAAGCACCTTTATGTCTGCAATTACTCACTGGGTGACACCTCGGCCTCATGCAGCATTAACACATGACTCCATACTGTTGTGCAGCTCAGGGGAAAACATCACGACACTCACCTCCAAAAAAAAAAAAGGAAAAACAAACTCATCATGCCTGGCTGCATTTGGACTCGAGATGCATGAACTCAAAGTCAGGTGCACATTTGTGCCCCGGATCCCACGCGCACTCAGTGTAGCATACCATTTGCCTTTGTGACGTGTCTGACATCCCACCTGCCGGCCCACCACTTAGGAGGGGCGAGTCGCACTGAATTACTTAAGCTCCGTGAAGCACCGCAGCCTGGAGGAAACTCCACTAGAGTTGGAGATCTCCACTACAGCTTTCATGAATGAGCCAAGTTCTGTTGCGACAGTTTGCTCACTGCTAGCAGAACTAATGGAGCTAATCTGTGGTCTAAAGGTCGAGTCGGGGAAGATTACATTGCGGACTTGACAAGTTGACCTTATCATGACTAATGCCCCTACACTTCCCAACACCTGGCTGGAGAGGCGTGCGTTTACCTTGGTGTTCGGAGAGGGAATTCTGAGACGTCAGGGAGACGGAGTAGCACCACAAACTCCTGCTAACCACAATTGGTCCATATACTTGAGGATTCCAGATGCATTATTTTTACACAGATTTCCCTCTAACACCAAACAGAGCTGGCTGAAATGTCAGCATGGCCGCAGTGGCAGGTTAAGTAATGTGTCCCTCACAGCTAAAGCAGAAAGGCTCTGACACTGCCGTGGTCCCCCTGTACCCACCTGGCCCCAGCAGATCCATAACCCTGTGCCTAATGGAAATGTCAGAAGGACTGTTGAGATGCAGTCATGAGTTGGCGTCCCTCCCAAGGCAAGCGTGCCAGCACACACAAACACACACACACAGACACATATAGAATAAAAAAAAAATCACACAAAGACACACGACAGGCCATGTCACAACCAGACTCCTCGCTCTCTCACTGACAAACTGTGCTTGGCAGAGGCCCTGCCTTCCTCTCAGTAACAATTCCCAGCCATGCGAGAACAGAGACCACCCACTGGAAAGATAAAAAAAACGAAACAAAAAAAACCCAGCATGGGGCAGATTCTAGTTTTATATAGCGACTAAAAACAGGCTCAGGTAGTGTCTGAAGCGTCAGTTATTTAGTACAAACAACAATTTGGTGGGAAACGTTATGTACTTTAAATAATTTTTATTACAGGTCTAAATCAAGGGAAAACTGTCCAACTGAAGACCTTGTGGGGTTCGTTCGAAATTTCACATTCCGAAAATCCGGTACACATTTTTCCAGAAGGCCCCCAAAAATTGCATTAAATCTAGACGCCTGACTTCGCTGTTTATAATTGGCAGGCCTAGAAAATTATAGAAGCAATGTATGAAAAGCTGGACGTCAATGTATGTTTTAAACAGATCCATATTTTAGTTTCTTTAAACCGTTATCTCAATTTCTGTGTTTTACGCTAGTCTGAATTTCACAATGGGGTTTTAAATGAGCGCTCAAGTTTGAAATGCTAAAAACACCTGATCTTTTTTGAACAAGGCCGGCACGCTGCATGTTTTATCCTTCTGTCTTTGTCCTTTGTCATGAATCACCGGGCAGATGTCCATAACAGCAGGCTGCAACAGAAACAGTGGGACTGAGGAGGCAGCGCAACCAGATCGCACTCCAGCGTCCGGTTTGGTTGCTAAATCTGCTCTGCTGATCTCTCTCTAGAGACTTAGAGCTGAGAGAGCCATAAACACCACGTATTTGTAAAAAAGTCCAAAAGAGCCATACCTAATGTTTACAACTAAATACAAGTAAATTTATGCATTTTGGTAAAACTCTTATGAAATGCAGGACAAGAAGTATCTCAAATCGTTTTGATAACATTCAAGCGTGTGTAAATTGTCTTCACGCTCATGTGGCTCGTTTTCAACATTTAATTCTGACATGAATGGATTGAAATACAGGAGAATTTTTAACGTTATTATATATTTTTAAAGCTTTGTCTGCGAGAAATATACAGCCACCAGAAGAGCCATATTAGACTCGACCCCTGATCTAGAACCTGATCAAGTCTAAACCAAGTTCGGAAATACAGCAGGTTACATGTACAGACACTGAAAAATCGAATTCTTTTCAGTTTCCAATGCTCTTGTTCCATTATTGTGTCACAGGGATATGAAACTGGACGTCTTCTGAAAGCATTTTAGTGACCTGTGGGGCATTCTGGCACAAAACCAAAGAAAACAGGCTCATAAGACCCCAACAGGGCCACAAACAGGTTCTCTTGCCTGAGCCTGACTAATAATAATGGATGCATACATTTTTGCTGCTTTTTGTGCCTATTGTAATTCTAAATAGAAGTATGTTTGAGAACGAATAGAGCAGCTGATTTACGCAGACAACACTTGCAGAACTGAAATAAATTACTGCTCGACAGCCTCCGATTGCCATCAGGGACTTAGAAAGTCACCAATTAGAAACATGTTTCTGTGATTAGCTGAACTCAGTGGGCCAGCAATCATGTCACGCTGAATTCTGTCAGATTCTCAATCTTTCTGCCGCTAAAGAAAGACTTCTAATCACAGCAGACCACGTACAACACGTTCATTTCTTCTTTCGTTTGAGTAGAGATAAGTTTTATTTTTCTTTCCCAGAAGGATCCATTTCTCAATGTCAAACATTCCCCTTACAAAGCTCATGGGAGGTTGAGCAGAAGGTTTTCTGTGGACCTATAGCTCCTGGATGAATGTGAAGAGATAGATCAGTTCTTGGCATGTTCTAGCTGAACATATGTCATGATCTGTCAGTGTAGTCTTAGTTACTGCTGGTCTTGCTCTGTCACCAATGTGTTAGTGAGTCTGTTTTTGGCTTCTTCGATTCACAGAACCGGCGAGATTTGACTGGAGCCAATCCAGGGTTTTCAGAGAAGTGAAAAAAACAACACATTCGGATCCAAAAAATGATCTAACTGGCAAGAAGAAAAGCATCAGATGTGACGGATTAAGAATCCCGACAACAGTTTGCTTTATGCACATTATCGACTAATTGTCTTGAAAATTGTTTTGTCTCAGAGACATGTTGGAGTTAGTCTTACTAAATATCAAAATGAGCAAATTCGGGTATTGAAGGTCCATTTCTTTTCACATGATTCTTCTCTGTGACAGGTTAATAAAACAAACCAGGAGAACAAACCAGTGTTAGACATAATGGAGTGTTATAGAAAGCCAAACGCTATGCCAATCAAAACTGTGAGGTTTTGTTCTCGGAGGATTCTTTTAATAAAAGCTGAAATCGAAAGCAAAAAAATTAATTGACATGGTTTTCTCTGACCTTCTAGTAATAGAAAAAAAAAACATGAGCAAAAATCTCTGAAGGTGGCTGATGTGAAATATCACGAGTGTTTGCACTTTAGATGCGGGATTGTTAATACTAAGGGTAAAGTCATGGCTTTTTAGGGTGGTCAGGGGCAAATCTGGCTTTGGTTTGAAATAGCTTGTGTTGTTAGAGAAAGGTTCTGAAAATACCATTTAATTAACTTCCCAATAGAGTCAACAGGGGGGGGGGTGAAAGTTGACAGAAAGCAAATACATGACCAGAAAGAACAGGGGTTGAATGAAACGTAGAGAAGCATGATTTGATCTGCCTGATATCACGGCTACCACAGCTACCACTCAAAGCTTGGGTTTATTTTTTGAATTAAGGATTATAGAATAACGTAAAATCACTACACTAGAGTAAATTGAAGTCACGGTGGAAGGGAAAACTACTGTAAGGTATGTCTGTCATCCAGCCAATTTGATGGGCGCTAAATGAAATATCATTAAGGTAATCTTAGTAGTGGAGGCAATTTGTCATAAAAGCGTTCCGTTTATACTCACATTTTTGGCCTCTTGCATGTCTTGCCAAATCCAGAAGCTTGTCTGAGGAAATTGAGTGATTTGGAGTGACCAAATTCAGTCCCAGGAGTTCAGTCATAAAAAAATGAAAGACCATGTAGGATCTGGTCGACTACGTCCAAGACGGATGAGCAACTGACAATTGTGAACTTCAGCAAGACTGATCACGAGCCCATGGGAGTTCTAGAATATGAAACTTTAGCTCGGTAGTAGTGAACAATCCAAACCAGTGACCATATTAGCAGATAGTGTCTGTAGGACATCTACAGTGGTCACACCTCGATGGAACATATATTAAACATCATGCTTCTGGGGTCTCACGTCTGGGTTTCCACATCTTTTGTATGATAATTTCACACAACTGAGAACAAATCTTAAGCAACTTTGAGCCATCCTTGTAAACCTGTAATTATTTTTCTTCACAAGTCAAAGTTGTGTGCGCTTTTAATAGGTTTCGATTTAATCACCACCAGATCTAAATTCCACAAGGTTTTCCTATTCATTATAGCAATTAGAATTACAGATCAAGCAGAGGTGTCGTCTTCAGACAGAACGCATGACATTTTCATCTACACATTAGTTTGCTCTCTCCTACGCAGCGTCTCGCTTTAAAACACAATGACAAGACCTTGTGGCTTGGCCATCTTTGCTGTTTCCCTGACATGGGCCACGCCAAATGAGACCCATCATCTCGCCTGGATAAAGCAGGAAGCCGGAAACTATTTCAACGACAACAACCTTGAAGCATTTGCAAGACGCAAACCCATGTCGGAACACATCCGAGAGCAGGAAAACCCTCTGAATTGACAGACAAGAGTCGTCACGCTAATTTGGAATTACTGATACGTGAAGAGCACGCGCACCAACGTCGGGCATATCAAAGATCATGGAATGGGAGTTTAAGCATACCTCACTAGAGGCAGGAAGTAACTGGTTGTTATGTGAGTGTGTCAGAGGTCTGACAGATTGGTTTGGACAGGAGAGCATGAGGGCTGCCACACAGCATTAGACTCAGGGCAAGAGAGTATACGGCGCTCAGGAAGCCCACACATAGAGGCAATCAGAGATATAATACAGCGTCCCTTCTCTTTCTCGCTGTCTTTCTCTTGGGGGTCAGACAGACACTGCAGGGAGAGTCTGTCAGTACGACTCAGGCTTTGAACCCTCTGTGGAGACCATTCAACGCGAGACGGACATAAGCAACACCGACTAGAAACAGGTAGGCTGAAAGTAATAAGGTGCTAGTCATTTCTTTGAACCGTTAAAACGCAATTCCCTAAGACAACGCAATGGCCTCTTTGACCGCCAAGATAGACGTCCGTGTTACTGTGCCCTCAAAAGGCTTTGGAGCTGGGGAGTTGTGGTCCGGTGGTGGAGAAGTGGACTTGCGTCCAAGAGGTTGCAATTTCAAATCCCACTCTGGCTGGTTCTACAAATGAGTGTCCTTGGGAAAGACACTGACCCCCACATGCCCCCCGAGACGCCACTGCTCCGGGTTTGTTTGTGTGTGTCTGTGTTTACTTAACCGTGTGTGTGTACTGGATGTTTGAATGCAGAGTGGCCTCCCTAGTGGCCATTACTCCAACTAACTCACTTGATGAAATGTGAACTGTTAGTAAAAATGCCTGAAACCAACACTTAAGCCTTTAGATGAGTTTCTTTATTTGACCGTGGAAAAAAAATCAAACAGGGCAAACATTATTAAGAAAAAACAAAACAAAACATAAACTCTGGCCTTTGAATGAGACCCACAGTTTCTTGCACTAAAACAACTTGCATCAACATCTAAGAATACGCTGAACTGTACATAGCAAAGCACTGAAGACAGCATTACCAACACTAGCGGAGGTCAAGAGTGGTAATGCACAACACAAAATACAATTCCAACTCTGACCCCACTGTCTGCTGACACACAAAAACCAGAGCTAGAAGTGTCGTCATACGATGTAATTTAACCAATGAGCGAATGACTCAACCAGCAAATTTTGTTATGCTTTCTAATAAGAAAAGAAAATCAATGTCACTTTCATTTAAGGCTGAATACCTGTGCTATTGTCTAAAAACACTTACAAAGCATTTGCCTAATTCCAATTGATTGCATTCTTTTTTATTGACAAGGTCTCTTTGTAATCTATTGCCAAATGGTGTGTTTGCATATACGTACATTTTGATTTAAGATATTGAAAGAATGGGAGGGAATTTGTCAATATGGGCACAAGGAACCATATCGGAATTGTGCAATTGAATTTAATAATCCTGTGATTAAATCAAGTTACACACACAGTGAACACACACAAAACTGGAGCAGTGGGCAGTCTTGAGCCATAGTGTGTGTAGAGCATGTTGGGGTCAGTGTCTTGTTCAAGGACTCTCAGTTGCCTGACCAGCCCGAGTGGGATTCGAACCTACAACCTTTTGGATACAGGTCTAATTCTCTACCTAGCATAAAAAACCTACTTAAATTCCCTAAGGGAATGAGATGCTGCGTCTGTACTAACCCTAGGCCTACAAATATAATTTAACAAAAGCTTAAAACATTTGTTGATAATAGCTTTACAATTCGCAATACTTTAACATCATCAGTACTACTTGATTTCTTGCAAAGACGTGAAAGAGCTTTCCCAAACTATCGAAAACCCAAATTGCGCTTGTTTGTGACAATCAATGAAAGAAGCGACGCGTATCACTCTCATTCTATCGCTTTCCGCGGTTTCTATAAGGACAAGCGGCGAGCGTCTTTTTCGACAGCGGAGTAAAACCATCTCAGAATGGTGTAGAGGCGGCGAGCTTTTGTGTTGTCTTGTTTTTTGATTACTTCTGACTGGAGCAGCAGGACCCACAGAGATAAAAGAGAAGCTGCAGCCGTCTGAACACATGCTGCCTGCTCTCGGGGTAGAAAGCGGCGGCTGGTGAAGGGGGCAGCAGGTGAATCTCCGGCTCGCATTCATCACTGCTATACATCAGCAGACACATATGATCTGCCAAAGCATCAGCCGTCTCCCTGGTCCATATATTAGCAGCTCTGCTTGGCACACTCTTCTCTTTAGATTCATTTTTGGTTAACTGGGAGATAGTAGAGTCTGGAATTATGCGGTAGAGTACTGCTGACTTTGCTGGCTGTATTAACATAGAAATGTGAGACAAACAGCCGGAGCGTGGTGCGGTTAATTAGATGGGATGCCAGAGGTATGGGACCCTCATCCCTGGGGGCTTAGCACTGCTGAGATGCACTTTCAGCCCCAGATAAGGTATTTGGAGGCAAGTAACGTCAATTTACATCACCCATCAGGTGTCATGCTAGGTTACAGCTCAAGCTTGACAGACCCCCACTGCGCTTTAGGTCTTTTAAGTCTTGCTGACAGTCCAAAGGCCGGTTTTCCCAGTGCCTGTGGCCTGTGCTCTGCAGACTGAGGGGAAATGAGGTCTGTCAGAAGACGGGGATTAATCCTCTGCTTATCTGAAGTGAGAAGAAAAAAATCAAGCAAAGTATATCTGTATTTTTTTTCCATATTGGTAGTTCCTCACTGACACGCTCTGTGTATTTGCACCTTCTGGTTGCTCAAATATGACACAATGTTGGTTTGATCCACAAGATTGAGTCTGCAGGGCTCAGAAACTATTTTCATGGCTTTCGGCATAGTCAATATGTTTTGTCATAGATTTTTTAATTTTTTTTAAATTGTAATGAAATATCATATTTATAGAGATTAATGTTTTTAAATGATGTATATTGTAACCAATAACAGTTATATATATATATATATATATATATATATATATATATATATATATATATATATATATACCATCATGGCTGCTTGCACCTATATTTTTATTGTATAATTGTCACTTTGCTGGGTGTGTGCACAAGGACGCACACACACAGAAGTATCAAGTACCTGCATAACTACAAAGCTTTGAACTCTTTTAAATACCTTAATTCCTTTTTTAATGGCACAATCCCTGCACAGAGGATTTTAAACACAAGCAACAAACTTCAAAAGACTAAAAGAAAAAAAAAAGTAGTAGACTATGAGTCACTGAGAAAAACAGATGATTAATTTCAGTCGAGGAAAAGTAATTCTTTTTCTCCAGTGTGGAGAAACATTTCAAGCGAGGGCAATCTCCACGCGTCCTGCGTTTACCACCAGTTTCCAAGTGAATAGGATCAAGAGCGCTGCATGTTGACTCGAAACGTAATCCCAGTCAACATTCATAGGCTTCGCATGCAATCTGGATGTTCCGCGGAAACTGTCTATGAGGAATGATTGGAAATCAGGGAAAGGATCGGAAGAGATTTGCCCTTTATGGGTGGGAAAATAAAGTCTAACAAAGGGTTCTTAGGAATGGGGGGGTGGGGTGGAGGCTAAGTATGCTAAAAAAATAAAACCCAACCCTGCCATTAGCGATGTCAGTCATCACTTCGCTAGTTTTGGGGAAAGTGCTTTGACATTTGTATGCTGCACTTTGAAAACAAACCGTTCGCTTGCTCTGATTGCGGAGTATGATGCAATCAAACAGATCATCAGCAAACAGCATTCCCTGTCCTCAATCCCGACATTTTTTTCGATCAATCTAGTCAAGCAGTCAAGGTGACTGCCAGGGTGAGTGGTTCGTTCTCCTAATCGTACAAAATAGAACATCTTTTTCCCGCCGGTGAGATGATTCTGAATCTTTTGATTGTCACCGCGATGGAAACGCTAATTGGATTTAAAAAAAGGTATAACAAGAGTTCTTCTTGATTAGATTCTGTCTCGCTGACTTTTATTTGACAAATATGACAATCAATGCCGAAAGCGAGACACCATGCTCCAAAGCTGATGGTTTTTACGCGTTTGCTCATATTAATTAAGCAGGAAAACATTGTATGAATTACTTTTAACGGGTATAAAAAAGCAATGGAATATCACTTTTCCGCAGGAACTAAGTTGATCTAATGAGAAATGCTTTAGCTGAATGCTTGGCGGCCTCGGGACCCTGCAGAAACAATCAATGTGTTTTAGCCATGTAAAGTACAGAGCTGATAATGCAGTGGCATGAAATGTGAGACAGATCGATGGCGGTGTGGAAGCGCATTACGGCAATGAAACAATCCTTTTACTAAAGCCTGCTGCGACTCATTTACACTCTCTGATCGAACTGTCGTTCTGCAATCGGGCTTTTCTTTCGCATCTGCATTTTAGAAACAGTTTAATGCAGAAACGACATGGAAACTGACGCCTGATGATTAATGAGCTTAAACTCCTAGAATAAAGAATGTGGCGGCACGGTGGCGTAAAGTTCGATATATGAAAATGTGTGAATGGAAATAAGTGTGAATGTCTTGTGATTAGTAACCAATCCAGGGGGCGTGCCCCGCCTTCCAGCCCAGAGTTTCTGTAATTGGCTCCAGCTCCCAGTGACCCAGAAATGGTAAAGGCAATTAACAGATGGAAATTTGATCCTAAGATAATCTTTAAATGAAGATAAAATATATAACAGTCATCTTCATGGCCCAGAAAAATCAGTAGATGGGGTATTTTATAAGCAGACAATTAGATAAAACATGTTGGTGGAAGATCTGAGAAGTGCTCTGCACCTTTGACAGTTCTTTGGTATTAAGGTGAAATGCACGCAAACTTCTGTAGGCAAAGCGAAGCGGAATGTTCCTCTAAATTCTTCAAACATCTGATGTTAAGTAAACACCGCACTCTGACTGGTTTTTTTTTTATAGCTCATGAATCCCTGTAAGGAAAAACAGTCTGTAATTATATATTACGGCTTCTCTGGGGCAAAAACAAATATAGAGTGAAAACTCACTTCAGCGTTCCTCGCGGATTTAAAATTTTAACTCGTGTATGTGTGTTTGTGTTCTATGTGCACGTATGCCATAAAACAATACTACAACTAGTATCCAAAAAGTTCAAATGCGCATAAATAATTCACCCGCCGCAGTCAGAATGCATTCGTTGGCCACTTTTACAGGGATCTCAACCTCTTTTGAATAGGTTCTCACTTTCTCGCTTCCTGTCCATCAAAGCACGATATTCTCTTTCAGTCTGATAGAATGTCCTGCACTGGGCTAAAAGCAGACAAGCAATCTGATCTTGGTACGGTTTACCGAAGACTCCAGCAGATCCATCTGAAATCTAGAGAGCACAACATTTGACAATGAGGACAATGAAGAACCCAGTCTCCATAGTAACATCCAGTTTTGCGGACTTGAAGTAATTTTGTTGTCAAAGCTTTTGATGCCGCGATATTTAAAGACATTGACCGTTTCAGCCAATGACAGGCCAGGAACCTAATGGCTTGTATTACTGAAGGACTTCCAGCCGTGTGCTGATGTTATAATCACAGAACTCTCCGACTTTGCCATCTCCGACTTCATTTCTGAAAGATCTGCTGTAAGCAAGAGTTAAGCTTTCATCTGCGCCATTTACGTCTCTAATCATAGACCATCAAAGTACTTCTGCCCATGTTACCTTGTTTTCATCCTTGAGACCAGGTTCTTAGACTTCTGCTAGTGAATGACCTACATTGTTTGAGGTGTGGTCCTTTAAAATTAAGCATATTATGAAAAAAGAGGTTGATTCAAAGTACGATGCAACTAAAAGCGTCTTTCTGTGCATCCGTTAATGAAAAACAGTCAACATGCTTTTCAATAAAGCGCCATCGTGCCGACTTCATTACCAGGAGAACATCATCAGCACATCGACAAGCGCTACACCAGCCAACAACACAACAGCCGTCAGGTCTGTCAAAGCTGCTGCAGAAGACTTGAAAAAAAAGATACAGTAATCTCATTATTTTTTGCTATAAAATTATGTTTTTATTATTGCTTTAACACAGAACAGTGGTGGTCAAACTTTCTATTTACTATGGGGTATAAAATAACAAAAAATATACACATATACAAATATGAACTATACAAAATTTAATTTGATAAAAGAATAAGATACTTTACATTTAATAATCATTCATTGTTGGACTCAATACACGGGATTTACTGTATATTATTATTGTGCTGTTGTTCTTCCTTTTGCAAAATTCCAAACTTCATTTCATCATAACACTATGAGATTAGTCTTTAAATTTCTCTTTTGTCGCCTGAAGGTCGTCTCAGATCCGAAGCCATTGATTGTTTTTAAAGGTAATAATAAGAATGTACAAATATGACTTTTTTTTTTTCAAACGGACATCAATTACTCATTAAATGTGTGAAAATGTAAATAAAAATGCGGACACAAGTAACAACTTCACAACCCGGTTATGGCCCGCGGGCCGCATGTTCACTGTCACTTTTCCAGATAAACTTTAATTATCCCGCAATGAAGAAATACTAAAGACATGTTTTTGTTTTGCATTTCTTTTCAGCACTTTCCAATTGTCCTTCTTTTTTCTGTGGAATGTTTATTGCCACCATTTCTGGTATGTCTCTCTCTTTGTTATTTTGTTTTTTCACGGAGCAAGAGCAGTCCTTCTTTGCTTCTTGAAAAAACCTTTCCAACAATACCTGCCCTATATCGTCTGGGCACAAACAATCCGAGTCTTTTTCTCATTTGAGTGTCCATATTGTTCCAGCCTGTGGTTTTGGAGCATCTCAGGAATGGTGACGGTCGGAGAAACATGGTCATTGTCGATATTTTCTTCCCATTAAGCCTTTTCCAGACACCGACTTGCATCTTTACATTCCCTTCACAAAGACCTGAATGCTCAACCGCTGGTCTGACAACATCTCATTACACCGCGAGGTATTAACAATGCTCTCAGCCAGACGAGCATCTCAAAAAAGCAAATGCCATATGAGCTTCCACACATTAACACAGGGGGTCTCAAGTTTTCATCGCTCGCATCCATAGTTGTGATTCCTAAGCGGTGGTCTACTGTACAACACTGTAAGAAACCAATAACAACTTGCTTTCTTTTCCAGCAAGGTGTGTATCGAGAAGCTCTGTACTGTATATACAGCGTTCAGAATTGATAACAAGCTGGTGTCCCGGTGGTCTGCCATCAACCCCCTCCACCCCTCATCACTCTCCCAAGAGAGCGGCAGAAACCCCCGGCAGCCCGGAGAAATTTGACAGCTTCATCAGAACCACGGAGAACCTGTCAGAGCCGCTGAGTTTGCACACTCGCCTCCATTATCCGCGAGGAACCACGTCACACACAAACACTAATGACCCGATCCCACACACACACCCTAATTACCCCACACACACCGTCTCGACCTGGAGAAATTACTTATCGACTCCAACCTGAAGGTTATATGATGAGCCGTTGTTATGGCCAGGAGAGTTTGATACTGCAATGTGTTTTCACGCCGTTGACAAGAAATTCAATACAGGTTTAATTTTATTATCCCAGATTTGCATAATGATTGCTCTGCAGTGTAATATTCCTCTCACTATGCTAGTCTTTAGATGTGTAATTACTTGTTTAGGTCGTGTGTGTGTGTGTTTTGCCAGGATCATCTACAAATCAGCTAAAGTCAATAAAGTTGCTTGAGGAATTATGCAAATAGTCTGAGTTTCATCATGAAACTTTCTTCTTTTGAACACCTTGCTCAGTGCAACGCAATTATCATCTTTATAAGAACTTATTGTCCTCAGGTTTGAGTAACACAAGTTTCGGTTACAGTAACATTAAAAACTGCTAAAATAAATCATTATGAAACCAACTAAATGTGTAATAATGCAGATGAATCCATCAGAGTGTTGAATAATAATACTAACTTAGCCATTTCTAATAGCTGAAAGAAGTATGTGGTAGTGTAAAGTACTAGCGTAAATGGACTTTGTTACTGTACTTAATTATTTATGGGCTACATTTGTACTTGTACTTAGTATAAACAAATATAAGAAACAAATATTTTACTCTACTTGACTACATTTGTGATACTTGTGATACACATGGGCAGACGAGGTCATATGGCCGTCTGCAGGGTGCTGAAGGTACTGTATGCTATTCACGAGCTAAATCACATGAACGTGGATTAGCGACTGCACTCTGTTTGTACATTTTCTTTTTTAAAGACCATTTTTTCCCTAATTCTGCATAGCGACTTTGCGTGGGTCTTGAACTAAGAAAAGCGCTATATAAACAAAACTGGAACATGAACTTAAACTCGATTTGAGCTTGACATTTTGTTCTTTTTTTATCTATTTTGTGTGGCCGTTACATTTCAGTCCTATATTTGGAAATAAAACCTCATAAATAAAAGTGAAATGTCTTTTTTTTTTTTTTGTTTTGTTTGTCAGTGCAAGTTTAACAATAAAACTATAAATTGAATACTCCACAACTTTTACTAAAGTCTTCTTGGAATTGGTGACTTATATAGAGTACTTTTAATCAAGTATAGTTTTCAGGTACTCTTTACACCTCAGGTTGATGATCCGATCACAGGACACTTCATACTGAAGGTCCTCCAGAGTGAGATGAGAAGAATGGTGGAAACGTTCCTCTTTTTCCTCTGGCTCTACCTGTGATTATACAGCTAATAAAGTCGGTTCAGCTATTACCTGCCTTGTGCATTACAAATTGGTACTGAACCATCCCTGTGGCATGGCTTCGGAAACACAAAAGTAAATGAAGCATTTCTGAAAAGTAAGAGGTGGGTGGAAGACTCACTTTGAAATTCAGAATCATCAAAATCAAAAAGAATGTAGTAATAAATGCACAGGATGTGTAGGAGTCATAGGTTCTGACATTTTACTCTACATTTGGCTTTAAAAATGCTACACTGTGCGAGATTTGAAATGCAATATGGATTCCCGGAAAACCAATTTGTTACATGAACTTAATTTTTTTTTATTTAAGTACGGACGTCTGAGTCTGTAGTGCGTCTTCTTTCTTCGACTAACGCGGTGAGCATTCACTAAGCATAATTTCAGTCGGCATGAATATTTCTCAGTTTCGCACCTTCCTTCATTTCCACTGTCACCACTTTCCTTAAACAACATCCAATTACGCCTCCACACAACACTTCATCTACAAAAATCCATCTGGCAAACCAACACATGTGCTTAGGCTACCCATCAGATTGGGTCTGCAACCCGCAGGAGCTTTTAGGGGTTGCACAATTCGTCCTGCAAATATTTTAACAGGCCCTTGGTCCATAAACGCCATTTAATCGCCGACACGGATAGCAGTTCTTTCCCACTGATGTTTTGGACTGTGCTCAGAATGCCTTATCAGCTCACACAAGCCTGAAAAATCGTTGGATATGTGGCGGACTTTAAGGTCAGCCTGAACTGTGCTGGGAATTAGACTGGATCCAACATATTCATTTTGGGTCAACCGTGCCAAGCTGCTAATTAGGATCCCATTGCTGCCAGCAGAGCGTTTGGGCCGGGGATGGAGCTAGCGCTATTATTGACACGGCGGTAAGAATATCCAAACCGCCAATGTATGTTGCGCTTTTGTTTGGGAGCACCTGCGTCTGCATTGTGGGCTGAGTGGAAAGAATCCATTTGCACGTTTAAAAACTCAAATGCTGGCGCAAGAAGACCGCGCTCTTCAGCTCTCGGAGCTGTGGAGGTGAAGGTGAACACAGACAGATAGGTGACTAGCTCAAAGCAGCTGCTATCAGCCTGCAGCAGGAGTCAAACGTAGACCTCCGCCTGCCAAGCAGTCAAGAGCTCTCACCTCCCAGACAGCTGAATCCTGGCAGCCGCGGCAAAGCTAGCATTACAACAGCAGCTGGGTGCATGAATGGTAGCAATTACAGCCATTAGGATGTTTAATTAACAGATTGCTGTCAGCCCAATTTTAAGTCTTGCCTCCGACAACCTCTCGGTCCTTTTAAAAGAAGATGGATTCATGTGCTAAGGTGCTGAAAAGTGTGAGATTCCCATACGCAGTGGTACACGAATGTTCTAGATAAGGAAAATCCCGAGTAACACAATGGGTCGCCACGAAGATGTCGGCCTAGGTTTTGAAATACGAAAGTAGCGCGTCTGTTTCTTACCGCTAGCACAAATTGAGATTGTCCGCATTATCATTATATACTGTACCTTTACAAGCATCTGCCTAAGGGAAAACTAAACAACTGCTTTGTGACCTGTTTTTATTACCGTATTTCCTGGACTATAAGCCGCTACTTTTTCATAGGTTTTGAACCATGCGGCTTATACAAAGGTGCGGCTATTCTGCAGATTTTGTGATAATGAAGATAAATACGGTATATACCGTTTATTTTCTCTTTTTTTCTGTCCCGTTTTAATCAGCAAAGTTGCTGCCGTGTTAAAATGCAGGTTAGGAAAGAATCTATTTAGTTACATACATGTACATTTACAATTCAAAATCGTTCATAGAGCGGATGCGGCTAATATACAGGTGCGGCTTATAGTCCAGAAAATACGGTAAATTTATTATCAATATTTTAGCATTTTTACAAAAAAAAATAATTGTCTGGCTTGTATTAGATGGATAACATGTAAAATGCGGCTCAGCTAACAAAATATTCGCCGAACAAAACGCAAGGATTAATTTCGTAAGTTGGGGTACCACTGTAGCGGAATTGGTTGATTCAAAATTATCATTGGGAACCAAAAGTACCCAGTATAAAAATCTATATTGGTCTGTTTAAAAGCTGTGGTCCATATGCCACATTTAGTTTAATGGATTCAGCAGAGACAGAAGACAATTCAAAACCAAAAACTAGCAAAAAAAAAGTGAAACAGAAGCACAGAAACTATTTTTTTCTGTGGTGAATCTTATCACGAGCTGCGCACAATCTTGTCGATGCCCATCACATAACGCAGAGGCTTATGGGAGATTGAGTTGCACTTTTTTTTTCACTTTATGTCAGAATAATTCTTCCACCAATTAAATGATCTGGCTAGAACTAACTCATTCCAAGATTGTCTTTTAAGCATTGTATAAAATGCCTAGGCAATGTGTGAAATCAATGTAATCTATCTATCAAGACTGCACTATTTTGTTAAAAAACCTAATTGCGATTTTTCTGAAAAGTAAATTTGCTACTTTTAAAAAAATTTTAACACTGAAAATTTTATTCAGACACGCTCACATGTAACAATGAAGTCACATGTAACATAATTGGTCAGCAAATTTACCGCCTGAGATCTACAGAATCAATGCGTTTCCGCGTTAGGGTCGCACAACTGCGCCATACTGATTTAAAGTACATTGCTATTTCTGATTGGTCAGCAAGCAAAAAACGAGAGATTCAACTATTTTGATTGGATAGTAGGTATGTCACTCAAATGTCAGAGTCGGGGGATAAAACCTCAGCCTCTTGAGGTTCAGTTATTGCAGGAGTTAAAACCTCAATATCGATGCGATTAAGGTTAATCGTGCAGCCCCACTATCTATCTATCCATCCATCCTTCCATCCATCTATACCATCTATACTAGCAACTAGTGAATGTTTCAAATTTTCTAGCTGTTTTCACGTCCACGTACAGAATTCCACATTGCAGACACATTCAAATTAAACTCAAAACCTATTCCAAATGCCACGGTAAAGACAGCAAATATCAAAGTTCTGAGAAATCGTCTTTGAATAAGAATTAAAATATTAAAATTCACATCCTTGCATTTTCAAGCAACTTCATCGATTGTTTCAATCCAAAACTGAGAAAATCCTGGAGCAGTATTAACAGAGAAACACGAACCAATAATAAGCTGAAACCCAAAATAATTTAAAAATAATAAGGTGTGATTATTCTGCAATTTACATTTCGCAGCTTCATTTATCCAGCAGACGCAGCCCCTGTGAACTGACACATTTAATGGAAAACAATTACCATACTCTTATTTCCTTCCCTACATCCACAACAAGAGTAATCTTTGCTCTCGACAGGGACCATTCCGCTAAAAGACCCTGACCAGGACGTAATAACAGAGGAATTGTGAAAAACAGCCGGAAGCTGAGAGCAAGCACGTCTTCATAGCGTGTGGCACTTGTCTCTTGCTTATAAGCAGAGCCGTTTAATTGAATCTGAAAGTCTAATTAGCATGAATCAACTGTGAAGATGATCCATTCCTCTTTTGCAAGAGGCGGTGCAACTTTACCACAAGACATTTCGGACCCCGGCTAACCCCTGTTTACTCCACAAACCCCTACAGCAAACACCTCCTTCTAAGAGCCACCAAATCTTGAGAGGCGTCTTAAGAGAAGAGAAACAAATGAGCCGCCTGTGTGTGTCTCGCAGGTTAATTATAATACAAGTTGTGCAAGTCGGTATTTGCATACCATCTTCCGTCTACTACTACACCTCTTGGTGAGAACACAAATACACCACTGAGTGATTCTTGAGTTGTACCCACTCTAGGACAGTGTAAAGTTCATTACTAGCTCACTCCCATTGGTCTAAATACAGTAGCTTTCCACTTAAGGACTCATGTTGATTCTAGTACGTACTTGACCAGGAGGTGCGTACTTAACTCAAACCTAACTTGTGACTTTTACTTGAATATTAGATAAAAAAACAGAGCGTTAAATATGATTTCTGAATGAAGTAGAGTATATCTCCAGTAGAGGGTGCTATGAGTCCACTTGCTATGTCCTTATATGGGCATATTTCGGTTTTCAGGGTCTCAAACAGATAGAGAACAGAATTCCCCATGTGCATTTAATTTATTTTTATTTCTTCCAGTGTTTTTTAGCCACCGCTAAGTGTTGCTGCATAAATAAAGTTTTATGTATTTCTGTTATTCGGGCAAATTTGTTATTTCTATACTAGACAATAGTCAAGACTAATGTTTGTCAGAAGCGCATCTCTAACTAAAGAAGACGTATTTCCATTTATGTGTGATTGTTCATGATATTTGAAATATGCGTATATAAGCAGCCTCCAAGTTTTTGCTCTTCTAAAATAAAAAAGGGGTGCTTATAATTGAGTAAATATGGTATATTTGGTATTTTATAGTAGGTAGATCATTTTGAGTTAGTTTAAAAGTAATCTGAGTGCTCGTCTTAAACTAACCAAACCAGGGTCTATTTGAACCAATCCCACAAACTTGCTTCTACTTCAACTTCTGCAATAATACTATGTCAAAAAGTCCAAAGCGAACAAACTTCAGTTTGCTGAATCTTATCAAATGTTACCAAATAAAAAAAATCGAATCAGATTTTTTCATGAATTTTATGAAATAAATTAAGACCAGTGTCAACACGCGCTTATTTAAACCGAGGTCAAAGATTTGAGTAAACCAATTCAGCGGAAACTTCCAGCAAAACATCTACACGCAGCTCAGAGCGCAAGATGATTTGCATCTGCTCACGCATTTGGCAGCAAACTGGGATGGATCAATCAGCTCTACAAATATCAGGATCACCATCAGCATCTGCCTCTTGTTAGAAACGCCGTTATCAAGTAATGACAAGGTTCAATAAGTGTAGACCAAGCCGAGACTGACTTTTTTCCCCCCACAATCCTCGGTGTTTATTAATGCCGTGTCGTTTTGCCACATGAGTGACAGTGATTGCGCCCACTCATTTCTGTTTTAATGAGGAGATGGAGTAACGGGAAGACCGCGGCACAACTGTCAGTCAACGACCCGTCAATGTGACACGATCACACTCTCGCTGGTTGGCAGTCGCGATGTTGGCGACTCTTCGGGGGGTAGCGAGGTTGGCATGGCAGTTCCGAGCGGTTGGAAGGTTATCGTCACATGGGTCACCGTCTCCATATCACGATGGCTCATTAATAAATCCCTCTATCCTGTCATTCTCCCGGCGGCTGCCAGCTTCATCCACAAATCTCATTGACATCAGATTGTACGTCAGAGTCGGACCTCGTGAACCTTCCAGTGAAAGGCTTTTTGTGCCAGGCTCTAAATAACAGTGCTTGATTTCTAATTAAACTTTCTAAATATTTAATCAACCTGCATTAAAACGAGTAATTAACTGGTCGCGCGCTGGGTACCACCAAACAAACAGTTCTAAAACCGGCTCTAAATGAAGACCTGTCAGGGTGACATTTGGAGGAAAATCTCGCCGGGCTTTTTATATCTCTCTCACCTGTTTACCTAGAAGCTTCTCGGAGCTGAGATGTTCTATTGGGAGAAAAAAAACACTTATTTAAAAAGTCTAATGACTGCCTGGAAATGAAGTCTGGTGATTCAATGAGGCTCCAGGAAGAAAAGACTCGAGGTTTCAAGGCCTAGATGTTCTTTGGATGTCAAGCCGAATAAATTATGCATTTTCTATAAATCTTATAAAACTGCATGCGTCTTCTCGCCTAGAATTTAGATGACGCTGTGAACAAACGGCACCTTTTCACTTCATTTCCGAGTCCCGAGCGTCACAGATTGGGCCGAGAAGCAATCAAATTATTCCAGCGATAAATCATTCGTTTAAGATCAAATGCTTGAAAACATTAACTTGGAGAATTTCTTTTCTCAGAAGAACTGAACTTCCAATTGGCCAAATTAGAAAAGCGAAACTTATAAAGAAGCCTAGCAACGATGTGGAAAAACACCAAACCCTTTCTATCGTTGGAACTTATAGAAGGGAAATTACAAAGCTCTTAGATCAGCACAACACGGCGAATGCACCAGAGATTGTTTGGATGCATTATGCAGCAAAGGTGCTGTTCATTAGAAGATTCATGTAAAATGTTCTCATCCTACCCATGCGATCTCATGCGGAAAATGAGTCTATGTAGAAACGGCAAAGAACCGTACACACACACATGGTCCCATTCGTTTCCCACCCGTTTGCAAACACCACACACACACACACACACACACACACACCTGGACAGCTGCAGGATAGCGCAACGGCTCTCAATGTTGCATCTGTGCATAATTAAGGGCCAGACGTAATTAACTAGCGCTACTTTATCCGTGCGCACACAAAAGCTGCCCATAACGGCTAATTCCGCACGCCGTTTCTAAGAAGCGTGCGGTTTTAATAACTGAGAGTGGCTGCAAGAGTGGGCAAATCCGCACGGTTGGGGAAAAAAAGGGAAAGACAAAAAAATGCCGAACCACTGCGGTGGGCGGAATGGGTTTCTTCCCAGCCCTTTGTTTGCACATTCATCTGCATTCTGGAGACAAACTCCTATTAAGTCCATCAGATGCAAATGAGCAGAGACAGACACATTGCCACAGTGCTGCCTGCAATACAATCAGAGCAGCCTTTGGCTCCTGCCCCGCGCATTTAACCTGCTTCACTGCATTTTCATTAGCAGGCTTGGCTCGGCTGGGCTCAGTCTCGCCCCAAAGTCGCAATAGCACCCCGCGGCATTCGCAAAGTACAAAATCTGCCATTACCTTCGTCCTCTGACTTTTGTTTGTCTTCATTAAGACGTGAGACTTTCCGAGCAAAGAGAAGAGGCTATTTTAGCTTTGACGGTTAAAAAAAAGCTTTTTCTCGAGTTCTTTTTTTTAATAAGTGCGATCAGTGTCGTGCAGTTGAGCTGGTCAAGTGAGAAAGTATAATGGCATATTCAAGGTTTCTTCCTGTTAGCTGTGTTCGCTCTATAGGGTTATTTGTACCAAATGAATGTGCGTGTGAGTGTGATACTGATGTGTGTGGGTACGGAAATGGCGAGATATATTTCACTTTAAATGACTAAGCTCTAAAAAGAGCTTGCTCTTACCGGGAGTTTTAAAGAGACTCCAGAGTACAGAAGAGACACAGCAACTAACAAATAACTGTCATCAATAATGTCTTGCGCTTCAAACAAACTGATATTTAACCTTCGTTAGAGAAAGATAATGAAAGATGTGAGATGTAACAGTGTTTTTTTATGAAACCATGGTGTGAAAGTAGCATAGTAGATTTATCTATCTATCTATCTATCCATCCATCCATCCAGCCACCCATCCATCCATCCAGCCACCCACCCACCCATCCATCCATCCATCCATCCATCTAGCCACCCATCCATCCATCAATTTTAAACCCACAGTCAAATGAATTGGAGTCTAGAAAATTTACTAACCAGAGTTTGTGAAAAATGTGTCTGTGTTTCCTGTTCTGTGATTGGTTGGCCTTGGGGCTAAAGTTACTGGGACTGCGCCAGCTCCCCATGACTCAGAAATGGAAAAGCAGTTCGAAAAATGGATGAAAGTTACAATTCCATTTTCTATGAACACATAAAGCTATTGAAGCATCTCGAACATAGTCATAAACCTTTGACTTCCACAGGTAATTACACACCTTGAAGCTTGTGCAATTAAAATTGAAGAATAAAACGGAGATGAATGTGTGAAAATGAAGAGCATGCTGGGTTTGTATGTGTAAATGTGTTATTTCGCTAATCATGAGGTAAAATGAGTCAATCCTGCTTTACAAAAGTCAGGCAGTGAAGAGAAATAATGCCAAGCGAAGATGAAAAGGATCATTAATCTAACTCCACCTCCAGCCTCACGATACAATCCACTTTCATTAGACCCTGATTGAACAAACCTTAGTTAATAAGCTCCAAACACACTGCCTGTTAGAAAAGCAAATGGCACCCCATCCTCCAAAAGGAAGGGAAAGCTGGATTATCATGAGCAACTTTTGTGCAGAACATTTGGAAATGAGGAAAGGCGGGAGCTCCAGCTACTTTCCTTAAGCTGTTTGTGAATATTAACGATTTCAAGAAAACTCAATCAGTAGCCTCAATGCCAGATTATAAAAAGAAACCTTGACTAGTGCTATTGATTTGACGAGAATAACGATGTGAACAAGACCTAGAAGGTGCGAAATTAGACAAACTATCTTAATTTAGAGCATGGATGGCATCATGAAATCACAAATTTTGAATTAATGGTTTTGAAAGTATTCTTTAAATATTAGAAATGTAGTGTAACTTTTCTTGTACTGTACTTTAAAACTAAACCTAACATCAAACTTTTAAACTCTATAATAAACTATAGCTGAAAGCAATTTGGGGGTTCTGTCTTTATCTTCTTGAAACTTTACAAACTTAAAGTAAAGAATAGTTTTTTTTTTTATATTACAATATTTAGTGGTTTGTCCCTATGAGGTGTAACCTCACAATGTATTTGTATGAAGCCAGGATATTTTAAATAACTAAAAGTAAATAAAATAAAATCACATTTAAAAATTTTGTGAATAATTAGCAATGGTCTAAACTACTTGATTAAATAGACTTTGCTACCTTATTTAAACACTTTTGGCTACTTTGTACTTGACTACACTTCTGAAATATGTATATGTAGAAAGTAAATGCACCCTTTACTCCACTACATTAGAATGGACACTTACTGTTACTTGTTACATTGTCTCCTTGGAATTGCTGACTTGTAACGTATAATTGGTTTTATAGTAGTATTGAGTACTATTGGTTTCAGCTACTGTACTCTTTACTCCTCTGCGAGTTAGCTAACGTATAATGGGCTTGCCTACTTCCTTTTGCAAATTTTGATCAACCATATTTTTATCAAACAGATTTAGTTTGAATCTAACAGAGATCTGGAGACAGAGGTTCTTCTTTTAGTTTTAGGTTTGGCCGTATAAGTTCACGGTACTTTGGCGATATAAGTTTAATAAAAGTCCAGTTTTTATAAACAAATGTAAAATGTAGAGTTTTATGTTTAGTTATTTTTAACCCACCGGAAATGTCCGCACTTGAATTGTCTTGTCTCGTTTCAATAAGGATCAAGTGTTTCAGTTGACTGACATTGGTTTGAGATCATTATTCCCATTCTTGTAGATGGGAAACAAGTGGTTAAAGCAGCTTCCTCTTGTCGGCCACGGACGAGGAGAAGCGAGCGGCCACCCACACAGCTCAGCTCGCATTATGTGAAGCGTCTGGATGCAGCGGCTCTGGAGGAGGGCTGACGCTTTCCACGCGCTCCTGCCTCCGTCAAGAACTTTCCTCTTTGATTCTCCTTTTATCCGCTGACCTTCACATGTCAGATTCAAAACCTCTCCCAAAACCCAAATCATCGTTCTTTAACAACACCGTTACTGGTTTACTGATGCCAGTTGGAGGAGAGCTGTCTGACAGCCAGCGTTGCGTCTTTTTGAAGAAGAGAGTTTCCTGTGGGCTGGCAATGGCAACAAAGAGCATGCTTTCAAAAGGTGGCTCAAATTTAAAGCACAGCACCGTGCAATCTGCTGTCATCTCAGATGTTTGTCTGCTCCAGAACCATTGATTTTCCTCTATTTTATTCCCATCTTACTCAAACACCTCTCTCTCGCTCCTTCTATCCGCCGCGTGAGCTCCACCATTGCAAAAAGCACGTAAATATTGCTGAGCGAGAATGCAACCAAGCAAAAGAGCGTTCCCGACGCATGCCACTGGAATCAGAAAAATAAAGCACTGCTAAATGGGAACACAGATTGTTTGCAAGCGATTGATTTCTGGAAGCTATTTTTTATTGGTTTTTGGCAACAAAACCAAAATCAATAGCAGACAACCATGAGCGACTTGTAAAGAACAATCGACTGTGTTCCTCGGACTTGAAATTTGAACTGGTGCAAACACATGCGAAAACGCAGTTGTGGTATTCACACGCAAGCTACATGTCTTGGTTTCCATTCGTGCATTTTCCCAAACGCTTTTCCATTTCGGGGTCACAAGGAGCAGGAGCCAATCCCAGCTACTCTGGGTCTGAAAGTCAGAGACACCCTGATTAGTGGCCAGCCAATCACAGAGCACACAGACAATTTGTAAAAATACATCATTGAGATTTGTGGATCAGAATTCCGGATTTCGAATGATTCTCGAACGCTTAAATTAGATGCATTGTTCTGCTCTGAAAATCAAACAGTGAGACTGAATAATGCCACCAACATCTTTCGGCTCAGCGTAAAGGGAACATTGTGCATCCGTTATTAATCAAAACGAGTTTATTTCATAAAGATGGGCACATTATTTCTGTGATCCAGAAAAAGCCAATCAGAATGCAGTGAGCTGTGGGCTTCATCCATTTTGTGGAGACTGACATGTTAGTCAGGCAGAGGGGCTCAGTTCATAAATCAAACCTGACAACTTCTTCCACACGGACATCAAGCGCTCAAAAAAACTTTTGTTTTCTCATTTCTGCCAGGCACAATACCATCAGAACGGGCATCAGCATTGCAAATGTGCCGCAGTAGCCTCCATCTTGGATCGCATGTACAATTAAAACGATTCCCACAACAAGACAGTTATCCGCACTGCATAATTGCAAGCATAAATGGCTTAAAATAGAAGCAAACACTATGGATTGTTAAGAGGACAGTGTGATTCCGTACAGTCACACATATTCACTTTCCCACACCTGTTTCACTTTTAATGAGCCGCTGTTTGAGTAACTTCGCTTATAAAGAGATGTTTAGATAGATACGCTTTCATATGTGGATGCCATGTGCGGTATTATAATTTAGAAAATCAAACTTGAAATCCCCAGGTTCCTGTATTAAACGAAAAGGGCACAGTGAGAAGAGAAGATGAAATCAGCCAAGCAATTACGCACACAGATGTTTTACTTTGGAATTTTGAGGCAACGTTAATCAAGCATTAAACACTTGCAAATGTTCTTCCCCGGCACAGCGGCGTTTTTCTACTTTAATGTTCGGGGGAAAGAGAGATATAGGCGAAACTTTAAAACTTAGTCTGACCTAAAATAAAAATGTGGTTTAGAAATGGGCTATAGATAGTCAGCATATGCAAAACCATATATTTTGGTCTATAAGGCGCACTTTAAATCTTTGTTGATTGTGTACATACATGTGTACATATACTGTACTGTATTTATGCAAATACAAGCATCCAGCAAATATTAGAATATAACTTACTTTGATTTCTCACTTGAAATATGGAAAAAAGTGGCCATTTTTATATTTACGCGCATATTTACAATACGCAAATTTAAGCACCTCCCAGGTTTTTGAGATTAAAATTAGAAATAGGGGTGCTTACATTCACGTAAATATGGCTTATAATTGTGTGTATATAACTAGTAAAAATAACCAAATTGTATTACATAAGACAAACATCAATAGATACATTCTTTTTTCTTTGTTATAACAATATTCGACGTGAAGGCACTTGAGATAATTTATATAAAAATGGTGCAATAAATAAAATGTAGTATTGTTTTTATTAAAATAATGTGAGAAAATAAGCGCCACAAGTTAGCAGCTAACAACTGATGTAATTGTTACTGAAATTGTTGATTGAATTGTCCCAATCTGTGATTGGATGGCGACAGATCCGGGGTGTGTTATGCCTACTGCCCTAGAGTTGCTGGGATTGGCTACAGCTCCCCTTGACCCAAAAACTGGAAAAGTGGCTCCAAAAATGAATTGGACAAGATTAGGAATTAGTTGTCATTTGTGCAGCACCTCGGAACATTTCATCTCACCAATTCCCTGCCAACAGCCTGACAAGACAGCAAAAACACACCCTTGGGTAGTTTTTCATCTTAATGTGGAATAAAATGTAACTCTATGAATGCATTCTTACTCTTATTATGCCACAAAAAGTGATTCATGCTCAATGATTCACTATACGTCTCTCAGTTAAAAAACTACTTTGTAAAAAAAACCAGCAGCACCAGAAATGTGAAAAGCTTGGCACACATAAGAATAGGTCAGACAAAACGAAAGCAATTTAGCTGTCAAAGTACTTACATATCAAGCTGAATATAAAAGTATATTCTTTTTATGCATCATGTATCACTGTCAACAACAATTCCTGCAGAGTAACTACAGTCAACAAACAAAGCACAATGAAAAAGCCATTAGGGAAGCGTATTTAATCTTCTCTGTACCGTGTGATGTATTTTTACATATAACTCCTCATTCCGTAATTGTTTTTCATGATCTCCCATAACATATTTCCTTTTTTGGCCCATTTATGTGCATATAAATAAACTCTTCCACAATATGGAGATGCAACCGATTCCGCATGGTAATGACTTTCAGCAATCTAAGTCTCCAGTAGAAACAGAAAATCAATGTGTTTGGAATGATTTCACACACGTCATTGTTTCCTTCCATCCTCAAACCTTCAGTCTCTGAATGGGCTTCACAAAATCTTTCACGGCAGGGGTCTGCTATGATCGGGCTCCCCGGGCTGCTCTTGGTATTTCGTCAAGCGCTCATAATTAACAGTAAAAATACTCTCCTCACTTCCAGCGTACTACATTTCTAGCTGGAGAAACTTCATTATTTAAGAAAAGCTTCTTAATGATCCAGTATGTCGGTTCTTTGGGCTTTACTAATTGATATCCCATTGAGACTAAGTGCCTAAAAAGGTCATTCTTCCTTCTGCGGGCAAATCCTGCGATTCATCCCTAAAGGTCAAGCTATCTTGAATCTCAGTTGTCTGTTTTCATGGAAAAAAAAATTATTACCAAACGTCTTCTTGTTCCATCATTTCCACAATCATGTGCGCTGTGGGTCGTGTGGACGCACAATGGCATCTGCTGTCCAATATGGAGCCATTAAAAAAAATGGCAATTTAACGGTTTGCTTTCATTTTCACCGCTTTTAAATAGCTCATTAGATTCCCACGGCTAAAAAGACTAAATCAGATTAATAATAAATACTGGATAAACACTGAAGAGAAGCTTATTACATCATCAGGTACATCATCTTGTCATCTCAATCTCGTATCAAAATATATTAAAACTTTTTTCAACCAGCTGTCTATGTCTTTTTTGTTTTTTTATTTTATTTTAATTATAATGAATTTGTATAATCTGTTGAATGACACATTTAAAGTGGCAGTTCATCCCTTCTTCCTTCTACTGGTCCAGGGAACCTGATTGGTTGAATCCAATTGTATCTTGGATTGCCATGTCTGCGTTCAAGAAAAAAAACTATTTGGTACATGAACACTTGAGTTTCAAAAGCGGTAAAAGTAAAATGACGGTTACGGTATGGCGAAAACAAAACGTTTGTAGCCTGGCTATTTTTAATTAGCTACTCCCCACTGGTCCCAGCATAAAATTGTTTTTTGTTGCGAAACAAATCGTAACAACAATATCTGAAGCTCTCTCTGAAAGTATAGAGACGTTCCTCTGTGTGCAGTAATTACCATCGGCAAAATGTATTATGCCACATTACGACGCAATTACAACGAATTCTAAAGAGGGGGAGGAGACTTCTCACAAATCAAGCGCTTCGACAATGTAGTTGTTTCTTGCGCTTGTGAGTCAATACACTAGAGCAATGGTGTGTAGCCGTTTTGTTGTTGTTGGGTGAGTTTTCCAGCGAGCGGGTTGTGTTTGTTGCTAAGAATGCTAATGTGGACGGTCTAACGAGGCTGTCGTTGCTGGGGTGTGTTGTGCGTGTCAAGCCAGCCAGGAGAGGTTAACATAGCTTGGCTAATGAGCCTCGACCAACATTAGCGCAAATGAAGGGGCAGATTCTATCGAATTCACAATGGAGATATTGAACAGCACAGTGGAGGAACGTCTCGTCTGAGAGAGCTGAGCATTGGGGGACACACAGATGCAGAAAAATAGAGCAACTACATGTGGAATAAATAACACAATGATGACCAAGAATCAAAGAGTTTGGAGGAAAACAGACCGGCTCTGTGTCTTTCTCTTGACAAATCTGAGTGTGTAACACAGTAAAACCCCCGATAATTGTGATTGTGAACAACAAATCTGTGTTTGCTTAAAAAGTATGCTTTAATTGCTTCAGCCAAACGGCCATTTTAAATTTAAAAATCGCTTTTCCATTTCTGTGTCGAGAGGAGCTGGGCAATCCCTGTATCCATGGGCCAGAGGGCGGGACACACCCATGATTGGGGGTCAATCAATCACAGAGCGGGACACACACACACGAGCAATTACTCCAGACTCCAAATCTCCTGAATACATTTGTGTTTGTGAATATTGTTGCTGACTTTAATCTTAACTAGTTTTAGCCTATAACAGTTTGGTTTCGACCTTGTGTCAAATTAGTTTGTTCCAATCTCTGACAATGAATAATCCAATACACATCAGATAATAGTAATAGTTTAATAATAAAACAAATATGTAAATGTGAAATAATTATAGAATTGCAATGTGAAGGCCACATACAACCAGAGTAGTGACTCTTTTTCATTGGTTCTCAACTACTAAAACTGAAAAATGTTTACGCGTATTATACACCTTTATCACTATTAAAAATATAACCAGTACATGAAAAAAACCCCTCAATATTTGCATTCTCACCCGTCTCCGACTTGGCAAATTTGAGCAAATCAATCACGACACCGCTAATGCTATAGAGCTTTAGCACATACGGCACTCAACTGACGAGTCTTTGATTCGCACTTTAAACATGACAAAACTTGGCTGCTGAATAATTCTCTTTCAAGCTTCTTTCTCCTGCACGGTGAGGATCAAAGTAAGACGAGCCTCACGTTCATAGTAATTAGCAAAGCTCCCTGTCACCTGTGACTAATGAAACCCCCCTTAAACGAGGGCCGAAGCGCTAGGCTAATTTCATGGGTGGTGACTACGACCCCATAACTGCTTCACCCGCTGTGAAATGAGCAGCAGTTTCCATAAAACCAAGGTATTCTTTGTGCCTGGCTGGAGTAAAGTGAGGTGGTTTGTCTGTAATCGGAAATCTCACCTTCTCTGCCCTTCACTGTTCTTCTCTCTAAAGGAAGTTCCCAGGTCCTAGACACCAAAAAGCAATTCGTCTAAAGCGGAAAGCTCTAGAGAGCATTACTCAGCCTAGTTTGTTAAGGAACAGCAGTGTCACGTTGTTTCTTCCACATTTCTCTTTTAAAGACTTTAAAAAGGTCGCATGAAGCAAACCAAACTCCATTCATGTACTGATCACCGTGCCGCGTTGCATAAACACACACTATTAATAGAGGCGGCCATTGAGAAGAAAGTGAAAAAAGAAAGTGAGTGAATGGCCACTAGGGACTGTATCTAACTATCCAGTGAAGTTACACACACACACAGTGAAGTGAACACACACAGACCAGGAGCAGTGGGAAGCCCCAAGTCGTGGCACTCTACAGGCCAATGCACAATTTAAAAACGTCTCAGATAAACATTATTCATGTAGGTTTTGACGATTTTTACAATTGGCTTTGAGTGAAATGTCCAGATCTTTCTAATCAATTCTAATTCTCAAATCCCAGTAAACCGGGAATATTGATCTTCCCAAAATTTTCCCAAGATAGGTTTTCACTAGCGTCAAAGTCCCGAGACTTTATTTTCACTGTAATTTCGTTGATGTCTTTTTGCCTGATTCTTTGACGTGTGGGCGTGGCCAATCTCAAGCACGCACACACCTTGCAGGATCAATGTGCTTAACTGAGAGACTGTATAAGGTTTCCCATAACATACTTTGAATTACATGCACACAAAAAAGCCAAAAGAAAGAGTGCAGATGAATGCAGAGTGTAAGTGGTACACGCTTTCATCACATGAAAATGAGAAGATGAAGAGCTTCCTCAAAGCCGAACAAACTAGGACAGTTTGGAAATTCAGTCAAAGAGGGTCACTTATTTATGCAAGCTGCGCCATGATAAAAGCTTCCAGACAGGACCAGACGCATCACAAGACGCTTGACGACTTGACGTGCGGGAACGTGAGAGGCCAGCGGATGAAAGAACGTGATTAACCTGATATGAGGAATGAAACTGCCCGACTAATAGCCAGGAAACGAGTTTAGTTGTGCGTTTTAAGGCGTGATATAGTGTCATTCGATTTTTTGTGCTCCCTAGTAAACATACAGTTCCCCTCAGACAGGACACGAGTGGTTTTCCTCAAACATTCAAAGACGTGAGCTCAGTTACCACGAGACCTGCTGCTATTTGCGCATGTTAATTATTTGAGCTGACACCCCGCGGCAGTAATCACGAGCCGGCGTTAATATTACAATCAGCCGTTGCTCATTTAAATTCAGTTGCAGTTTCGCAATCGAATTTGAAATCTGACCTCCGTTGACCTCTCGCTGAGAGACACTTGGCACTATTTGACCAAAGTTTCTTCAAGAAAACTCCCGAATGTTTCATTGAAAGCCAACACAAACCTTCTCGTGGGGACGGTAATTGGTCTTTTCTGTGATACGGGACCCCGTCCTTGACCAGCGAGCGCCCCTATAAACCCAGCTCAGCTACGCCGCTTCTTTACCACAGTTTTTTTTTGGCCATAGTCTGTATTGAGACCGAAATATGAACCTTGCTGTTTCTAATATCTCTAAGGTACAAATTTCTGCATCTTTTATTCAGACAACTGCAGGAGCCAAATATCCTCAAAACTCACAGGAGAGCAAAGCTTCGCCAGGCAGCTCTACATTTCGCCGCCGGGAAAAGCCAGAAGCTGCTTTACAAACAGCAGCATGTTTAAAATTCAGGGCTCTTGGGGAAGCTCTAGGAGAAGATAAAGTGAAATGTCAAAGGGTAATGAATGCCCCAAACAGGACTACACAGACACGGGCAATCCAGTGGACAAAGTTTTGCCTCAAACTTCTTTTGAATCCAATCTTCTTTTGAAACTTCTTCAGATTCTGAAAGAAAAGATCCTGACTCAGTCTGATTGCGCAAAGTAAATAAATCTATGAATGGTCAAACTAGCCTTGATGGACTGGATCAAACAGGCTGTGGGTTTTAGAAATAGGCCTCATGAACACAGTACAGGAGTCACAAAAGATCCATAAACGACTCGGTTTGATGAATAAGCACCTCAACTGTGTGGTCGTAATATTTTAAAAACCAAAAAAGAAAAAACAGCAAAAAGTTTGATCCTTTTGATCAAAAAGGTTTAAACCAAAGCCACAGATTCTAAAATCTATTAAACTTAAAAAAAAAAAGAAAAACGTTTTCAAAGAAATAAACCCCACTTTTGGTTGACTTAGGTGGATAAAACAACCTTTTTGTAATCAAATATTCAATGCAGCAATATTTATTTTCCTTAACATGTTTTTATTAATAATATTTACATTTTTTTTAAATATCACTAAAGTGTGTTGTATAAAATATCACTTGTTACCAATATCCAGCATAAAAATAAAATCAAAGTCTCTATCTAACGGTAAAAAAAAGTCACAAAACCCAATCCTCGTAGAATATTTCTCATTAAAAAAATTCAGTAATTCAGCAATGATTTCATTCCATTTGACAGATGCGTTCAACCAAAGCGCCTTACATTGTAGTCCGTGGTGTAATATTCCTTCATGCTTCACCTCAAACCCACTGGAGCCACCATTAGCACCATGCTCTACTAATTGAGCTCCACAAACGCCACTTGCTGTTCCTGGAGTTTTATGGAGCATCACAAAAAAAAGCTTATTAAACAAATGTGCAAAAAAACTGTGAAGCGAACGTGTGAAAAACCGCCTGAATCTTGAAATTAACACTTCTGCCGCCTAACATCTGTCTTCCAGTGTCATGCCATGTGGAGCATCCATCATTTACTTCACCCTGACCAGACGCTTTAACACTGAGTCACTTGAAGTCCTGATGGTCGAGTTAACCCAGAAACCATTGGTAACAACAAAAATGAATTCAAAAAGACCAAGAAGCAGAAAGCTGAGAACAACATGAACACGGACGCAAACAAAGCGCCAACATAAGCAATCCGACCATGACTAAAACGTCGTGTTCCTCTTGTGTGGGATTTCTATTGTGTGCAAATGCTTTACATGTTGGTATGACAGAAAGGTTTTGTCTCCATCTGTCCTTGTTACATCCAGCTTGAATCAATACTCCGTTTGTCTAGCTTGTCCAATATCAATTCCTCAAGCTTTTCTGTGGCGATTAAACCGAGCGCACAAAGGATGCTAACGTGGGCTGAAAGAAGAAGGAAAACAATCATATGTAACAAAACACAGAAATAAAAGAGTAAAAATCTGCCACGTAACCTTTAACTTATGCCATTTGTAAACACATGTATAAAATGTGTGCACTTTTCATGTGTGGAACAATAAAAGTGGAAAAAAGTGGAGGAGCAAAATATGAAGGAACAGATAGTGAAGCAGAGAAAAGAAAAAGAAGGCTGAAAGAGAAAAGATGAAGAGGGGATATATGAAGAGTGAAAAGGCAAGACAAGAAGAAAAAAGAACAGGAGAAAATGAGAGGATGAAGAGTGATGATAGGGAGAATGTGGAGAGTCAGAAAAGATGAACAAGAGAAAAGGTTGAATACAAAACCGAAAACAGAGTAAAGAAAATAGTACATGACATATGAAGGAAAAAGAAGGAATAACAAAAATAGGGGACAAAACTAAAAATAAAATAGGAAAAGGTAGGAGAGGGAAAAAAGAGAAGAGGAAATAGATGAGGTGAAAAGCAAGGGATAAGAAATAAAAGAGGAAAAGAACAAAGAGAATAGGAAGAAAAGTAAAAGAGTATTCAGATGAAGATAAAAAAGAGAAGAAAAATAAATGATAAACATATGATGTTGTAAAAAAAGACAAATAGAAAAGAAAAAAGAGAAAGTGAAAAAGAAAGTGAAGAGTGAAAAGAGCAACAGAGAGACGAAGCAAAAGAAAACGAGATAAACAGAGCGAGGAAGAAGTTATGCGGAGAAAAAGTAAAAGACAGGTGAAATGAAGAAAGGACAATTTGAGAACAGATGGGAGAGACAATTACGAAAAGAAGCAGAAGAAGAGGTGATGAGAGAAGAAAAGAAACGACGAGAGACAGAAGCGAGGGCAGCGGCAGCCAGACCAGAAGAGTGTGTGGCAGATTGTGAGGATTTACAGATTTCAGTGGAAGGATTGCAAGCTGCGTGCGGGGATCTGCGAGGAGACCGAGACCAGATGGTGGCGATTCTGGCACAATTATCTCCTTCTATTGTTACTGATCTCCATCATTCTGTCTCTCCTCGCTCAGCTCAGCCCGGCCTCTGCCAGAGTCACTTAGCAGGAAAATCTTTAAATGGACTAAGAAGGTGTTAAAGAAGGAATCTCTGACCTTTAATATGATAATAAAAGCAGCGCAACTTGTCTAAAACGCTCAACTGTTGCGTAAAATCCAATGATACATCACAGGCAGCCAATTAAAACACACTACCCACAATCCACTGCGCCCTGCTGGTTTATTTTAGGTTCATGTCAATTTTATTTTCTAACGAGATGTCAATGTCGCTTTAAAGTTGACTTCTCAGTTCTCAGCAGAATGATGCAAGCAAAAGCAGATGGCTTGAGAAGCCTCGGAGATTCGCACATTGCCTTTCCACTCTAAAGATTTTCTTCGCATCGACATTTGTTGCTCCTGAGAGAGCTGGGACTAAAGACCGAGCAAATCATGAAATGTGCAGAAGTGAATAGGTTCACCAGTCTTAAATATAAAAAAAGACGGACTGCGATAGACTCTGGCCTCTAGTTCCAGTCTCTAATGTCATCATCCACCTTTCCTGCTGCCGTCATCCCGTGTTATTCTACTTTCCCGGGAAAGGCAGACTCCGCGATGGGGTTTTCACAAGGTAACCTTCTCGCATCCAGCACTGGTGCTCCCATGAGCTTTGATGAATATCACAATACCAGTAACACAGGGGGCAAAAGGATTGCGATGTGTGTAAACAGGCTGCTTTCAGCGGAAGCCGCAGTCAATGTAATATAGAGCATGACACGCGAGGCTTTTTTTTTGCTGTCAAAACATCTTTTCTTTGACTCGCTCTGGTTGAGAAGATTCTGTAAAGAGGTTAATTGAAAGTAGTTAACACGGATAATACCGTAATACCACAAACATTCATGAAGCGACTCTGGAATTGCCAGGGTCATGCTTAGCAAAGAATTCCAAGGAGTTTCAATGGATAATTTCCGTATATGGCAATGTGCAAAATATGGACTTGGAGATTCGTATAAATTAATGTTTAATTAGCACTTCTGCTTGCTGACTTCAGGCAGTTAACCTCAATGAACACTGAAGTAAAATATAAAAAAAGCTTCAAGGCAGGGAAGTCCAAGTGGTTGCCGGTTCTAATCCCGCCACTTTAGCAAAACCAGACCCCCACATACCTCCAGGACTACACGACTTAAGGCTGCCCACTGCCCAGACCCCCACATACCTCCAGGAGTACACGACTTCAGGCTGCCCACTGCCCAGACCCCCACATGCCTCCAGGAGTACACGACTTAAGGCTGCCCACTGCTCCGGGTTTGTCATGTTTTGTCAACTGTCGCCAGTGAATCTTTCAAATTTGCAAAAGGAAGATCTGAAAATAATGACAAATTGAGGACAAACATTCACTGTGATGAGCAAAACCTACATCTGACAATCATCTACGTTCTGTATTGAGAATCAATGAGGCAAATCTTGACCCAGATATTCTGGAACTGGTTTCTGTTAGACTACCACAGATGTCACACTAATGAAATAAGCATCTTAAAATAAGAAATGAAATGACTAACTTCTTTTCTTACATTTTGGCAACTACGCTGATTTAAAATGTGCATGTTTATTTTCTGTTTACGTTGTGGCCAAAGCGTAGTCAAATTTGGCCTGCAAACTGTGAAATGTTGGGCACCACTAGAATTTCACACTCTAAAAACCGGAGTTAAGAATTGGAGTTTGGAAACTTCCGTACATCTCCATCCCAAACTTTTCCAAAAAAGGGCTATGGTAGTTAGAAAGAAAGTAAATGAAAGCCAAAAACATAGAGAAATGATCACAGTATTCCTATAGACTGCAATATACAATCATATTTGCCACCAAGTGAGATTGGTAGATGATGGAAAACAAACACATTGCAACACAGTTGGTGACCACGGTTGGAAGTCATGAGATTTGCCTGACAAATGTCAGACAAAGTTGGAAGTACAAAATCAAATATACCAGTGTGGTGTAAATTGTGTACTTTTGTTTCAAATCAATATTAAATACAACTTTTCAGCATGTACACCATCTTACCAAATTGAAACAAAAAAAAAAAAATCACCAACTTGTTATTCAATGCGCTTGTTGGCATGCAGCATCTTGCTTTCCACCAACCACTTTTGCACTTCACACTTTCGCTGACTCGTTTTCACACCCCAGCAATCAAAGCCAAAGTTCAAAACAGCACATGTCCAGCATGTCTGACACAGCTACAGGAATGACACGGCTTGTCTCGTCCAACTGGCTGGAAAACACAGCTCTGGAGAAAAGGCAAGAGCTTTGAGTGTTTCAGAGAAGTGTGTGCCAAGGAAATTGCAATTCTTTCTGAAGGCCAAAAACCTTCCCGTCCTCACCTGATCTGCAGAGATTGCTCATTTCGGGTTTTACGAGAGCCAAGCTGCAGTTTCTACCTCGGACATTTAGAACCATTTCAAACACGTGGAATCTTGAGCGAGCAGACGCTTTGTGAATGAATATCTTCAAAAACAGCTTGAAATGCAAAGTATGCACTCCTGAATTACAAATGAAGGTATAATATATGGGGTCAAAGTCGTTTATTGATGCCAATCAAGACTTAGTTGAGAATACTGGTGGGCACCAAAGTATCACAGATTCAAAAACACAAAACAAAGATCAAAACCACAGGAAACCGTAACTCGGAACTGCTTTGGCATTTTGAATGGCTATCACAAAACCTTCCATATGCACTGACGTGTTGCCACTCAAGATCATGTGACCTGCTCTTGTTGCAGAGGCTCATGGGGCCTTGGCTCACTCTCGCATCAGAAATTGTTCAAAGAAATTGATCAGAAGGAATAAGTCACTTTATACCCCATGAGCAGCAGAGCATATCGCCGTGGAGTGCGGGATTGTGGGTAGTGTAGTCCTCCGAGTACGTGTCAGATAGTGACTCCAGCAACAATCTTTGGGAACTTTTATTTAATCTTCACTATTGCCACCCAATCAATATCCATTATCCGACACCTACCACGACCCCTTAAGAACTTTTTGAACCACTATTTTACACAAAACCGAACCATTGATGGGCTCAAATCCGAGGAGTCTGAATGTGTCTTGTAACCTTTTCTGCCCTCACCTCCAATTCACTCCGAGCAACTAAATCAAATGTAAAATTGAAAACCTGGGATGAAAAACAAACCTATTAATCGAGCCCTCTCATCTCAAAGAATCCTGAAAATGTGTGTGCAGTAGAAATTGTGCGGCTAATGGCCACTATGCTCTATAATTCAGCGATGAAGACATTCTCTCCAGTCAAACCGAGAGGGCAGAGGGTTAAAGAAAGAGCTGCGGCTCTGTCAGTAAAGAGTTGATGCTTGGTCCCGGTGCTCCTCTTTAATCTGCCAAACATGGAGAGTCAATATAAAGCCCAGTACCCATAAGGACGGGATTGGGACGGCGTAAATTACAGAGCAAGACATCTCTTGCAGAACAAATGCAGCATAATCAAGACAGTCTAAAGTGACTGCCTCAGATCTAAAAGGCTTCTAAAGGCCAAGAAACCTGGAAACCCTCAATGGCGTGGAATTTCAAAAATGCCTGTCCATGATTTCATGAGATGCTTTGTGTCATGTCAGGTTCCTTCACATTTAAATGTCTCGACAGATTGCATCTCCACAGGGGACTATCGGCTACAGGTCCACCGCCTTGTCCAGTCATGTGTGGGCAGGTCTGACATCTTGGTCTCTAACTGTAGGTTTCTCAAGCTATTTCTCATTCTGTCATAAGGCACTTTTTAAGACAGTCCAGTCAACACAAAGCCGAGTGCTTTCAAGTCACATTGGCTCCCATAGCTGCAGGAGTTGTGTTTTCCCTTCAACCTGACCCAAGACCACTGACAAGCTAAATTAAAGCTTGTGTCTACTCTTTTTCACACCTTCCCCATAACGTGTACTTTTTCACACCCCTAAAAGCCAAGAGAATCCATGCATGCTTTCAGGTCTCTGGTGTCTTCTTGCTATCTGGCATTAAAGTCCCATCACAGTCCGGTGTCATATCTCCTTGTTTGCCCTCTGCCGGAGCTGGAGCTCTATCACTGGCCTCATCTCTTACAGCCTCTGGACATCAGCAGTAATAAAACGACAGAGATCTCAGGTTTGTCCTACTTAAATCATAGACGACTGGTGAAAACCAAACTGTGGCCCAAAACAACCTTGCCATGGGCTCAAATCCCATGCATCTGCCTCAGAGACTGAGTTGTGACCTTCTCATTTCAGTCCTGGACAAGGTTTTCATGTTTTCATGTTGGATTCCTCCCGTAGGACTGGAAACGGCACAAAGGACATCTCTCTAATATCTCGACTCTTCCAACTAGAAAGCAATGTGGTTTAACAGAAAGTCAATCAGGACTTTTGAGTAAGACTGTTCATTATTCCTCCTGAGAATCCGATCCCCAAGACCAGGCAACACAATCCAACAGGATTTCAAATGAAAAGGCTTCAATGCCATCAACCGCTGAGAAACCTAAAGCTTTAAATCACTTGCAGGCAAATCAAAAATGCAATTTGAAAGCACATTTTCCAGAGCATACATTTTCTATCATATGCAACTAACATTTTTTTTCCCACTCTTTTGAATATTTACCGAATATATAACAGACTCAAAGCCACTGGGCAAATGTAATTAAGATTTAATAAGGTTGCTGTTTCTATATATGAGATTTTCTATACATTGTGACATGCTGTTTGAGTAAATTATTAAAACTGCACTCGTCAACAAGTTTAATGATACATAATGGTTAAAACTCTTCTTTGCTTTTTATGCAAACGTCAGTTTTATCACGTTTAATTAAAAAGCTGTCAAGGAAAGAAATCAAATCAAAGACTACAATTAAACAGATAATGATGCATAGCTCCATTTTTACCTTTACTCCCACTCATTCAACCATATCATACAATTTTAATAAAATAAAGCGCAAGTCCAGATGTAAATAAAAGGGAGTGCAGTGGAAAGTATGATTCAGACTAAAACAACTAGTTTTGATCAGTTTTTAACAATATTCCTAATGTGTTTTGGACATTTTATGGTCTTGTATGTGATCAGTCCTATAATACCAATCAGATATCAAATATCCATCAAAATTACACACATGCACACTCAAACATTGAAACTGTCCGACATTGATACCATAATAAAATAACTCAAACCACAATGGAACAGTAAAAAAATTGCTGAAAGCTCAAGTTTAATTAAAAAAGATAAAGTTTAATAAAAAAAAAAGTATAGCGTAGGTGTTTTTATTTTTTTATTTAGCCGTTACGTTTTTTTTTGTACCAATGAGCTGGTCATCCAAAGAGATTTTCAGATCCATTGACTCGTCTCTTGCAGCTTTTTCAGTCTTGAGTGGAAGCGTCTCTCTTCTTTAGAAAGTCTCCTTAAGTAAGCACTTGTTAAAGGTGCTTGTGTTACCTGAGAAAGCAGGCTATAGTCTGGCTAGGGTTTCAATTTAAGTTTCCTTATCGCTACGTAGCTTAACACTCGCAGCAAGCGGCGTTGAACAAGCACTTTCCGCTTTAAACTGCGTTTGTTTTCCACGCTGGAGACATTTTCAACGCAACCCAATCAGGTTTGCTTCACGACACCTTTGTGAAAAGTAAAGTTGAACATAAAGACTTCCTTCACGGTTGAAGTAAAGACCAGGATTGAGATCATATGGGGAAGCCGAAAAAAAAAAGAATCCTTAATCCGACCAGAAATCACTGCTAGATTTGTGAGAGAAGACAAAAGGAATTCGAAAGCTCCTAAAGTTCGATCAAAGTGAGTGACGGCAGATCTATGACAATCCCTTTAAGTGGAAAAGATGCATGAAAGTGATCGTAGTCCCCAGTAAAAAAAACCTCTAATGGACTCTCAGGGTTGCATTTATTGTTCTGAAAGTCCCACTGTCAGTCTCGCTTCCCGAAAATCAATCTCGTCCCTGTTATGCCGTTGGATAATTTGCACTAGATTCCAATAAAATGTGTTTGAACACAGCAGTCAGTCTTTGCTGTTTACCAAACCTACATCATCATCTCACAAAGAACGATTCGGAGATAAAGAACCCAAAAGCCAAAAAAAAACCGGACCACATGCACAGCGCACCCACCCGGCAGACCATCAAATGATTTCCAGACAGGAGACATTTAAAGCCCTCTGGTCTGAAGAGCTGCAGGGGTTCAGGGTTGTTTTGAACACAGTGGATGCAGCAGGACATCAAAACACCTCACAACTGCCAGATAAGAAAAGTCTTCCGATCAGCCAGAGCAGAAAAAGCTAAAAAAAAAAAAAAAGGGGGTGTCCAAATTTCTCCTCCGCGAAAGAAAAATGTACTTTGCTGGAAGATTGTGCTAAAGATGATTTAGCAGGAGCCTGAAAAAACCTTCACACTGACACGTCCCTGGGAATGAGTTCTGTGGGCACTCAAAAAAGTGCTGGTGCAGTAGAAATGACAATTAATGGGAGGAAAACATCTCCAGATACATATAAAGCATCTTTTCTGATTTAGAAAGTGGTAAGTGCCATGAGGCCACCTACATTAGTCATCTCATGCAACCTTGATCTTTAATACGCATAAATGATGTCTCTGCATTCAGGCTGCTCTGAGCATTACAGTTGAGTATTCATGTTAGGACACCAGAAAAAGAGTTTATTAATTATGCATTCATGTCTCATCAGGGCGGTGATAAACCTAGTTTAGTTGGATTGAAAACGGTTAAGTAAACTCGTTTAAGTTCGAAATGGTTCTTTGTGTTCTCTGATGTAAAATATGAAAATATATGCATAGTCAAGAAGTGTAAATCCAGAATAATGTATCATTTCATGCCGGATTTCTCCCTGAGACACTTGGAGCCACAGGGGCAATTCCAACAAAGTGCACTTTTGTCATTCATTTGTTGGAAATTGTTGATCGGAGCACAATATTTGAGGTTACAACGTTGTTTTTTTTTCCCAGTCTGTGTGAAAAATTGCTTGAGTCGAGGAGTTCAAGAAGGTTTTAGCAGCCCGAAGGGAAACATATCAGCAGCGTGAAAACACAAGCACTATATGAAGCTCTGAAGAAATCATTTTCTTTCCATTTAGCAGAGGTTAGCAAGTCTCGGTGGCTGTCAATAAATATCGATGTTTTTAAAATTACCACACTCTGCGTTATCCGGCTTTTGTCATTTCTACTGAATAACTATCAATATAAATCAACAATATTGTTCGAGCAGGAAAATCCGGTAAATATTTTTGTCTCAAGAAATGTAAATCCATCAGAGTTGAGATATGGCTTTCAAACTCGTTTCATCTTTCACAGGAAATCCCTTTTTTTAAAAAGCAAAAAGTCTTTGAGACAGGAAATGCAGCTTTCAGGAGCTGTCAAGAAAGCTCGCACCTTTAGTTCGGTCCTTCCGACTGTTGAACTTCAAGTGGTGCAATATTTTCAAAGAACACCACTGGCTATTCTAGAAAAAAAAAAAACCCTGCAAAGTCTTTGAGCGTGCTATCTGATCTGACTTTACGACTTTTATAAGGTTACTGCACAGTCCTTCTTCATTACACATTCCTCAATGGTGCCGTTATCAGTAGTGATAATGTGAAAGTAAACTGCCAGATTTGTCTGTTATCGTGTCTCAAACCACAGCGGAGTGACAAGATCTTAACAGAATCTTGCTTTGGCTTCCGCGTCCATTCATTTGTGGGGAGTATCTGATATTAAAAGAAGCTTGGCAGAGGCGAAGCAGGAGGAGTCAATTCACTCAAGCCGCAGCATTTAGCTTTGGTCGGTGGCCAACAGGCGTGCCGGACCGACGCGTCTGCGCTTTTACGTGTGAATTTTCTGCGGATGTTTCAGAGCTGTGGATCTTGCTGATTGAATCAGCTCTCTCCTTTATTAAATCATAGCACCAGAGCAACGGAGAGGGGCGCTCCAAATGAGCCGTTCCTAATGCGCAGATGGACTGGTTTGCTGTCTGAGGAAATGCATGATGAACAGAAGTTTGGTTTGTAGAGTTTGCCGATTCATGGAAGCGTCCAAACAAACAAAAAGACAGCTGAGAGACCATTTTAAACAGATGATTGAGAGATTTGGTTAGGTACGGTAAACTTCTGCTTGCAAATTTTGCAAGTTGAGTCTGAGTCTGAAAACAAATGCTTACAAATGCTCTGAACTTGAGATGTTGAGATGTACTTAATCGAGGGGTGTGTACTTGAGATTAAACATTTACAGGCGTTAAAGAAACCAACTTGCCTGCAGTTTTCAGAGCAGAGAAAAAAAAACGTGTCAGCGTCGCAAAACTATGTATTTTAATGTGAATGAATACTTCAAAACAAATATGGACTGCAAATTATGCTCAGAAAAATTGTCTGGAGGAGCCTCAAAATGTACCGCAAGTTATTTAACCAAGCACCTAAAATCACAACAACGAGTACAAAGAGATCGCTTCAAAACCAACACAACTCAAGCAACAGCAAACTCTTGCTAGAAAAGAGAAAACGTTGTTAGTTTATTCAATACAGTGCAATATTGGGCACTAAATAGCAAAGATTTATTATTAATGCCCCCTGTGCTGTCCAAACCGGCAGAGTTTACAACAAACTGAAAAAAAAATATTACAGTTGCACACTGTTTAAATTTGTGTTTTATAATTTATACTTATAATATGTTTATAATGTATTTCATAATTTAGATTTATTCAGCATGTTGCATACAACATGCTTTTCTTTTTAAATAGATGTTCTTAACTCCAAATTGGCCCCTTGCTTTTTTTTTTGTTAAATTATATCGCTAAAGCTGTTATGTGTAAATTTAAATCATGTTTTTATTAAGTACTCGTTTTCCAAAAAAAAGTGGTATAGGTGTATCCCCAGTAAGAGCCATAGCACGGGAACACGACATTAGTAAAGAAAAGTATTTTTATATACTATCGGCTCTAATTTATTAGTTTGTTAGTTTATTTTGGTCTTATTAAACACAGATGTTTTAAAAAAAGAAACATGATATTTTATTTGAACTGATTTCCTAAGAAAACCTCGTTTTACATCAAAATCACACAAATACATTGAACAGAATGCTTTTATTGTCATTGTACCACAGGGTAATTATTTGAAGATGGCCATAATAATAAAAAGCAACATGATAATAAAGACTAAAATGTTACTATTGTCCTTCTGTTCGCCATACGACATACGAAATCTGAGCGATTCTTGACATGTATGATAAATCATAAATCCTCTAGGTCTAATAAATCTTACTCCCTGATTTTTAGGAGGAAATAGGCTTAAGCGTTCGACTACTAGACTTTTCACTCTCACGACTATTAAAATAGAAACCGTCTCCTGGGCAGGACACACTTCATCTGCAGGCTCTCATATCACAAAGCGCTGGGGATTGAGTTCATGAGAACATCAGACGATCTCTCAATACTTCAATAAACAACTACATTTACATCTACAAGATATGAAGTTATTTCAAGAGCAGCCGACAGGCTTCTGAAAGCCCAACCCTGGTGATTCCTATAGCACCAGACTGGTGGGAAAGATCTCATCATTTTTTTAAAAACTTTACAGAGAGATATCATCACATCAGACATCACCCACAACAAGATAACAATGCTCCACGAGTCGTCCGGATCTCTGGAGAGAGCGACGTGGTGTTGGGGATCTTTTAAGAAGAAAACGACTGAAGATTTCTTTATCGGAAGGCCGTGAGGCTTTCAGATCTGCCTGGAAAGAAGAGAGAAGAACCATATACGTACATGCAGAGAACAATTATTCTAAGCTCCCACGGCGACTGGTTGCCGTTCCCATCAAACGCTGGCATCAAAGCATTTGGTTTACTAGCATAAAATAATGAAGAAGTATTAACCGAGCCTCCCGGGGATCAGATCAAGCAGCGCTCCTGATGGAAGCCTGCCAAAAAAAAAAAAAAGGAAAGAAACGTGCCTTCTCAAACTGGTCAATCTGAAGCGCAGCGTCAGCCTCTTATCAGAAATGCCACCACAAAGCAATATGGGTTTAAAATGTGAAGCCGCCGCTGCCTGTTAAGGACTCGGAGTGGGAAAACATACACAAAATTATCTGGAGGTAAGAGGGCCTGTAACCCCACCCCGATTGCTGTTGTGTAGTCAGAAGGCTGATTTGCATTTAAATAAGACGGGTTTATGCTTGTACCGTGGCACTCATTCACGCGGCAGTAAACAGACTCAATATGTAATGCCAGCAGACTCCTGGTTCCTGACCCGCCAATCCGGGTGCGCGATTGTCAACATTAAAACCTACCAGCAGACACAAAAGGCTCTTATCAGATCGGCAGCAATTCTTGAAAGCGTTCAGCATCATAATTCCATTTCCAGCTCTTAGCATTTCCGCAGCTTAGAAACGCGCCAGTCTGGACCACCACAACAACCGTTCCTCAAAGAAGAGGCTGCCTTGCGATTCATGAGAATTCGTAATCATGACGAAACCACCATAGCCAAATCTGTATGGCCTGAGATTTTTTTTTTCTTTTTCGATGAAGTGGAAAGTCGCTTGAGAGTCCGGTCTTGCTTTCCACAGCCAAAAGAACCCAGAAATGCGTCTCAGAACATTATAAAGCACAAGGTTTGCGTAGAAACTTAATAAACTGTCTTGTTTCATTGGTTTAAATCTTTAAAATGTTAAAAAAAAATTAAAATTATAGGCTCTAATTTATTCTAATATGTTTTTTGTCTTATTACAGTCGACTAATGCGAAAAAATGGGACACATGTTATTAGTTCAGCAAATGTTTCTTAAGTTTATGTTAGTAATGTATTATCATAGTAATTGTTCTAAAATGTTTTAATTGGTATAATCTGCTTTACATTTTTATTTTCATCTCTTTTTTACATTAATAATTGTACAATATCTTAAAGTAATAAAACAAAAATTATATACAGTAGATAGATATTAGTAGATAGTCTAATGTATGTAAATAGTAGTTGGAATGATAACAATAACTAATAACATAAGAATACAATCCTAAAATGATGCTGATGTGATTTAGGAAAGAGACTGATTAAAATTCAAATGAGAACAAAAATTGTGTAAATGAAATACAAAAAAAACAGACAATCTTCCTCCCACCAGCAGGAATACACACACACACACACACACACACACACACACACACACACACACACACACACGTACTGGGCCGCTCATATGTACAAACATGTCAATAAATGACTTTGTTATTACCTGCTTAGATCCCATTAGGTCGGGGAATGTTTTCGTGTGGGTGAGGAAAAGAAATTTTGGCGGAAACAGTTCGGTGACATTTAAGATTCTGGAGGCCTTCAAGCTTTTAATGTGATCTTATTAACCCAGAGACACGTAGAGCGGTACTTTCATGCTTCAAGCCAACAGATTGTGAAAGATGAGCGAGAGGGAATCACTCCCTGCATCTAAACACATTCACCTTTCTTGCTAAATAACTCGAAAAAAATACTATTTTAAACTGTTCTACCAAAAAAAGCAATAAAGGAGAAGAACAGTCTGCATGGTGCTGGAACTAGTACATTATCTTCAAAATCTGTCACATTATCTTAAAAACTGTCTTGTTACGTTTCCGTAATGCTCAAAATCAAGTGCTCGCAACTCAAGGCTGTGGGTTCGATTCTCCAGAAAAGCATAAAGTTGAGTCAAAATTCTGTTGCAAAGCTGCTCCGCAAAAAAGCATCTGCTGAAATGCACTAGCACTAGCAAAAAGTGCACGATTTCTCTTTATTCTGTCTGAAAAACCCCAAACTTCCTTTCCACACACCAGTAATTTCCATTTTTTTATAGCCATGCGCCCGGTCGGCCTGTGCAGCACTGGATTGATTGAGAGGCGGAGAACATAACACTGAGATCTTTCTATCTCTCCCCGACTTGTGATTTTTCCACTCAGTTATTTATGGTCCAATCCGTCTCTGTCTGCCTCAAATCAAATTACATAAAAAACAAATAGAAGAAAGAGCGAGCAGAGCCTGACCCCATCCTCTACGTGGCGAGTCGGAGTCAGGAAACACAGCGACCTGAACCCACCCAGAGCCGGGCTATCACGCTCAGCCGGACAGAAAGAGGAATGAGGCCGACCAGGAGAAAATTGGTGTTTACCTGGAAGCCTCACCGCACAGATCACACTAAAAGACCACCATGCATCTTTGAAAGTGTCTTTGAGGGGATAAAGAGTTTGGGAATGTGAGATGCCCCCCAAAAGTGCGACGTCAAGCCGGGAATCATTTAAGAGCCAAACTTCACGAATCCCATTGGGATTTTCAGAGAAGAACCAAAAGCTCTTCAGCTGAAGTGGCAAAACGAGGCTTTCAGCTTCATTCCTACATTCCTCATAAGCGATTGCGTGATATAAAAAGAAAAGAAAACCACTGACTTAAATGTTTACGCATGGTGTAAAGCCACTTTTCTGTCTGTGGAATCATCTGTGTGAAGCTCTTATGGAGAAAAGTCAAAGGGTGCTTGTCAAACAACAGCGAGATGCCCCTTACAGTCTGTGAAGGGCGAGCGCTGATTACAGTAGAATTGTTATCAAGCTTTGACAGTATCTTGTGTGGCAGTGTGTGGGCTGCAGATGGCTCCACACTGCCCCCACAGCTGACAGCACCGAGGGTCTTCACCACACATGAAAGGAAACACGGAACGCTTGGAATTATGTGTGAGTGTGGAGCCAGCGGGATTATCACCTCCTCAGATTAGCAAAGAAGTGGACATTTTTTTTTTTTTTCAAACTTGCTTTGGTTTCAGTGACCGCTCAAAGAAAGCTGGTGCACCCGGGGGTCTGTTTCACGGGGTCCTTGGCTGCTCCTTGTTCCGCGAGTGCTATAAGTGGAGTGCGGGCCAAGCGTGAATGAGATTGTCCCGCCGCCGCGGGAAAGACCCACGGCTCCGTCCGAGCGCTGGAGAGGCAGCGGGGATGCGGCGCAGATAAAGGGATCAGATGAAGGGTGTCAGATCGCATCGACTTTTCTTCTCCGTCTGGTTCCTGGCCACAGAGCTCCGATTCAACTGTCAGGAGATGCTAAATAAACCCAGCGTTCCAGTGTAACATTTGTTAGACATGGTTAACAAAACATCCCCAGGGACTGATGGAAACACAAGCCTCACCTGATAACATCTCAGCTCACCGGAGGAACACTTTCCCTGACGGAGGGTGTAAACAGCCCATGGATTCATCTTTCAGGTCAGTGGTTGGGAGCAAATCTCTGAGTTTTTTTTCCTGCTACTTACAAGAGCTGCCTATGGAATTTGGTCTTTTCACCTGAGCTGATACGGTAAAGCGTGGAAGGAACGACAACTCCGAACTGTGAGCGGTGTGTGTGGTGTAAACACAACTCTGCAGCAAAATCCTGTCAGGGTGTTTCATCTTGGGTCATAAAAAAATGATTTCCAGAGTGCCGAAGCACTTCTTCTCAAGACTTGGACAAGGAAGAGAGACACGGAGCTGCAAGGTTTAACATCTAGGCAGACTCATAAAAAGCAGTAATAAAACAGAAAGCCTCTTGAGATTTGATGCTCATTCGCTCAAGTGTGCATATGGGAGCCATGCAAGAGGCTTTATCGCCCGGTTTTAGATTCAAATGAGGAGTTTGGCTCACGCTGGACACTAAATGTGAATGTTCAAGAGTTCATATTAAGGTTATGTCAACCTCACACAATCAAATGCCACGGAATCTCCGATGAGACTTGATCGTTTGACATTTGGATAGAGGAGAAGATGAGCATCAGAGCATGATTTCACTTTTCATCTACTTCAATTCACTAAGATGGAGATGAAAGTATTAGAACTAGAAGCAAACCCGACTTATAAACACACACTTACATACTTTAATTGAATTTATAAAAACATTTATCTGTCTGCGAGTCTTGCATGTAAAAAAAAAAAAAAGCAGTCTTTAACTGTTGCTGTTTTGCAACTTTGTAAAGTACAACATTAGGCTGTACAACTTTCTTTAAGTGGTTAATAATGGACAAACTGTATTGATCTGTTAGTATATGAATTACAATTCTTACTCAATTTATTAAAAACACAACCCAAAATAAATAACCGCAATTTCTGAACTAGCATACTCTAAAATCTCATCCAGAAATTGAGTCGAATTTGTTTAAATTTTAATTAAACTTGGAGACGTCCACTGAGGATGCTCGTTTCAATTTAACTTAGCCTTCCCGTTAAAAAAAGAACAAATCTCGCTGTGCGGCGACACATTTGCCCGTGTTACTAACACATCTAGTTTTAATTAATTTATTCTGCGTGCTAATTTAAATCTTAAAAGTTGTACGTGTGAACGGCGCAGACAGATCCGTGATCTCGAGTGGCGCGTGCATTATGCTAAACATCACGTCTGCCACAGAATCCGATCCAACTACAACTTACATGATGCATGAGCACTCAAAAATCCAGAATACAATGATGCGCTATGCCATTAAACAGACCTGGGTTAAGAAAAAGAGCATGCGCTAAATAAACATCAAACCATCTCTCCTCCAGCTTTATCTCCAATAAAGTACAGCAACTACTCTAACTTACCGAACTCCAGCAGCCCGGAGAGCAGCAGCGGGAGTAGCAGCATCCCTCCGCGCATCGCTGGAGACAGCGCGAGCTCTTCGGTGACGTGAAGGGGTTACTAAGGTAATGATGCGAGATGCGGTCCTTCAAAGTTAGAAGCACTGTGGGTTTCCAAGCGACCTCTTTCTTTTCTTCCCTTCGAGCCGATTCTCTGTCTTTTTATGAGGAGGAATAAACGCCTTCGGTAAGCCGCGAGACTTTGTTCTGGTGTGCGGACTTGCTCTCACTTCGTCGCTCAGAGAGCATCTCCGTCAGTGAGCTCCATACTCTCCCTCCCTCTCTCTCTCTCTCCCTCTCTCTCCCTCTCTCTCTCTCTCTCTCTCACTCTCTCTCTCACTCTCTCTCTCACTCTCAGAGGCGAGTGATGCTGCCGTGGAGATCCGAGCGCTGTACGGCGTCGCTCCTCCTCCTCATCTTCCTCCTCCCTAAGGCTGAAATCAAACGTAATATTGGTTCGTTAAATTCTTCTTCGGAAGAGTTGGTTGTTAACGGAAACTTTACAAACGTTGCGCTTTAATGATTTCCCCCGAAACCTGCAGGTGCATCCGACAGAAACGCGGTGTAAATCACAGTGGAGCTGTAGTAAAAACAAAAGAGCGTCTATTCAAATCGGAACAGATTCCGCCTTCTCCGTGCAGCGCCCGTTATTACCGTTAAAATTCAAATGCACAACTGAACGTGCGCGGTGAAAACAGACGTTGTCTTTCCCCCTCAAGCTAGAATTAAATGCAACGCTAGTTCGTTAATTTCTTTGAGAGTTTGAATCACACCATAAATTAACAACAATGATTGAATTAAGACTACTTTATTTTTTCTTCCGAAGCTTTATCTGATTTTTATTTTTGAATAATTTATTACCCAACATCCACGAACTTCTAAAATGTATTAAAAAGTAAAGTGAAAACATTAATGCTGTACAACTTAAATATTTATGTACCACAATTTGTTTATACACACGCACACACACACACACACACACACACACACACACA
>CM051494.1:7921959-7989914 GCA_028031935.1 Paedocypris micromegethes | reverse complement strand
CACACACCAATTCTTTTTCTCTTTGTCTTTCTTTTTTACTTAAAATAAGTGGCAAACTTAACTTTGTTTTTTTTTTTTAATACTTTTATCTTGGATTAACCTCTATTGTGCCCTTACAAAAGATTATCAATAATCAAATAAGGTTATTAAATCCTATGTTGGTCTGTAAAATATGTAATATTTAATATTTATTGTAATCTGTAATATTTATGTAATCTGTAATATTTAAATCCAGCATTTTTTTCAGTAATTTTATAAAGAGTGGCTATTTCAGAGGATTATATTCTAAACCAAAGTGGCAAAATATGTATAAAAAAGCTATGAAAAGTCTGAAAAGCAAACTTTTCCTTTTAAACTGTCAGATGTGTCACATGTCAGATTAATGAAACAGAAAATAAAGTTCACATCTTTACCGCCCACCCGCTCCTCTGCTTTGTTTCTTCCAATATCTTGATATCGCTCCTAATTTAGTTCATGGAATTCGATGCTTCTTTAAACTCCAGAGGCCTAGAAGAAGCTTTACGTAATTGCTTTGCCGTCATTTCTGTCCTGTTCTTAGTTTTAACCTCGTTCACAGATCACAGTCTTCCTCTGTTCGTTTCATGAACACAGCCTTCCAAACATTTTCACACTGATACTAATTAAACACCTCTGGAAGAGGCTAATGGTCAACTGAAGCTCAATTAACAGGCTAGATAAGGCCACACGATTCCCTTAATCGCTTTTATTACCTTTACACGCTGAATATTTAAACATGAATACGCCTCTCGTGTTATAAATACAATCTGATGTATTTGTCTTCATAATGCCAACATGGTAATAGATGGGAGGGGGAGAGAGAGAGAGAGAGAGAGAGAGAGAGAGAGAGAGAGAGAGAGAGAGAGAGAGAGAGAGAGAGAAACAGACAGAGATAGACAGGCTACAGTTTTAGACAGCAGATAGACAGTTATACCTATATATGCACTGACATGGATGGATGGATGGATGGATGGATAGATGGATAGATGGATAGATGGATAGATGGATGGATAGATAGATAGATAGATAGATAGATAGATAGATAGATAGATAGATAGATAGATAGATAGATAGATAGATAGATAGATAGATAGATAGATAGATATAGACAAACAAATAATCAGACGGTCAAGCAAGTTAGATTGTAGAATAGAGCAGAAGATGGGTGGATAAATAAATGGATCGTTGGAAGGATGGACAAAAAAAAGACATCCTTGGTGGAACATTACAACAACCACCACTAATTTATCAACAAAGGCCAACATGAATATCTTTTGGGGTCAAATCAACATGCTAATAGTTTCCACTTTTCGAAGCAACATTGTCAGGATTGTTTTCTTGATAAAGGGGAGCGGACGCAGGGGGCTTATTTTACAGGGTTCCTGTCAACCACAAATTCATCTGTCTTGCCGCTTCATTTACTGGTTATCAGTCTGTGGTACATTAGACGTCTGTTCTGACAGACTGTATGTGGCTATGTTCACCTCTGACTGCGTCTAAATCTCAGTTTAATAACCATGTCATCATGACATACTATGTTTGTTATGGCTTTTTCATCAAAGAATGCCATTTTCGAGACTATGTCAAGTTAATGGCTTTTCGAAGAGCACAATACAATACCACAACATAAAAAAAATAACAAAAAAAGGCACTGACAGCAATCACATGGTCGTGGTCAACATATATTTTAAGTTATATTCATTATTTGTAGGCACCCATAGACACATTTTCTGAGATGTTTGCAATGATTGTTGCAATAGCTGAGATAAGGGTTTGAGACCCTGCTGCTAGGTGGTCTAGTGAACTGTGACATCACAGCGTGGCCACGCCTCCAACACAGTCTCTACTCCTCAAGTATATGTTATAATCGTATCTTGTATCGAGAGTTGAAACAGAAGCTTGGAGAACAAGGTGTGCATGTAAAAGACTACGCAAAACACGTGTTCAACTTCTACATTCTGCACGTTTGGAACTGAAGCGATCATTTACGTTTTTACCATCAGCAAGTTGTTGGTGTTTAGCAAATTGTTTTGGTGGAAAACAATTTCCAATCTTCATCTTCACCACAGTTTTTAATGACACACCAGTGTGTCGATATTTAAACTTGATACTTTGCATGAATAATTAATCATATAGTCTTATAATCCTATAAGGCTTGGGTCAAATTGACCCGTTTTCAAAGTTGAAACATATTTTTTTAAATACTTTATATACTTTACTTAAATACTTTACTTAAATATTTTTTTTTTCTTTGAAACTTCTTTTTATTTCTCTTAAAACCTGCTTGGCTAATTTGGTGTAATCATCGTATCAAAAATATAATGAATCAGTTCACATATTTGCAACATCATGCTACATGTCTATATTACAAAGGTGCCCTGTGTGAAACCAGAACGAAGATTGCGAGAATAATCACGCAGAAGTTCAGTACGCGCTCGACGTAAACAACCACTCGCCAGTTGATGATGTCACAGAATATTCACTTCTCACTGCTTACAGAAATCACAGTGGGAAATGTCCTCCAACTGGAATGACAGCAAAATCAAAGCACTTCTAGCACGTTTTCAGTAGATGATGTCACTGTAAATACCGGTGAATAATTATCTACCGGTAAAATGCCAGAATTGCAGGGCTTGTGTGAACAGTATTTACCGGTAAAGTCGGTTCGGGAATTTTCCTGCATTTTACCGCCATTGTTTTGTGAAAACGGCTAATGAGACATAATACGCCGCTGTCTCAGACTCACAAACTCTCACTCTTACGCACACACACAGACACGCACACACACACACACACACACACACACACACACTCACACACACACACACACACAGTTTTGTAGTTTAAACAATTTTAGCTTGTAAGGTTAAACAAGAAAGAATAACAAATCCAAGGTAAGAAAAACTAAATATTCCTAATAAAACTGAAAATGTAAAGCAATGCAAATGACCTTTATATGTTGCCTTTAATATTCCAACATGATTTAGTCCCGTTCCCCTACCCATGAGATGATTGTTGTCAGCTTCAGTTTGATGGAATGAACAAACTGAGCTTTAAAAGTGCTTTTAAGCTTTTAGAAGACATCATTTTAACATCCCAGCAGACGACCTAATGACTTCCTGAAAATCTTTCGTGGTATTTTATCTCTAAATTTAGATTAAGACTCATTGTGAGCAGTGAATCTATTATTAGAAACTTTCTTTGACTGAATTTCTTTTCAAACTTGCAATGAGTTTCAGGGCATCCGGTATCAAAAAACAGATTTTTTAGACACGATGGGATATAAATTCACACTTCAGATTGTAACAAAAGAAGCAAGACATTGGACTTGAAGTATGAGGCTTCAGCAAATATCTCTGAACACCTTTGACTCATATTTGGCGTTTGGCAGAAGACTAAATGTTCTCAGTGCTCCATCTGACAATGCATCATTGTGAACGCTCCTTTTGGACATGACACTGAAACAGCTGACCCAAGAATTCTGCATAAAGCATTTCATAAAATGCAGAAAGGTTTTGAAATAAAAAAAGAAGAGAAAGAAATCAAGTTATTCATAGCTTTGGGAACTACAGCCAAAACCGGTTTGAATTAGCATCTAAACCTACCATTTTCCCTCAGCAAAAAAAACCTTGTACAAAGAAAGACAGATAATCATTGCATACAACTCTGTTTTAGAACAATGTGATCTGAAATTATAGTGAATAATTCAACAGATTATGAATTTAGCCTTATCCTCCGATGGCTTGTGTGTTTTATTGTCTCATTTTCCATGTTTCAGCTTGATATTCATAAATATGCATCTGAAGTGCCACAGTGGGCGCATGGAACATTATCAAACAAATTTTCATTAGTCGGAGAAACTTTATCCTTGTGTGTTTGACTTGGGTCTTTCTGCAATCGATGAACATCTCGGGAGTCAAGGCTCGGGAAGAAAAAGGACAGAGACATGGATGTTTTAACAGTCAAATTGTTTAAATGCCAAAGTTGGTGGTTTCTCGGTTAGTTGTGCTTGACTGGGAAAAACATTATGCAAGCAAATCGTAGGCATACGTCTATAAAACAATGGCTATCTAATTTATGCAAAAAGAGGTTTGGAAAGGTTGCAGAGCAAAGTGCTCATGAATGATAATCAACCGGTTTTATGGTTCATTCGGATCCCGCTGGATTATGAGTGGCCCGATCCAACACTTTCAGTATCATGATTCACTCTTCCTTTCCAGCTCGATTTCATGGGGAATTGGAAGGACTAGGCATTGTGTACGGTTTGATGTAAAAATGTATGATATGTGTGTAAAGTTATCGGTTTCATAGCCCAACCAAACCATGGGTTAGGAAAGAACAGATGGCACTATAAAATAAAAATATATTTAAATAGCTGTTGTTATATAAATATAAAGATACATTTTTTAGAACTAGATCCACAAAATTGCTAATTTTAAGAAATACTAATAATATGTCTTAATGTCTCAATAAAATATTTTTCAGAATTTATTTACAATGAAATAAAAAAATTCCTTCCTTTTACATTAAAATTATTTTTATTATTTAGTAAATACATAAACAAATAATAAAAAATAATACAATTTAATCTTTCCCAGAAGTTCAGTCAGTAAGCGGTAGCTAAAATGTCAGACCATGGGTTTGATTACCATAAAATGCAGAAAGTACATTTGTAAAGATTGTAAGGTATATTGCTTTTGATAAGAGCGTCTGAAAGTAAAGTAAACTCTGGACACATCCAGTGGGAAGAAACCGGAGACCCGGAGGAAACCCACACAAGCACATACAGAACATGCTAATTTTTTACAAATCGCATTTATGACAACATATTCAATTGCATGAACCAACATGCAATTTAAACCCAATTTATGTTACAACAACCGAGATAAAGTCATAAGCGGTATCCATACTGACAAGTCAAAGCGCTAACCGATTATCTTCCCCGATTTCACGCATGCAGCGATGCAATGTCTAGCCTTTAAACGCTCTCTCACCTTCAGAGAACCAACACAAGCGCATATAAAGCACCTGCCACACTCCAAACCGATTTTGAAAGAGCAGTTTTAAAGGTTTATGATCAAAATGGTAGTGAAATGCTTCATTCTGAGAGATGAGGCTGTTGACAGGTGTCTTCCTCAATATATCTCTTATATGAGCAAATCTCTTGCCATTTGCTTCTCGTCTGCTGGAGATAAATAAAATACCACTGAATGTTTAAAGTGACGGCAGGCCAGCAGTAATATTTCAGCAGTGGAGTGGAAACAGATGATTGGTGCTGCACTGACAGGTCCATGGGAACCAGGACATTATGATGGCAATAGGTTGGCGTTTTCGTCTTTGTCTTGACAATGTAGAAAAACTATCAAATATTCGGAGTGAAAAAGATTTCCCGCTGTATGGCATCTCATTCCAGGCTCTTCTTAAAAGTAATTCTGAATGCTCAATCTCACCAGAATTAATCCCAGACCTGCAAAAACCTTATTTAGACCTGATTGGGCATCAGGAATGAGTGAGGAATAGTTGTCTCACCACATATAATTATATCGATTTTTATCATGTCTTGCAGTGAGTCGTTGGTCTGGAGAGACTGATTTATATTCCCAGGAAGTGACACCTGCTTTCAGCTGGAGAACCGGGGGCAGATGACTTCAACAGCGACGGAGTTTAACACATGCAGATGAGGTTGTTTGCCGCATAAACTCACCATTCATTGTTTTTAACAAAGTTGCAACTGAGAAAAAAAGTTCCTACGCTTCATGTTAGAGTTTTGCATGTTAAAAATAGAATTATGCTCGGTAGTCATAGAAACGTTGGTCACAATGCAACTTGGGCATGATAATTGCAATCCATGTTTGAATTTGCCAAATTTCCTCTGGGATCAGTGACTTTTTTTTTTTTTTATAAAATGATTTAACTAGGTTTATTCTTTCTTCATGTAATTTATCTACATACAAAAAAGGATTATTAGTCATGAGAAATTGTCAATAATCATTTAAATAATTATAGTGTAATATTGCTGGCTGAAGTCAAGCTGCAAAAATATCGGAATAAAAAGATCTAAAAACCTAAAAGTAAAAAAAAAAAAACTGTACCGAAATAAACTAATAAAGAAATTAAAAATTGTTAGTTAAAGTTTAAACGTTGAAAACTTTTTAAGGTCGCCTAAGAATCTTTAAAGTTAATTAGAATAGAACAGATTTAATAAAGTATAAATTAAGATAGATTTACTTTTAAGTCTTGGCCTAGAACAGATTGTAGAAAAAACATGAAATTATTATAGTGTGATTTTTAAACACCTATTATATATGGAACACATTCATGGCTTAATAAAAAATAATTTAAGGCATTTGCTGCCTTTAATTTGAAGAGTTAGCTCTCGTTTTTGAGATAATTATCCGACGAATATCTGAAGTTATTAATCCTTGATTTTAATTTATTCTTCAGTTCATTTTACTCAAACTTTGTCATTATCGAACTCTGCATTATGTTTCCCATTAGCAAAAGAAACCCTTCAGTGGCACTCGCACGTTCTTTACCTCCTCGTCCTCAGAAGGAAAAGCCGAGTGTGTTGCTACCGTTTCAGTCTTTTATTTAGTTTCCTCCGACTTTGCATGATGAGATTCAGTTTCAGACTCGCATCTTTTCCCACCGACGAGCCTCGGCAGAGCATCCACAGACGGAAGCACAAAGACTGCGACGTTCAAGTGGATTCACAGCACAGTGACTCTTAAAACAACCCTCGCCAACCTCCGCGCTAATGGTGCTAAAACATCCACACGCGAGGCCAGCGGTCAGGAAACCGCCATCAGAACTTCTAGGAACATGAACCGCCGTCTAATTGCAAAACCGCCATAAATCTGCCCGAGTCCGGCGGCTGCGCGACACTTCTGAACGGATTAGAAGTTCAAAATGATCATTCTCAGGTTTTCCACTCCCCGGCTGCGTCACATTTCAACAGGCCTCTATTTTTTCCTCAGCTCTTTTATGTCGCTTTTAAAAGACCGCCACGGTGTATTTGAAGAAGTCGGCACATTCTCTACACCGGATCTGCGAGAGCTCAACGCGGCGTTTGATGTTCCGACGTCTCTCTTTTCAAAACCACAGGGGGTCTGTCAGTGCTCGACAATGCGGACCAGGAAGTTCCAATTCCCCATTGTGCTAGTGAGGTGATATTTGGTAATGAAACAGGCCGCCTCCGCGCATCTATCATCACGCCTGACGCACCAAAAACAAGCCCTGGGCTCTGCTACGCCCTGTGAACCTGGATGCTACGGTTAATAAAGGATTCAGGCTGTTCTAATTAAACGCTGAAATATGTTTCCTTCTCACAAACGTAATGCTACTAACGGCTGGAGATTAATTCCAACAAAAGTCTGTCAACATTCCACTCGTGGATGCGGGAGAAATCCACGTGTTTGGCTAATTACAATCAATGCTAAATCCCTAATGAAGCTAAGCCTTAGCGTGTTATTGTGTCTGCTAGTGAAGCCCACCAGTCCTCACTTGTGAATAATTTAGGGATAAAAACACAGGAACCTGTAAACCGCTGTGGTAAAGAAGAGAGTTTTGCGCTAAAGGTTTGTTTTGTTTTGGGAGCCGTCGCCATTAGCATGATTTGCGTTCTCTCTGGTGCTCTGCGCTAATAAGCTTCACATAGCTGAAAAGTTGCCGAAATGTAACTGAGCTTTTTGGTTGAGTCATGTGAAGTTTGGTAGAACTCAGGTAATTAAAATTCACTTAGCGAGTTATTCCGAGCAAATCTAATGAAAATCATGGGTGGGAAAGTGAAACACGCAATTAGACGTAAACGGCTAATTCAGTTTAAATTGAATTTAGGAAAACACAGTATAGTCTCGTTTGTAGGCTGGTTTCATTGATCTGGACGTCGGGTTGAAGCATGTTCTTTTGAAATAACGCTTGTTTACTGGTAAAGTGGCTCGATTCAGAACCGTTTAAAATGTGTTAATTTAGAAACGTTAGCTTGACGTTACTTTTTCCAGAAGAGATTTGCACCTGTGTCATCATTTTTATAGGTTCAACTCCTTTTTTCGATTATCTTGGTGGCAACTGGCGAATGGTAAATCGATAAAGCGTCTTCTGTTCGCTTTGTTCTTTGTTATTGGAATATAAGTTTTAGCTACTTGCTTAGATGTCACTTTATTTGTCAGGTAGTAAAAATAGAGAGGAACTTACCAATAATCTTTTAAAAGAACATGCCATGAGTTTACAAAAAATCTACACAATAATTCCGATTTTGTGAGCATTGACCGAATTAGTGGATATGGACTGAAGCGTCACGACGGTGTAGTGTGTAGTGCTGTTTACTCGCAGTAAGCAAGACCCATTCAACACGTGAGACCTGGTCGATCTACATGCTTGCGTGGGTTTCCTCTGGGTCTTCAATTTACTTGTAAAATTGCCCAAAAGCGTCTGAACAATGCCCTTAGGTGTGAGTGAGAGTGTGAATATGTGTGAATGTATGTGTCTCGCTCTGTGTTTGGTTGGCACCAATCCAGGGTGTGTCATGCATTTAGATCCAGAGTTTAAATTGCAGCTCCCCGTGACCCAGTAAAGGATAAAGTGGTTCAGAAAAAGAATGGATGGAAGCTACTGATTCAATACCACTTGAGGATCTATTTTGTTGAACTCAAATGTGCGCAGAGGCTGTGGAAAGAAACAAAAAACAACTTTATGAAAAAGAAAAATACATTAGAAAATGAAACAAACCATTGTACATGTAATGGACAATGCAAGAGAGGAATCGAATAGGAAAACAAATGAACTGATGCGGTATCTTGACTTTATGAGTACATTTATGAGGCGTGCAGTTCCACCGTTTGAATTTTTTATTAGATTTGCCCAGGCATTTATTTTTATTAGTTTTGCTCGGGCTTTAGCTATCACGTCGGTTTGAATAGAATACAATCCAAGCATAAAATCTCCAAAGACCTGGCAAAAACACATCCCGTTTCTCCTTTCTCACATTGCTTTGCATTTTTACAATAAAACCCTAATCAGTAATGTATCATTCTTGCATATACGGCCATGCCTGCGGCATAAATACAGCTAGGTGGGAAAAAAATAGAGCAAAAATACATGCGTGTCACAATAGTCGTAGTTGATATTCAAATCACAAAGTTTCCTCCTGCACACAATAATTAAAGCTGCACAATTCATAAATGGCTGATCTGATCCCTGACGTGTTTTTTTTTTTTTTTGATCCCAGAGACATCAGACAGCTTCAAAGAGATAAGTTCACGCAATAAAACATTTATGCATCGCACAATTTGTTAATTGCGGAGCGGCTGGCTAAGTACGTGTTTGTCTTTCACGTGTGGATTACCCACAAGGGATTTCAACTCTCTTCTTACTTCCTGGTGCTTAAAGGATATTGATTGTTCCTTGGAGCACAATCTGTCTAAGCTGCAAACAATCTTGCTTCTCTACAGAGAACATCCCTACCGCTGCTCACACACAGATGCAATCAGCTCTTAAAGTTCTACTTTAGCAAGCCATCTAACCTGCATAAATCATGTTCACTTCAATTGCTGGACAAGATACCAAAAAAAAGCCATTGTTTGACCATCATGCTGAATTTGTTCGAGTAAAGTGGCCATTAAATGCTCTAATCTGCCGGCGGAGTAACAAGTGCGGGCGTGAGCTGGAAAGCGAAGGCTGCATTTAGCTTATTTAGATGTATTTCCTTTTAATTCTTTTCAACGCGAGCCAGGGCTTTTGGTTGATGCTTTGTTCTTCATTGTGTTGCCTATATTGTGAGAAAATTATGGGGGAATGATCAATATCAAATGATTCATATTTTGAACTACTTTTTTATTTCTGGGTCACAAAGAGCTGGAGCCAATCCCAGCCAATCCCTCTGGGTCTCAAAAGACTCCTTGGTTGGTGGTCGACCAATCACAACTGGACACACATTCACACTCGCAATTTTCCAATCTCCTTGGACTTGGAGAGAAAACCGGAGACACAGAGGAAACCCACGTAAGCTCAAGTAGAACATGCAAGCTCCACACAGAATCTTAAATCTTAAAAAGATTCCCCTTGCTGTATGTTGACAGTGAAAATCAGGAAATTTGTCATGTGATAAACATTTTGACATATAGAAACTATAGAATGCAATTACACATGTTTCCAGATGCAAATACGATGACAAGCAGGACAAAGTGATGCAAAGCATGAGAGAATCTATAAAAAAAAGAAATCACCTGAAAAACTAAATATCAAAGCGCATGGAGTCACTTGGAATACGACATGTAATTATTATTGGCATTTATGCATTCGGCAGAACAAAACATTGCATTTTCACAACCAAACAACGTACTCTGGAATTGAACCCATAGTCACCAGTGTTGCCATGCATAAAAATGCATAGCACACATCAAAAGTCAGATCACAACGTATAAAATGGACAATCATCTAAGTCAGTGATAGCACCAAGTTATTAGAAAGTTCACTGGTGACAGTTAGACTTTCCTCAAATCGTGTCCTTCCGAGACGCCTGAAGGTCATCACCGACTGAGAGTATTTCTTTCAACCACTGCCATGAAATAAACTGAAATTGCTAAACGACAGTGTAGATGTAGAAGTTAAAGACCGGCCACACGTAACACCTTCACGTTGAGCATCACCAATCCAAACTCACAAAACTGTGATTTCTTTCCAACTAAACTTTTATTTTGCAAAAACTGCAGATATTACCAAAACCAGAAATCCCATTCTCCCTCTGCTACTGTTACTCTCCGTCAGGGCTCGCTACAGTACACTGACTGCCAGGTTGTGTGGCGCCAACTTTCCAGCTCATGAGATCCGGTGAACGAGTTTTTATCTTCCACAAACAGACACATCCAACTGCATCCTGGGGGCTTTTATGAAGTGGTATGTGGGTGTGTGACTGCAGAAGAGATTTGAGTTGGAGGCTTTATGTGCAAATTACCCTGAATGCTTTCTTTCGCAATGTCAAGGTCCCATTACGGAACAGAGTTGTTTTAAAAACGGTCGCTCAATCACGAGATATTACAGGCATTTAGAGGCATCCGTTCCATTCATCTCGCCGTTTCTTTGCGTCAACGTCTTTGCAGAAACGTGACCTCAAGCGTAATGAGTTTCGTTCGAGGGCCTTAAAAAATTATAGCTCCTATATACAACAAAACCTCCATTTGTCTGATCAATACATCACAGAATGTAGGACAATTTACAGCATCCACCTGAAATCGATGGAGCTTAGACTCAGTCTGCCAGACACTGAATCCGACAAACATATTTACCGCTCTCTGGGTAATCAAAATGAGTTTGGTCCGAACCCATGGCAACCAATAGCAAACTAATGCGTAACCCCTGATCCTTCATTAGACTCCAATCATTATCAGGTGGGAATCGTTTGCAAACATTATTTTGCATAAATTCTGAATTGGTATTAACTCTTGACAGAATCTGGGATGTGCATAGGCAAGCGTGTCATTTGATTGCAATTAACGTTCAGAATTGTCTTATTAAAGAATAACTACAAATCGTCAACCCAATTCGAGTACAATGAAAAATGGTTTATTGGATTTTATTCAAATAAATTTGTTTTAAACGGTAGAGTAAATTTCAAATCTGACTGCCAGACAGACAGAAATATTGCAAAGCAAGCAGATAGACAGACAATACATTGCAAGCAAGGCATACAGAAAGTCAGACAGGTGGAGACAGACATTTACGTGAATGAAAAGTAAAAAAATGAAGATCATATAAGCCACGTTGTAAGACTGCCCACTGCTCCGGGTTTGTGTGTGTTCACTTCACTGTGGACGGTTAAGAGCACAATTTTGACATATTGACAAACTCACTCACACTACTGTATTTTGTCATGTCCTTCATATTTACATACATAAGAAGTTACTTGTAATTAATAAATCATGAAAATCTGTCACACTTGATTATAAAACGCAAGGCTGAATGGCGCAGGGCCAAACGGAAAGAAAGCGGCGCACCTGTTCTCGCAAACCTGATTCATGCGGCGTTTAATTGAGATGATTTTTACATATCAAGCCAATAGAAGCTGATCACAGTGAGAGCTTCAGCCTTGAGATGTCCTCGCTGACAGCCCGAGCGCTTCAACCCCACTGATCACTTTTAAAGCGTAATGAAGAGTGTAAGAAAGAGAACACAGCGGTTTTCAACACTCCATCAAAACATGTCTCTTAAAAGACACGTCATGTAGCACTTCTCTTTTGTGTCTTACACATTTAAAAAAAATAAAGTTCTCAAATAAACCGAGCAATTAGCAGCATGAAAGACGACGCAAATCGAAACCGTCCTTGTTCAGAGTGAATAAGCTGTTGTTTCGCCGTCCAAGCTATGTTGAATAATCGCCGGTGATGGAAGAGAACATGATTCTGTAAAACTAAAGATTCTTCCAGAGATATCTGGTTCCATGTCCGTTTTATTAAATCAAACTTGACCCGTCAGTTGCTGAAAAGCAAAGCGGCCGTCATAACAAAAGAACATCTGCCCGAAACGGATTCTGAGATTCTGATTCGATTTTACGCACATGACCAGAACATTTCTCGTTAATTAGCATATACAAAAATTAACACTTCTTTTTCAGTATTTTCAGGATGCTTATTACTAAGAGTCTTTTAAAAACGAAGAGTGTGTGAAGGGGGTGCTTCAAAAACCAACAAGAAAGGTTACGTTGCATTGGCTTTATATTTGCTTGGAAACACACAGCTAAGTTTGCGAGTTGGACATTTACTAAATACGTTCTAGTAAAACAATTTACTAAATACGATAGATATGCTCAACTTTTTGGGCGAATAATAAACAGATGGCACATCTCATAGCCACTCCCCCTGATGCTGATTGGATGGCTTTTATATGACTTCACACAGACAACACACATAGATTTGTGAATTGTCCTCGCAAATTTGGCTTGCAACATAAATTTACGTTGAAAATGGATCTATAGATATACATGTAGGGATATGTTGATAGAATTTGTCATAAAATGTATTTCTTTCCAAATAATAATTAAGTTAATTAGCATATTTAGCCCTTTGACAATCGACCATCGCGCATAATAATTGGCAATCATGCTCTTTTCTTAGTTTACATTTACTGAAAAGTAAACTTTACTCTAAAAGCTTAACTGTCACCTTCACAACTCTTATTCATACATGGGCTGCCAAGAGTATTTGTAATTCTACTCAAATCTCAAATCCGTCTGCTTTCTCACCGCCGCTAATGAACATCCAAACGATTAACATCGGAAAAATCTCTCGGGGTTTCATTCGGTAATATTAATACCCCGTAAATCTCTCTCACCTAGTTAATAAGCAGTTGCAGTCAAGCTATAGATTTTCAGTACAAAAATGCTGCGACCATTTATAACAGAAAGGCGGCATCACTTTTAATGTAAAAGCATCTGCTCAGCGCACAAATGGAAATGGTAAATCCCACCAAGGTTTTTCTATAATTTGTGTCGAATTTTGTACTTGATAACTAATGAGTGGTTTGTCACAGACGCGGTCGGACGCATTTCCATACTGCTGAGAGCGAAGTTGAACGCCTCACAATGGGTGACAGTGTCCTGCTCAGTGATGTTAATGATGTCCGGACTGCAAGAACATGGGCTCCAGCTCCATGCTGCAATTTGCTACTTTAAATGCAATGTTATTACGAAATTCAGCATTTCTAAACCCAAGTCTGGCGAAACCAGTCTGCTAACTCAATTTATCCAGAGCGTGTATCTTCATTTCTAGCTTTTCAGTGGCTCACTCTCCAGTAGCCAAGTGATGATCATTACAATATTCCTACAGAAACTACTCATTAATCAGCATTTCGGCCTCCCACCTTTGAGAACAAGAGCTACGAAGCCAGTGTATTATTCACAGCTGTCTTAAGCCTCTCCTGCTCTTCTACGCCTCACTGCTTTCGTATTTTTCACTGAATGTCGTATTAGTCATAGTCAAAGTGAAGAATCCATTTCCCTCTCAGTCTAAATAACCAGGCAATGAATTTGAAGCGATGAAGTTCTACCATCCGGAACGTTTTCTGATCTGCTTCCCAGGGAAACAAGTCGCGAAGAAGTAGTTCTCTTTATTATCTTCACCCAAGAGTATTTGATGGGAGCAGAAGCGTGTCATGTGGTAAATATCAAGTTTTCCGCACTTCTCTGTGTAACGTCTGAAATCAGCCGACAGATCAACTGCCGTATTGTGATTCTCAGATTGATTGGCGGCTTTATTCCGAAGTCAGACACAGACGGATCTTAAGTTTCCAAACATCTTTATCTGACATTGAAACCAGAGACTGGTTAGCAGTTCTCTGAACTGGGTTTTGTTTGTTCTGATTAATTGTCAGACAGCCCGATGCAGCCATTGCTCTTCTTTGACAGCTTGACAAGGCTCTTCGCCGTGGCAGCTCCATCTCTGCAAGCGACCAAACTGTTCCTGCCTGATAAATCAACACTCGTCTCTCGGCTTAAAGCTCAGTGTGAATATTTGTGAAAACTTAAAGTGTTCAAAAAAAAAAAAAAGATTCAAGCCCAGAATGGATTTCTTTCTGGTTTTCATACATTAAAAATGACTTGAAACTATCTGATGTGCAGCAAATGTTTTACAGAGCCGCTAGAAAATTGTTTTGAAATTTGCAGTTCATAAAACTGTTAGACAACTGGATTATTACCCACTTACATGGAAGATTAGCTTAGCAAAAAGCTTATTTTAAGTATTTTAAAAGATAAATAATTACCTAATTAGGTAAATATTTTTTTTTTTTGTATTGTATTATTAGTATTGTATATGTTATATATAACAAATTAATTATACATATCTAAATAAATGACTACAAATAATTAATCTATCTATATATATATATATATATATAGTTGTAGAAATATTTTTTTAATAACTACATGGACTGAAATATCAAAACATTCATCTTCATGAGCAGCAAAATATGAGCAGCTACTCTAATAAAAACTGCTACAATAGATTGACAAATTAGTAACTAAATGAAATATAAATACATTAAAATAAATCATACTTTTCTAACATTTATAAGTTCAATGTATGTTTATGTTACATATCAATACACTCATCAACACACATGTGACAACATCAAAATCCGCTGATTATTTCATCAATAAACATTTTCATCTCAAATAATAATAAAAAAAAACTTTCTTTATATCTTTTAAATATCCTTTTCTCAAAAATGTAAGCATGCCCTAATGGTTTTTGGTGGTCAACCAGCATTGTTCGACAAACCCTTTGGAATAAATTCAATTCGTAATGGATCATAGATTTTCCTATAAAAACCAGATGAATTTTGAACCTGCAATAAAGCAGCACTCTAAATGTACCACCTATTAAAAGCCTAAAAAGACTGAAATACTTCAGGCTGGGTCAAAGTGAAAACACAGCAGGTAATGGATTTGTCTTTGCAACTTTTCTTCGGGGGCTTGCGATGGCAAAGAGTAGAATATTCAAGTCATCGCTACAATTCCGATTTGTCGTGTGATTAAATTCTTGTGTCACCCGGACACTGCGGCAAGTTTAGGTTGGCTGAACTGTGTTATAAACTCCAGTTTGAAGGGTTTTAAATGAGATTTCTCCAAAATTTGGGCTGGTTTGAGTGATTTGTCTATTACAAAAAGAGCAGAAAAGTAGCGTCCACTGGGCTGGAAAACTAGAGATTGCAGATCTTCAAGACTAAAAGTGACTGCATGACTGGAAAACCAATGCGATAAATTGCGGCCCTCCTGCAAGTTTTCATGTTTTAATCTCCTCTTTACTTCACCAGCAATGGCAATAATCATTATTTAAACCTGCGAGCTTCCAATACACCTTGAGATTGAACGTATCCGTTTGGCTGTAAAGCACGTCAGGCTGTCGGATCTCTCTGGTTGGCTAAGAGCATCAGGTTGCTAACAAGCGAGCCAAGCAAACACGAGTCGTTATAGCATGTTGCGTTATTACGATGTCAGAAAGCCATCACAGAGACCCAAGAGAGCAGCGGTGCTCAAATTAAAGCCCGGGGGCAAAAGTTGCTACACGGTGACCCCTAATCCAGCCCACATGCACAATGTGAAAGAAACAAAATTATTGTGATGAATTCATAGCCATTTTGAATTAAAAAAAAAGACTTGTTTTGTTTAAGCTATGGTAAATATCACTGTCCTGACAAAATTCCAAAGAGTTGTCAAACGCACAAATTTACCAACGTGTTTCCATTGCAGCTGCAAATGTGTGTTGACAATTTGCATGATGATTTTATGAACCAGCCAATCAGCTTTAGCTGTGAATGAAGTGACGTCAAAACTTCATAAATGGAAGTATGTAGTTCTGCAGTGAACGTAATGGAATTGAGACTAAACTCCTAATATTCTCTCAACAAGTAGATTATGATTTATTCTCTGTGGATGCTTTATTACTGATGATAAAGAATTGATCAAAAGCAGTACATGATAAGACGTCTTGTACGGGTAAGAATGCGGTTGCATTTTAGTATCCATTCAGTCCCAGAACACCATGCCACGCCCACTGATGGCAATTGGCAGGTTCTGCCACCTTTCAAAAACATCTCAAATTGATTGTGTGAATTGACCCTGCGAGAAAATTTGAAAAAGAACATTTCTGTACATTAAAGAAGTTCAAAATACAATCTGACAACTTTAGAATCTTATTTGAAATTTTGCTTTATAAAAGTGTTAAAGGATGTTCTGATACGGTATCAAGTATTGAGATTGAGCCCAATAAAGCCCATTTCAGATCTCTGAAACTGAATTCAATGTAAACGCATTCACTTAACTTTAACACAAGTGCTGTCCCAATTCCAAAATGATTTATTCATATTGATTCTTCGTTATGGGCTCGAGAGCAGCACTAAAACTTTACTGAAAAAGAAAGATTGTGTAGTGACCTTGCTTGAAAAGTACCAGGATGAGAAGAACTTTTCCAAACAGTTTGTGGATCACGAGTACGGAATACAGACTTGTTCATCTTGGGTGATTTAAAAAAATTGAGCGCATGAAGCTCATGCATAAATCAATACAGGGACTGAGACATTTCCTCTAGTATGAAAAGCCTCGAAGTTATAGAGAGGTGGAATTCAGAAATCACAGTTATCTGCCTTCATTTTTATCCAAAGCTTTGCTCATTACTTATCAGTTTAAACCGTGTCATATTCTGTTGTCTGACTGTCAGACTATCATCAGATATTTTTGCAAGTATCGGTTTAGAAATTGTACTGGATCAGACTCAATTACACATTCTTCAAATTCGATCGGGAATCCAAAGAATTCCATTAGACATTCCAACTCATTCCATGTTTGTATCACCAAATAGAAAACACTGTATCATCTCAATCCATTTTTTTTTCCTCTTGCCGAATTCCACATCATGTACAAAAGATGCCAAGAGATGCTTGTAGAAACAGTCTTATATATAAATATCAATATCAAGTACCAAGTCAATAAAGAAAAATATAATAAAACTGTGGAAACACTGTCTTGACTACCGTAGTCGACAGGCATTTTGGGAAATGTAATTTTTGGTCAACGTAGGCTCTTAGTTTATTTTTTGGTATTCATTTTTAGACGCTCAAAACTTTTAAGCTCTTGCGGGCCACATCTGGCCCCGGGGCCTTGAGTTTGACACATGTGCTTTAGAATTAAAGACCAATTATTTGCACATTTAATGTTCATGTACTGATCTCCAACATTTTTTATCCAGAATAAAGCATTCAGAGTCCCAAAGCCAGGAAACCTGGTCTTCCATTAAAAACGGTTCGAGGGTCTTTGTTCTAAAAGCCTCATTCACACCATCCAACATTCTTCTCCTTTGCCAGTACGACAACCGATGCAGGATCATTACGTTTAAGTGCAACACTTGACTATTGAAAACATGTTTATGAGTCCACTGAAAGATGTTTCCCTCCAGAGAGAATTTTATTAGATTTTTTGCATCCGCAAGGACATTTTTCAATAGGTTTGAATAATTCACAAGGTGCTCCGTCCATCAGAGTTGGAAAACTGCTGACCTCCTCTACTTAAGCCAGAATTATGGCCTTAAACCGCTCTCTGGAGCGGCACGAGGACTTTCCGCCAATCCAAATGAAACCCCCCTGGACCTACAGCGGTGCATCTTCGTCTCTCGAGCCCTCGAGATGATTGCAGAAAAATCCCGTCCAAGAGGTGCAAACAGGGGACGTTAATAACCCTATTCTGATATTGAGTACGGATGCACTTGCCTTTGGCAATAAGCGTCTCTGTCTGCTCCAATCCCGCTCGCTTCCCATAGAACACAAACATCAAGGAGAGCCCCGGGCGGTTGAGCCGGGACCGCGCTGTCGCCTTTTGAAAAGGAGGGATAAAACAAAGGCAAACAAACAAGCCATTAAAATGCATCGGGCGGCGGGAAGCAGCGGCCTGTGCAAGGTGTGAGACCTCTCAAGCTTCATTACGACACCGCGGGACGGAGCCAGACGTCGGACAATGATGCAATCGCGCTCTCGTTAGCCGGGAGACGAGACAGAACAGACGAGCTTCACGGCCTCATTACCACGTGTTCACATACGCCAGTCGCTCTCCTCGCATCAGTGCTGCATAACTGATCATCTGAAAGTGATTCAATCTGTACGTGCTACCTGCAGGACACATTCTGCCTGGGCTTATTGATTGACTTGAAACGGAGCAACGCCGCACTGGCCGGATGCTCGCGGTCGGAGCTTTTCCTGACAGAGACGGAGACGAGGACCAGACTGAGGTAAATAATTAAATGCCTCGATTCAGTGCGAGACACTGGCAAGCGGCTAGTGATGGAGATTTTGATGCCATGCTGAAGGTCACTAATGGAGCTTTGATCCATTCGATTATTTGTATGAAAGACGGAGACCCATGTTACGGTTATTAAATATTCTTAATTAGAGAACAAATGCGGTCGTTTCTTAATCTCGGTGCCTTGTTGAAGTGATTTGTGCAAACTAGCAATAAACTCTTCTGATTACACACCCTAGGCGTCCGGTTATTGAACGTAGCAATGATGATGCCAAATACATCTGTTATTACAGCTTTTTCAGAATGATAATTGTAATCATGACGGCGCATCTATCCACTGCATCAATTTTTCAGAACAATATATACTTGCAACACAGTCTTGAAAAAATTATCAACTGAAAAATAAACATTTGAAATGTTTGAATTATTGAGTCACTAATAATTTGGAATAATTTAGTGATGTATTAATACTAGATAAAAAGCAATCACAACGCCTTTAGATTATTCTGCATTTTGGTTTCTCTTGAATTATGTGTGAATACAATTAATGAATAAAAAATGTAAAGACATTTTGGGGGAAATAATTGTGGAAAAAATAATAAAGAATAAAGAAAACTTAAAGAAAATATTGGGGTAATAATCTGCGGCCCACAGGCCACATCCGGCCCATGAAGGCGTTTCAAATGACCCGCTGTTTTATTTTGGTCAACAAAAATGACCACAGTGTTTAAAAAAAGCAATGATGATTCAATGGCGAGTCACCAATTATTAATTATTCTCACGTTTCAGGACAAGAAAACTAGACTCATTCTTAGTGTATATATTTTAAAAGTAATGTTGTGGTCCGCGTTTACATTAACAGCAAAGTCAAGTATAGCCCTTAAATCATGAAAGGTCGGGCACCATTGGTATGAAAACAATTTAAATATTAAAACAAACTACTGAATTCTGGGAATAATTCCCCATACCATTGAAATAAATAACCTAAAGTTATAGTCACACTGATCAATCTGTTTACATTTTCAGAAGTAACTTTGAGAATAAACAGCAATAAACATAAAACTGTAAATTATAAAGTGCTCTCTGCTTTCATTTACAAGAATCTTTAATTTCCCATTTAACAGGCCGAGCTATTGCTCAGTTTTATGGAATTGGCCAACAACTCTTAAAAGCAACGACTGCAGCAATGCTTTACTACAAGGATGCAAAAGTGCTTCATAAAGAAAAACTGCAACCAAAACAAATGCTGCTAATGCCTCTATCAATTTATATTCCAAACCACTTTTTCATTTCTGGGTCACATGGAGTTGGAGCCCATCCCAGCCACTCTGAGCTTGAAGGCGGAACACAACCCCTGAAATGGTGGCCAACCAATCACAGAAATACAGCATTTAAAAGAAATATTTTAATAAAGTCCTTATGCAGCTCAATGTAAAAAAACGTAAAAATTTCCAGTGAAAATCTTGAATATTGTGTGACTTTTTTTTAGCATTAAATTCAGTTATGGCTTATCACTTTGATGTGGTTTATCACTTTTTTGTCATGGATACTGTTCTTCAGATTTTAACTACTTTGTTCAACTTCAATCTAATTTAAACTAATAAAATCACATTTGAAAATGATGAAATCAATTTGAATTTGTAGTATATGAACATACTAACATTTTATGATTTTGAAAATATTTTTTTTTCCAAAGAGTCATCAGCATTTCAATCCCATTGTTTTGACTTGCACATTTAGATTAGTGCGTAGTGCTAACAACATGCTGAGCTAGTTTTTGAGTGCAAGCTAAAACAAATATATTTTGAGAAGGCCAAATTTGCAAAGCTACGTAATTGTGTCAGAATTTTATTTTAGCAGAGGTCACATGATTGTTTTTCAATGATTATTTTCCCATCGACAAGTGGCTTGAACGGCTTTCTCAAGCTTTTTATGCGCATAACTTTTAAATACATTTTTATTATACTAATTATTATCTTCATGAATCAAAAACGACAACACTGAGAACAAGGATAGAGAAAACCAAAAAGAAAAATTGAATTTGCGCTATAAATTGAATCTATTCTGTTAGCGATTGAAGATTCTCGTAATACGGTTATCACAATTTTCTTCACTAGCCAGATGCAAGTCTCATACTAACAAGCTCTTAGAGAAAAGTTATTGATTCTGAAAACCCAAAATTAGATCCAGGCATTCTCTGTGCGGAGAGACGTCAGGACTGTATATCGCTCTGAATGGCTGTGTGTACGACATGCGGCTCCGAGAGGCTTTATATAATTTCTAGACTCTTTCAGTCTTCTAATTAGCGTCTCTCTCTTTCTCTCTCCTCTAATGACACACGGTTCTGATAGAGGAAGCCACTCTGGGGTTTCTTTGTCCTCGGGGATGTTATGATCTCCTAATTAACTAATGGCCTCGCATTCAGCTTTATTTGTCATCCGCGATCCACTAGCGGCTTCTGCTCGCGCTTTGAAACAGGTGAGTGTGCAAAAAAATGGGCCAATAGCAGACCTGGAGCACGATGACACGCCTTGATGAATGAAAACTGGCCCCATTATTCTAGACGATGGTTGAGGGCATCTGAAGAGCTTGTAGGAGACATTATTATCCTGAGTGTTAAACATGACCTGTCCGATTTGTTTCAACTGACCGATCGGTTAAAAAAAAAAATAAAAGAACTCCAAGCTATTAGAAAACAGATTTCCCTTAAGACAGTGTGCCAACATTGGCTCAGCCAGTGATGCAACATTGTGCAAAATCAACACAGGGCACTGAAATGTGCTAAAAGCAGTCCGCCGCATTTCAATAGTTCTGTAAGTGAACAAGTCAGGCTTGATCGGTCACATGATCTCTACTTGGCAACCCTTTACTGACCTGCTTTAGGTACAATACAACAGTTTGCACTGAAACGACTGTATTTTTCCATTTCCTGACCATATTTTTCCCCTTAATTACTGAAAAAACTACTTCAACATGTTAGCAAGATGTTCCCAGGAAACAATTTCATGCCAACCAGCTATTTTCATATGTATTCATTTCAAGAGCTTTCATGTTCCTTAAAGCTTCATTCCTGCAACAAATTTAGATCACGTGATATCGGATCACCTATTTAAGCTGGTTTGGCCATTTCTGGGTCATGGAGGAGATCCACAGTGGTATAAAGTACCTGAGTAAATGGACTTAATTTACTTGGATGGGTTATTTTACTTGAGTATTGTTGGCCACTTTGTACTTAAATTTTAAATCACGAGTATCAAATATTAAAATCTGATTTTTATTATTTTTTTAATCCATTTTGTTCTGACATTTTGAAACATGGTTGGTGATACATTTTATTTCTTATAAAACCACAACACACGAGTCTTGATTTTTCCAAGGGTTTTTTACTGCTTTCTCTTGTTTGTTTGTTTGTTTGCATGCTTAGTCTAAATTAATTACAGACTAAACCACATTAGTTCTTTTACAATTGAATACTTTACAACTTTTACTAAAGTCCTCTTGTAATTGGTGACTTGTAACTTTGACTGTAATTATCACAGTAAGGTACTTGTACTGTTACTCGAGTATGATTTCAAATACTCATGATCTCTGATAATCCTCTGGAGACCCAGAAAAGAAAAAGACCAAACTAAATCGCTAGAATGACGCTGTGATTCACAAGAGCAACATTTTCACAGTATGGACACAAACAGCATAAGAAAAAAATGGAACCGAACAAACACAATAATTGATAAATAATACAGTAAAGAGCAACTTTCTGGAACATCATTAGAGGATGTAACCTGTGGCTCCTCAAGCTTTCATCATCAGAACTGATCTCAGTTTGTGTTGATCGTGTGGCGCCACGCCGTGTGAATCGCACCTACAAGGTCCTTTCAAACTCCAGCCCGAGTCTCACCTCCAAACCTTTAGCTCCCACTTTAGCCCCCTACTCAAGCAAACATTGAGGATTACACTCGGCCAAATTAAAACCCAGTAAATATAGATTTTAAACTTCAGGAGCGCTCCGAGCGGAACGTCTCCACTACTGAAACAACCAGATGAAAGATGGGTGAAATGAACAAGACGGGAAGCAGCAGATAAATTGACTTTTTTTTGTGTGAGACTGTTAATAATAAATCACATTGCATGATAAATAATGAACCTTAACTCTGTTCCGTTACATTCCACATCAATTGTTACCTTGTATTGATTCTTGTTTCCAACTTTGTGCCGGTGATTGTTCTCTTTCTAGTCATGACCTGCTTGGATTGCAAGGTTGACTTGACTTGGATTATTAAACATTGTTTGGTTACCAAATACTTACAGAATCTCTGATTTGGCAACAATGGATTTATCCATCGTTCTCTGCTGCTGCTGTTTTCCAGGTTTCCTCTTTTCTCCAGATCAGGTTTAAGAAGCTTGCCAAGACAAGACAATCACGAGATTGAAATGCAGAGGCATATCTCATTGTCTGGATTCAATCCAGCAAGGGTCTTAGACAATCTAAGTCACTTTAGCCTCCAGATTTCCAATACAGTTCTCTTCTGGATTGCTCCCTGTCAGCCAGACTGGCATTCCAGAGATGTCTGATCTTTCCCCTCACACCCAGTTCAACTGAGCACTGAAGGAGACATGGCTCTCGCAAGGGTCTTAAGACCCTTCACCTCATCCTGAGAAACCTGAAGCCAATGAACCTTCAATGTTCGTGCTTTGACAGTCTTGGCAATTCCTCTCAGGTTTTATCTTCTCAGTCTTGCTCTGTCTCCTCTTTTACATCAAGCTTCTCTTCTCCTCAAAACAGTCATCCTATTCTTGCTTCATGAGCAGCTTTGTTCTTCCTTGCTCCTCTTAAAACTTACTTCCACTTACTTCCTCTTACTTCCATAGACATTATTTTCGTTTTTGGGGATTCGCATTCCCAATTTTGAAATGTTATGGGCTCCTTTATCATGTCAGCACAAGGACTCCATTTCCCACAAGTAAACACCAATGGACTCAGCACTCAGCTTTTCCAAAGTATGCTGACCCCAACTTGATGTTGTGTTCACCTTGGATTCGAGAAGGTGATTGTTCTGGTTTCATTATAACGGTTGAAACTTTATTTTTGCAAACGCACAAATGGGAATCTGATTTTTAGGTATAATTAGTGAAAGGAAATTGAGGGATATGGCCATACTAGGAATCAGCGCTCTGCATTTAACAATCCAGTGAGGTTATACACACAGAGAAGTGAGTAGCAGGTGCAGTGGGCAGCCTCATGTTGCAGGGTCCGGGAAGCATGCTGGGGTCAGTGTCTTGCTCAAGGATACTCTGTTGAAGACCCTTCAAGACTCCAAACTTGGATTGGCGGTCCAACTCCCATACTACTGGACTGCAAAATTGTAACCTTATTAATATAGTAGATAAATTAATAACATTTCTAAAGCTGATTCAATGTAGATGTCAGATGGTTGGTCGTGCTTCCTCGACTGGGATTATTAATGGCTGCTTTGTACTTAAATGGCAAGAAAAAGACTCATGCACAACAAAGGAAACAGAACACAGCAAAGGTTGTTTTAATGTGCACTTTTAAACTAGTTTGAATAACTTTCACATTCGGCCACCCACAAGGTCGACACAGCAGGCCATCATTATGGAATTATCTGAATATATCTAAATTACATTTCTTAAGACTTCCAGGCCAGTGTTTTAGATCCACTAGCGTTAGCTTCCGTCAAAGGCACTGCTCGAAAAGCGTTTCCAGTTCTGGCCATTTTCCTACACTATTATTTCAATCCAATTGAAATAAAAGTCAGCGTGGAGAATAGAAAGAGCCCCCAAAAGACAATCCTACATCCTACTTTTCATGCTCGATTTCTACCTTTTCTCTGCTGTTATTTTTAGCCTTGTTTGTAGAATGTGAGTCAGTGGGGAAAAAGGCTCCAGGCGAGTGTTTGGGCGCTGGTGTCCCATCGACAGACCCCACTCTCCTGTGGAATGAAGCTTGTCAGAAGGCATCAGTGTGATTCTCCTCACGAGAACATTCTGGCCAGTTGAGCACAGCTCGCTAAGCCGCATGGCTGTCTGAGTGTTGAATCGTACATCTGGAACGCGATTTTGCATTTATTGACACAAATGTGATGTCGTGGAATAAGAACTTGACACTTTTCCAAGTCAAACACAGCCAGGTCTTTTTCCACGAGGTCTTCATTAATGTGAGGCAGACACCCCCACAGAAAGAACAAAGCTCCCTGAACTACAATCTCATTTACATGTGAATTCCAGGACAGATTCTTTGTGCGTCTACCGTGCGCGTGTATGTTCCAACGGGTCTATAAATGTGGTCTGGGCTGAATTGGCTAATTAGACACAGTGGAATATGAAGAGGGATGGTGATGTGAGCATGCAGCTGAAGTCTCCAGGGCAGGAGATTCGTGTTTGTGTTGTTCCAGGGAGATAAATGCCTCCTCGCTGTCCGTGTGTGCTGTTGTTCAAAGCCCCGATGACTGAGTGTCATTACGCAACCGGAGCATATGCATTTATTTTAAATACGGCCGGCAACAGATCTATCCCTAATCCACGAGCTGCCATCACAGGAAACATGTGTCAAAAAGTTACATTTACCATGTGTGAATTGAGCCAAAAATATATATTCAAAAAAGAAAAAATAATGAAAAAGTATACATATATATATATATATATATATATATATATATATATATATATATATATATATATAAATGAAATTTCCTTTACATTTCAAAAGTCTGATCTCAACAATAATGTTTCTTTTTGTCGCACTTGAAACTGTCAAGGGTTTTCCAGGAAGAGGAGAACAAACCCTATAATAAAACTAAATAAAATAAACTAAATAAAGAAAAGAGTCATGAGGCAGCTAAGATGGCAGTCCAGTGAAAAACTCTAAATCAAGACAGGAAAAACAGAAGTAAACACTTACCTTTACGAGACTATGTGGACAAATGTGGCAAGCCAAGAGCGAGGTAACTGAAAAACATGAGGGGAAAAAAACAAGAGCATCAAATAAGACAACGATCAAAAACAGGTGGGAGAAATTAACTAATGAACTAACAAATTAACACAAGCACAAAAGTGATAATTAACTAATATTATATCAAATTAGGAAGGCGGGAACAAAGATACTCTTATTCTGGGCACTGTCAGAATAGCAGTACCAACCGCCTGCCACAAGGAATTTAACATTTAGCATTAAACAGTGATGGGACCAATGTAAAATGAGTGAAATTTCAATAGAAATAAGAAGAATATACTGTGCTATAAATCAATGAATATCAAGTTGATTACATATATATTTAAATCACGCAGGTATCTGAACTCCAAACGCTACATGAAATAACAAACCTGTGTTCTCTACAAGAGCGATGATCTGCTCAGCCAAAGCAATGAACTCTGATGCATTTTCAGAAATATTTCTAGCTTTTTTTCTGGAAGCTAATTACTTTTCAAAGTACAATATCTTCCTCATGTGTTACTCGTATGACTGCAGAATACTGGTTGGTCCATTTTAATATATTGCCGTCCCATTATGCAGAACGATCGATTTGCAGATATTCCATGTGACATTTAACTGGATTAATTTATCATCTTGAATAAAATACTAAATAACTTGCATGCTGCAAACATTTTAACTGCAATGTGACTAGGCACAATTTTTATCTGTTTTAAAGATCAGCAACTAATCTGATCTGCCCACAAATTAAACACTTTTTATTTGCATACATCAAAAATAAATTACTAGTAAAACCCTGGAAAATTTGAAAATGAATCCAAATGTTATTTCATACACAACATGTAGTAAAACGTTTAACTGTTTCAATGTATAAGAATAGAAGGAGAAACTGAAACAATCCAACAACAACAACTGAAACAATACAGAAAATGTATTAGGAACCAATGCATAAACATGCAGTATATGAAATATTTAAAGCATAATCAAAATATACACCACAGTTGGGTTAAATTGTGCGGTGTGTTATCCATATTCTTTTTTTTTTATTTTTATTATTTTTTTTTTTGTTTTGTTTTTATCATCTAAGCATTTTTGTAAAAACAAAGTTGAGGAAAATTTCTGTATAAAGTGAATATATTTTCACCACTGTTCAGGAAGATTTTCTATTCTCACAAATATGCAGAAAGAGACAGAGACCGACTCAGAGACTAACTGTAAAGTCAATACAGACAGAGGTTATTACACAGAGGAGATGAGAACAGTCGATGGAATACGACAGTGGTACACAGGCAGGCGATGGAGATGAATGGACCGGGCTCAGGATCTGCTGGGTGGAGCAGGCGAGTGAAGTGGATCACAGGGAGCACGAGGGATCTGGTAGGGATCATGAGGGATCCGGTTAGCAACAGGTGTCTTTCTTCAGCAGTCTAGATTGTTTTCAGGTGCTCAGGTGAGAGTGATCAGGAATGATGTTTTGGGTGGAGCCATGGGTGGAGACTGGGGTCGTTTTATTTGTGCACAATTCCTAGACAGAATTGCTTTTTACTTTTTTTTATTTGCTTTTAGAACTTTTTATGAACTTTAATTGAAAAATGTTGACATAAATGTCAGTTATGTGTGTGTGTTTGTGTAGTTACAGATGCTGAAACTTTTGCTATCTTGGGTCGGAGCAGATCTAGAAGATGCTGTCAACCTTATGGAGAAAACCATGTGTACCATACACCATCACCAAGAGCCCTGAGGGTCTTAAAATGGAGAAAACCCACCAATATTCTTAAAGGATTGTCTAAGGAGCATTGCATCCTAATTTAAGATGACAACATGGGAAAAACATCTATTATTATTATTCTCACTGGACACTGGGAATGAGAACATTACAGCCCTGACCACGGTGTAACACCGACACTGACCCACAATGCAAAGCAGCCAACTGTTTGGCCAAGTCATGGAAGCGTAAGTGAGTGGTCATGTATGGTTGGAATCGCATATAAAAAACATTCTAATTACATATGCAAGAACAAACCCACACATTAAACCACTTGTGGAAACATATGAGAAGTGAACAATGCCAATTTAATTAAGGCCATTAAAATATTTTATTATTTAAAGATATTGACACTATATTACCCACAATTCCTCACTCTCGGGCAAATCGGATGAATAGAACGATGTTAAAAATTTAAAAGGTGAAGGAAACAATTTAATTAAGAAAACAGAGAGAGAGAGAGAGAGAGAGAGAGAGAGAGAGAGAGAGAGAGAGAGAGAGAGAGAGAGAGAGAGAGAGAGTCAGTAAACATGTTTGGTCCAAATACACCTTCTTTTTCCTACATTTTTATTTAAAAACGACCGTCAATGTCCTGCTTTCCCTGGGAATCAAATTATACAAATCAAACCCATACGAATGAGTGAGAGTGTGTCTTGCTCTGTGATTGGTTGGCCACCAACCCAAGGGGAGTGTCCCACCTTCAGACCCAAAGTTGCTGGAATTGGTTCCATCGCCCTGTGACACAGAAATGGAAACTCAAGAGGAAAAAAAAGATGACTGAAAAAAACTGGATAGATGGTCTATGGTGAGAACTGTCTTAAAACCTTATGCAAACGTTGTGGAGTTAGAAGTTAAAAGTTGATCCATCAGAATCAAGCAAACCCGAGCACTTTTGCGCTATAATGCATCCAGCTGGCACGCCATGTGAGCCATGTGTCTTGCTTCGCTGTAGAAACAGATGTAAGGTAATGTGCTAATGGTTCTTTTCACCCCAGGACTCTACATAATATCAAACGCACCCACAGCAAGGGGTGATCAATCTTTTCTTATCAAAGCTAGCTCCTAGCATCTTATTAGCACTATCTCTTCTTGACACGATCTTTAAAAAAAATCCAGTACGTGTGGAAACATCTCCAGCATATTCCACAGCAAAGCTGCTTTAAATTGCTTTGAGACCGGCTCTGCTTCGCAAAAGACGCTATCTTATTACCGTGCTAATTGCTTCATGTCATAAAATAGCTTTATCCGAGAATAGATGTGGTACATATATAAATAATCCCAATGGGTATTTTGTTAAGGTTTTTGGTCACATAAAATCAAGTCCTTTACGTGATCGCCACAAGGCTCTCAGATTTCATATTCAATATTTACCCATATGCTGACGGTTCTGGTTACCCTTCGTGACCCTGTTTGTGGTTAATGCATGACCTTAGCATGCCACCATTTGTCCAATCGTTAACCTTCATGTATGCACTGGGCAAAGTGGGAATCCGATTCATAAAACAGAAGGTGCAGATGGGTCTCCAGATGGAGGGCTGAGCATGGAATCAGCTTCCATCTTTACTGTGTCAAGATGAGGTGCACGCTCCAGCAGAGAACATTCCTCAGGATTCATCCTGAACAATGCTTGGTGGATTCAGATTTCAGACTTGGAGCTCTTGATGTTTAGATTTCAAACTTTTCTGTTATTTTTTTCCAGCCGCATGGTTGAGCGTAACCCACATGGGGTCTTCAGTTAAGCAGATGGACCTATTTATCGGATGCTGAATTGACCAATTTGTTAATGAGCCCTTTAATCCATGTTGTTAAATATTTTAGAGCAAAGCTGCATAACTCAGTGGATAATGAGCAATGGCTACTCGTCCTGCACACTGGCCATCAACAATGAGTAAACTCATTTACTAGGGTTATTAGATATGCACATAATATGAATTATTTAACCAATTTTTCCTTTGCGTTTTATTTAGTTCAACAGCTTTTTAGAGGAAATATCGAGTCTTCTAAAGAAGAGGCATTTTCTTGGATTTTTGAGAACCACCAATGGCTGAGCAAGAGATAGAGATCTCCACTCGTATCTCTACCGGGCCGAGCATCATCTCTCCTTCAAAAGATTCTTTCAGAGGCCACATCTATGCAGCATCTCTATCGGCAGCCTCGGTTAACTTTGTCCTTTGAGGAGTCCAATGGCACAAATGCAGTCAGATTCGGTACGGGATCTCCAGTATGTTTATCGTGAGATTAGTCTCAGTATCACTGCCTTGCATGGAGAAAGTGTGCTGTGACAGAGCTTGTGTGGATTTCTAATCTTGTCTGTGCATAAATCCTCGTCTTATCTGGGAACCTGCCTTCTCCTGCCAAAAACACTGAACCTTTACGATTATAACTGGCCCTCTGCAAAACTATCCGTGGCCGTGCTGATAGAGCGCTGCTGGGCTTTGAAAACACAAGCTGTTCATTTTAAAGTGCCAGTCTGCTACAGCTGTCAGACTGAAAAGGTTTCGTAATTTTAGAGGTGGCATGCTCAATTTCATAAAACATCGTCGTCGTTGCAGAGTTTCTGTGGTTTCTTTTTTTTTTCGGTTTAAAATACTTGTCAATTTATGGTTGTCTTTTATAAAAGTTCCTGTACAAGTTATTCACAATGTGAATAGCAAATTATTTATTAATGTACGTAAATACTTATGTTGCTCATACATAGCACCCAGTACCCTGCAGATGGCGATATAGCTTCAATCGCCCAAGAAATTAACTGCGGTAGAAAGAAATGTCAACTTGTCGCGCGCAATTACAATGTAACGAGTAACGGTAAGTGTCCATTCAAATCTGGTTAGACACACTGGAGTACAGAGTACAAATACTTAATGACAAAGGTAGTCAAGTAGAGAGTAAAACTTGCTTATATTTTTGATCAATACAAGTGCAAAGTAGCAAAAAAATACTCAAGTAACAAAGTTCATATACGCGTATCGTAAGTACTTTACCCGTATACTGTATACATACAAACAAAATATCTTTACCATTCTACAATGCTTTTTTGTGTACTAAGACAATTTTTTGATTATTTTTCTTTTTTGCCTAAAACAATCGCTTTAAAAAAAGATTTATTTAGTGGATTTCCTGAAATGCAGTCACTAATTGTTTTTTTAAAACGGTCATCAATCAGTGGTGGCTGCAATTTGTTCAGTGGTGTCTTCCAGAACTGCTTAGAAAGTTTGTTCCTGTATTGTGCAAAAGCTTCCAGGTCTAATCTAGAATGTAATCATTCTAAACTTCCAGACTCTGACCTGAAGCTGAGGAAAAATGGTGTTAAAATTGTGTGAAGAGAATTCACCGCCTCACTATTCACAAACACAGACTGTCTGAACACAATCATCTTTTGCCTTTGTGTTCTGTATCTTAGTCATTCTGTGCACATTATGTGAAGGCAAACCACAGAATAATATTTTATACGGTTAAGATTTCAAATACGTATTTTTTCTTTTTTACTGGAGGTCATCTACTATTATTTTTTTGAAATGCGATTTGTTATTATGGATATCCATCAATAAATAAATCAATCTTTCCCTCAGTCCATCTTCTTCCTCTTAGTCGGAGTTGAATCACATGTTCAAAAGCCTGAACAAAGATACCCAGACTGTCCATCCCATTGTCTTCTCCTCCAGGGGTCATGACCCTGACCTCCATGCAATGCTGCTTAAGCTTGTCAGCCATGACAGCCCAACAACATCCAAAAATTTGACTCAAGATGGACGGTGCCTTCGATGGTATGAAGTAAAACAGCATTTGCAACATCAGTTTTGGAAACCGAATGAGCAGTCTACTGATTGGTCAAGAAGTGAAGTCTCACACTCTTCTATTACTCTGCCAATCCCTCTCACAGGAAAAAAAAATAAAAAGATGCCACCCTTTCTAAATGGTCAAGAGTGACGCCATCTCCCTCCCAAAACCTTCCGGAAATTCGTCTTCCATTAAGCAGAAGTGCAAACCACTTATGACCACAAAAGAACAGAAAAAAATAGAAAGCAAAAAAAAAAGACCTAATAAAATCAAATGCTGACATACCACCTGTACCAGCAAGATGGCGCTGTGAGGAATAATTATTACACATGCCTACAGACAACGCAGCCTAAAGAGAAGGAAATTTGATTGGACGAAAAAAAAAAACGGTGATTCACATGTACATACCGGAGGCAGTGCAGCCAAGAGAAGAAAATGGACTATTGAAGAAAAACAAAATCACAATTTCATGGATCAAACGTACGTATTTAGGTTGTTAATGTAGGTCGCGTTTACAGTACATGACAAGTTTACGCATCAAGTTAGAGAGGCAACGCATAAGAAATGTATTTTTGACAAGCTCCTAATATAATTTGATGTGGTCAGATTCATTTTATTTGTGTATTAAATATGTGTATTTCTCGACAGATGCCTTCAGATTTCTTATATATGAATAAAAACTGCAAATGAAAAGCTTGAGTAAATGGACTTTGCTATTACAACTATAAGCAACTTTTACTCTCTTTTACTATACTTTTACTATATCTACTTGACTACATTTTTATTTAATGTACTCTTTGCTCCACTACATTTGAATGGACACTTATTACGTTGTGATCATCCACGACAAGGCATCTTTTCTTGGGCGGACAATGTGATATCGCCATCTGCAGGGTGCGGAAGATACTGGTTGCTATTTTTTAGAAAAAATCTTGAGAAATAGCGGTTTTGTTTGGGTTTTTATCTACTTTTTCCTGCCCGCTTGAAACATTAAGGTGTTTAATTTCATTAATTTAATTCATTCGTAATTTTACTAAACTTTACTAACCTAAAATTTCAGGTACTCTTACATCTCTGGAATAAATGAGGAACTCCTCACAATTACAGCATGTGATCTTCTGGTGTTTTCTATATTCACAGTGTCGGTCTCAGCACCAAGATTTCCAGGATTTGCCAAAGCTCTCGACTCTGTCACTGATCAAGGGGTCTCCATTCTCCTAAAGCATTCCGCTAATTGGACGTGACATAATAAGGACACGTTCACAAGTGGGATAAATGGAGAGAGCAGACAGGAAGAGGAGATGACATGAGCCATGTTTATCATCCGATTGATTGATGTGTTTTCAAACCTTCTTGTCATGTAAACTGTTCCTGACAGAGCATTCTCACAAAAAATCCGAAAAATTTCAGGGCTTGATGAGAAACGACAGGACCGATACACTGTTTTTCAATCAGACGCGGAGTGCACCGAAGGTTCAGTTTCAATGGAGCTTGAAATAGTATCATGTAAATTGCACGCGTGGCGTTTGAAACTAAACAAATCATTTCCTCTGAAGAATTGCTCGGAACGCCGCGATACTCGTGTCCCGTCCCGAAGTGTATGCATATATAAGCCCCCCACGTCACACACACGTGCAAATTCATCCCGGAGATGTTCGACAGAACAAGCCGGTTAACGCAAAACGACTTGAGACAAAACAACTGTGATGAAGATATGATTCTCGACTTGATTCTCATTCATTGGATTTCTCCCTGTGAATTCCAGACAATTTTGCATCAGAAAGAGATGCTATTTTCTTCCTAAAAGAAATCCCATTTCCAAACACAGAAGTGCATATGCAAATTTAAATGGAGCTGCCAAAACGCCAGAAGATTGCGTGTCATAATTTCCGCTTGTTTATTCGTAGTGGCGCCTAAACCTGGGGAAGCATGAGCGAAGATCAGACCACAATAGTCTAGTGATTGAAACATCTACCTGCTCGCCGTACCATCCTCAGCCAGCCGACAAAAGCCAATCTTGCTTTATTGATCTCCATTCATCTCAACCCATCTCGAAAAAAAAATCCCAGGGCTTCTGGCCATAATCAACAACCTGTGGCCATTGATGAGAACCACTTCCACCAGCAATTACGCCTCATAGTTAAACCTCCACGAATGGATGCGTCTTCTCTTCTCTTCAAGAGCGACTCAATAAAACCTCCATTAACCGACGTGACAATGACCTGCTGGATCTCACCTGCAAAGGCCTTTCGGAATATGCTTTTCATGCTCACATCACGCCATTTTTGTTTGTACACATGAATGTGTTCCGACAAATTGAAGAGCTTGTAGAGACAAACATTTTCCACACAACTACAGGAAGAAGGTTAAAGCCAGGCTGCTCTGGAGTGATTGCCTCTTACCGTGCACCCTCATATTAGCCCGGACGTCGGGGCTCTTATCATTGCTGCTTTCTTTAGAGCCGAAAAGAGCATTTCCATAGTGAAGTATAGAATTGAGTTGTTATTGCAGCACAACCCCAGTCTGTGGAAATGGCTAAGTGATGTACAGTGCACTTTCCGTCCCCATGGAGCAAGCGGAGGTTAAGTGCTTCGGTCAAGGGTAGGGTACAAAGACGCCCCCCAGGGTTAAAGGCACTTTGGATTGTTTTTGGAAACACAAGTAGCAACACAAAAAAACCCACCACTGTGTTTCCTCCATTTGTTCTCCTCATACTCGGAACTGACATCATAATACTATTAGTTGAGATAAAATGTGAACTATTATTGCTTCAGGGAAACTCAATAGCTTTTCTTGAAATACTTGGACTTGTGAATGTACTATTTGTAGGCCACCAGAGGTGTAAAGAGTAGCTGAAAACCACACTTGAGTAAAAGTACAGCTACAAGTTACCAATTCCAAGAAGACTAGAAAAAGTAGTATATATTATATTTTTAAAGAACGTAAGTATTTGAAGCATACTGAATTTTGACAAAAAATACAAGGAACTGTTTATTTATGAGGTTTGTTTTCCTAATATAAAAATGAAATTTAACACCTCAATGATTCAAAATGGCCAAACTAAAGCTCTGTTAAAAAGAGTAAAAGTTGCTTATATTAGAAATACTCAGTACAAGTAGAAAGTAGCCACAAATACTTAAGTAAAGTAACCCATTTACTCAAGTACTTTTCACTTCTGGGAGGCACATTTTTTCCATTTTCACTGTTTTTTCCATTACTGGCTCACATGGACTGTATTCCCAGGCGACACCCTGTATTGATGGCCAACCAATCACAGAGCAGGACACACAGATTTTCATTCTCACTCAAACCCTTGAACATTTATCCAAACTGCATGTTTTTGGACTATGGGAAGAAACTGGAGACCCAGAAGAAACCCACACCAGCAGTAATGAACTGCAGTAATGAAAAAAAAAATGTGATCTGGTATTCCTGAGTGACTAAACAAACATGTTGAACATTTTCACAAACACACTTGTAGTTTGTTTCCCCACCACTAGAGCTATGCATCAAGTTACTTGTTCATATTTAAAATACAAACTTGTTGTTTACACAGTAGTCTTTTATAATATTTGTTGATTAACGTTGGACTATTACGTTTTTGGTTATTTAATTTTTTTTTGGGCATACTTTTACTTCATTGTTATTTAATTTTGCTTAGTAAGATTACTTAAAAGATCTCATTTGGAGGAGAATTAACAATACATTTTATAAATAAAGCACTTCTTTTTTCTGTCTCCAGGCGGATGATGAAATCCATCACTAAAACAATTGAGCCATTTTTAATCATTTGTATTGCGCACTACGTGTACACAAAAGAGAGTTTGCGCCATTTTTAACCAAACTCACATTTGTTCACGGAAATGAAGGCATTGTATGAATAACACTAGACCTGCTGGGAGACAGTATGCACTGGGAGAGTTTAGTGGCTTTATTCGGTTCTATTTTTACCAACCGGATTCTGAAATGGTGCTGTGTTGTATAATGTGACTTTCTGTCGGGTTCTTTGGTCTGTTTCTCAAACGGTGGGGAGCAACCCTGCAAAGTACGGCAACAAAAGCCGCTTCTCAGCACAAACAGCGGTTCCTCCGTCTCTAAACAGTCGGTGAAAAGACCGGCTTCCCGTGTTCCTGCTAAAAAGCAGCGTATCTCTAAAGCGAACTAATGGAAGCGCGTCCCTCCGCGATCACATCAAACCGCGCCCGTGTGGAGCCTCAACCAGCACTGATGTGAGAAAAGTGTTTCCAGGCTTTCAAAACATCATCTCCATAATTTTCCCGACTCACTTGCTCTGTGTAAAATAGTCGCGGGCCTAGAATTGTTGGAAAGACCCTTTTGTGTATGCAAATGAGGGGATCCGCGAGAAACCTACACTATACAGTCATTACGCGAACCTTCTGTTGACTTCCAGACGGCAGAGATCTTTCTTCTTTGTATTCTACTGTACAATTTTTTTTTTAATTTATGTGGTAAGAGACGCTCAATTTTTCAAAGTCAGGTCAAAAGTACAAAAAAAAAAAGCTTTTTAATAAATACAAAATTAGAAAGTAGAAAGTCAGTGACATTAACCATCCATTGCACACACACAAACCCGGAGCAGTGGGCAGCTTTAAGCCATGGTGGCCGAGGCCTTGAGGAGGTTAGTGTTTTCCTCAAGGACTCTCAGTTGTCGAACCTGCAACCTTGGGTTTCTCTTCGCCACATTTAATTAATATTCAATTAAACTCCTAAACAGAGATGTTGCTAGGATATTGGTGGTCCAGGGCATAATTAGACTGTGGAGGTCCTAATGCGCGTCGCATTAGCTAAAGTTCAACCAGTTTTATTGGGCATCATGTAGAAGCATGTGGCTAGGACCAGTTTGTGCAAATTCCACACAAAAAGACATTGAAAAAGACTGTGAACTCATCTAATCTATTTCCGTAACATATTTTCTGGATTATAAAGCGCACAATCCCTTTTGAAACATTTTTTGGATTTTACGTTTCCGAAAAATATGGAAATTACTTGTTTCTAAACACATTTACACAAAAAAACTAAATAAAAAGCAGTCACTTATTTATATACATTGTTGACCACTAAAAACTTGTTCTTAGAAAGAAAAAAATTCTTAACCCTCCTAAAAGTTCAAAAATAAAAAAATACTAGTATTCTTTCACTTTGAAACTTCTCCTGCTTGTCTTAGTTAGTGTAATCTACATGTAAACGGTTCACATATTTTTAACATGTTTTTGTTACAAAGATAATGTCCAGGTAACAAAAAAAAAAACAGTCAATTAGACCCCAACAAAATAGAAGAGTTAAACAATAAAAACCTCACCTCAGGCGCCCCCTGTGGCAGAAAGTTGAACAGCAGTCTGACACATTTCAAAACGTCATCCACGTCCTTGCTCCGGGTTTCAGCAGGCCTTAACCATGAAGCTAGTTAATATTGTTTAAGGTGACCGAAGGAGTAATTAACGCCCTAAACAGCCGCCGCAGAGCCGTGAGTGCCAGCGTGCCCTCGCCTCTGTCAGATCTTCATCTCAATTAACTGCTTCCCAGTTATCAATGCTCTAATTATGACATCCAGGTGCAAGCAGCATGTAATCCTGTTTGTCACTCCCTGATTCATCACGCGGGCCTGTATGAGGAGGTGGTTTTTATAGACCTCTGCGCCTGGGGCAACCGCAGGTGGTGGTGGGGGGGGCTCGGAGGGTGTTTTGCGCTGAGAAGAGTGGCACGCGTTTGCCCGTCTCCCTGGTGGTCCGCGTCCCCTGAATTATTCTTCTTCGTGATGACTGTCATGAGCCACGCAGCGGTGACAAGGGCCAATCTTTGATCCCGTGACGTGCGTCTGGAGGGATGCGGGCTGGATTCTGTCAGCAGATTGTTTTTTGGGGTTTGCACGAGGGCTCCGGGTGGGAGGAAGGGCTGACAGTGGCCTCCTTTCTCTGCAGCCTCGGGCCTGGTGCAAAACATACATGAATAAATCAATATGCTCTAAAGAGGACAAACTCGTGACTCTGAATCCAGCTTCGGGAGGATTTGTTTCTTCGCTGTGAAGTTGGATGCTCAACTTATTCATTATTGTTTTGTTGCCAGTTACGAGATGCTGGATAGAAAGATTGCTTGTTTTGTCGTTAATTTTACCAAAGGCACTAATTTGAGCATTTGAAACTGATTTATTATTTGCAATATTAGTGAAATTGAAACCTTTGGTAACAAAATAATTACGATTATTTTGTATTCATTATTTTGAGAAACCTCAAAATTAGAAAGCAAAACAAGAAGCTTTGCCATAATTGATTGCGTTTCAATGGGACACAAAGTTACTTGCAGGAAAATGGACTAAAATTTGGACTAAAACAACAGGCAAAAAGACTGACTTTGAAAAATGACACATTTTTAGTTTAAAAAGTAAAACACACCTTGGTACACACACAAAAACACAAAAGATAATAAAAATCTCCACAAAAGAGATGACAAAAAACAAGAGTAACTGCAGTTTAAACTATTAGACTGACTTTGAATTAGCTTGCTAGACTTTTAACTTGCTAAAATTAATGCGTGTGCATTGATAACCAACAAAGGAAACAGAAGATGTAAATATAGCTGCAAATTATTGAGGTAACGAGCAACACAGGTGAGAAGAGTAAGTTAATGATTGTGCAAATTAAAGTAACAACCTAAGGCCAACAGAGATGTCATGACTGTCAAAATAAAAGTCCCCATCTGCCAGTGACACAATCCTGACAATTATAAATTGTTTTATGTATAAAATAAAATAAAAAACGAATTGTGTCTGCTGTAGTGTCCTCATGGCATTTTAGGAATTGCAATTTTATTTGAAAATTATCGTCACTCTGAAAACTACAACGCCAATTGCTCAATTTAAATGTGTTCAAAAGAGCGTCTTGCTCATTCCTTCTACTAAAACTTTTCCTTAGAAGCACTACACTGATTTAACCAGAGACGGTGTATATTTAAATACTAGATTTGAAGCTTATCCGAGCTGTTTGTGTCTCTTGTGTTGCTCTGTATTGTTCTGCTGTTGGATTTAATTGGCCCTGTGTCTTTTTATTGCTCAGATTTAGGAACACCATCGTCTGCGTGAGAGACAACCACAGTTATGCTTCTGGCAGGGTAACAAGCCCTTTTCCCTTCTGTAGAAATTCGGTGTCTCAACTATAGAGAGCAAAGAGATAAGAGTTGTTGCTGTTTTTTTTCTCTCTCTCTCCTTCTCTATCTTCATTTGAAGCCAGGCGGATTACCTGCAATTTGCCTTCAGTGTGTTATAAATAGTGTGAGACTTGCCTTCTAGTTCCCCCGTTTTGCCCTCTGTCTGTTTAATAATCTACAAAGAAACTCACACAGACAGAGGCGGCGTGCCTTTTTTCTTCTAGCAGTGAATTAGTCCCTATTGTTATTTTCTCAGATTTAATGGATTTTTTTACGATTTACGATCCTAGATTAAATCTAATAAAGTTTTGCATGTGTATGTTTGTGCACATTTGAATTTAATTGGGCTTTTTGGACTTGTTCACCAAAAAATTATACTATGTGCCAGTAAAGAAAAAAGTGTGTGTGTGTGTGTGTGTGTGTGTGTGTTTTACAAATACAGTTCTTTAATGAGCACAATTCTTTATACTCTCTTCTATAGCTGCCTTAATTGCTGCATTTTACCGCCACACAAGAGTTACTACTTCTAATTCACAAACCCGAGCAAGGAAAAACAACCGGGTCTGCGTCCTTATCTCACACAGGTGAAATGTCTCTGCTCTAAACTCGTGTATTTAACTCTGAATCCTAAGCAGAAGCTGAAAAGAACGGCACAGATAGAGCCGGGAACAGTTGATGCCTGGAGACTTTCAAGCAGTGTTTTCTGTTCCCGTTCAGGTTTTTCTAAGGGCCACTGGCTTCTGTGTGTTTCTGAAACGGGGATATGGTTTTATTCCTCCTATCGACTCACCCTGGTCCCCGCAGTCTTTCTCTGTCTTTAATTATTAATTTCATGGAATTTGTTATTGTATTCATTCAGAGGTTTCAGGCTTCTCTTCAGCTCCATGGAAATTGAATCTCTTCTCGGCTGAAGCTGAGGCAGCTGCTTCAGTTTCTAATGGATTGACTGAGTATTGAATACTTCAGTGCCTCCTCGGGGTAGGTGCAGCTTAGTGAAGGAATTAGCTGAGCGCCTTGAAAGCCGAGAGGAGAGCAGAGTCGGAATTGAAGAGTCGCTTTTTCTGCACACAAGCCTTTGGAAAGGCTCAGATGGGATCGGAAAGCACAAGACGAGCCGATTCCATGAGGATGACTTCTGCTGTTGTGTTGATACGGAAAGCACTGGAAGCCCCGTGCATCTGTCTCTCAATCTAGTTTCAAACACACCGGTTCTTGGTGTACACTTCCCATGGAAGCACAATCCTGCCTCCAAAAAAAAAAGAATAGAGTCTATAACGGCGGCACGGTGGCGCAGTGGGTAGCGCTGTTGCCTCACAGCAAGAATGTTCTGACTGTGACTCGTGGTGTGAGTTCGAGGCCGGTCGGGGCCTTTCTGTGTGGAGTTTGCATGTTCTCCCCGTGCTTGCGTGGGTTTCCTCCGGGTGCTCCGGTTTCCCCCACAGTGAGAAAAACATGTGTTTCAGGTTAATCTGGCCGTGTGGGTGTGTGAGCGTGTGGTGTGTATGCCCGAGTGAAGTGGACGCTGGCGCAGATTGGCTGCCGCTATTTCACCGGGCAATTGGTGTGTGTGTGAATGTTGTGTGTCATGTAAGGCGACCTTGAGGGTCATGAAAGGCGCCAATAAATAAAAAATATTATTATTATTATTATTTTAATCAGAATTGAGAGCTATTATCTCAGACTTGAGATATCTTTACATGGAGTTTTGAGCTATAAAGTCAGAATTACAACCATGACTTTTTTCCTTCAGAGTTGTGAGGTATAAGTGTAGAATGTTCTACATTAAAATGTTGGCTTATAAAGTCAGTACTGAGTTATAAACTAAGAAATGTGAACTTTTATTTTAAAGTAGTGTTTTAGATTGGGAATTAAAAACGTAAACTTGAGAACTGTTCTAAACTTGGATATGCAGGTTTTTACCTCACAATTGCGAGGAGATATTGAGTTTGTATGCCAGCATTTTGAGCTATCAAATCAGAATTGTGAGTTGTGAACTTATGAATTGTAACAGAACTACAAATTTCAAACTCAGAATTCAAAGTTTGCAACGTCATATCTCTAAATGTTGAGCAATTGTAAGTTATAGATTTGATTTGCATCTTATTTTCTGTTTGCTAGTGATCTTACACTGGAACAACTTAATTAAAATGGTTTTAAATGTGTTTTTTTTTTAACAAAGAAATATTGATTTAATCACACAATAAAAACATCAGTTTGTGTCTGGTGTCTTGAACAAACTCTGCACAGACATTATAAACAGTAACAGACAAAATAAAGTTGCATAATACCAGCATATTAATTATCATAAATACAATATAAAGTTTATAGCTCTCTATTATAAATTTGCAACTCTCAATACTGATAAAATAAAATTATACTAAAAATGTAACCCACAATTCTGAGAAGAAAACGTTGCAATTATGTTTTTTTTTTGAGCTTCCATAAGTTTCAGTCTGTGATAAAATTCTCCCAAACAGTTTTGTATTTCATGCTAAATTTTGAATCGCAGCACTTGAAGCAGTCGGCAGATGAAACGGAAGCTGTGCAGATCTGATTATCTTGAAAATAAACAGCAAATATTTTCAAAGGCCTTTCAGATCAACTTGATCCCAGGCACAACACGTGGAGCATGGGGAGGTTTAATCAGGTCTTTGGTCTTCAGACAGAGGATATAGTGTCTGACAGGCTCCACAATGCAGAAATGACAACCGAGACTGACAGGGAAAGTAAACGCGATCTTTAAAGGCCATTCCAAACTGTTTTGACAGCTTATTCATCCAATCAATTCTACAGCTTTCAGATGCAGTCATATGAATGCTAATATGAGACAAAAATCCCATTGACTTCTTACTATTGTAATATTGCTTCCAACTCTTTGAAGTTTCGAATGCTCCAACAATTGGGACTTTTAATGTCATAACACCATTTTTAAGCCAATTATTTTGAGAGGGACATTGAAAAGCATTTTTTTGCTCCAGGACCACTCGTGCTATTTGTTGACAAGTAAGACTCTTGATTCTCATGCGAGAATTCTCAAATGTGCTTTTATAGAAACGCATTTTTGTAGCTTCTATCACATTTGAGGTTCGATTAGTCTCTGTTTCTTCTACTCAGATGGAGTTGTCAGCCTTTGCATTCAGCACAAAGGAAAGTAAGAGAAAAGCCTAAAACTCAGAAGTTCAGAACTGCTTTTTGATTTCTGGGTTATGGGGAACTAAAGCCAATCCTGATATGAAGAGAGGAAACACCCTGAATTTGTGGCCAACCAATCACAGAGCAAGACACAAACACACACACACACACACACGCACACACTCTCACTCACACCTGTGGGCATTTTTCCACAGTTGATCATTGACGCTGGGAGGAAGCCAGAGACCTGGAAGAAACTTACGATAGCACAGGAAGAACATTCTTATTCTCTCAAAGTATCCCCACATGCAGCATTTTGTTAAAATACAAAATGAGTTCAGTATATTGCGCTTTTGTTTCTCAAAACGGAGCCAAGTTTGAGTCCCAGTTTGTCTTTTTCAGTGAAAGTGGGCTTCGATTAGGAAATGGTAAAATCTTGCCCTGTGATTGGCTGCTAACAATGTAGTTTCTATCCTGTCTTAATGCTCAGAGATCGGCTCCTGCTCCCGGTGACCCATAAATAGAAAAAGCAGCTTTGATAACGAATGGATAAATGGATTTAATTTAGATCTTGAGTTAACCCAGCATACCGAAACCATCCCGACAGTCCCTCCTGATCTCCAATCCGCCGATTTCACAGATTAAAAAGCAAACACGCAGGAAAAAAAATCCACGCAGGCCTATCATCGTAACATCCACGTGTAATGAGGGTTGCGGCGTGCTGATGTTCTCTTTGTGCAGGAGGGTATTAAAAAGCCTAATGAGGTAAAACCATTCCTCTTCTTTATACGCAGACTATTATTCAAACACAGCCTATTAACTTGATGAATTGCGATAATTAATGCATATTTCTCTATGTGGCTTTTGTGCGATCAGGTGTGCGGGGAATATTTAACTGTTTATTTCACCGGCTCCTAGCGAGGGCTCCTGTAGGGCCCATCTGAGCCAAACGTACAGCTGTTTATTTCCGTCCTCGCAAGCGGAGCCATGAATCCATACCCTCGCATTATGAGTCACACATTTGAATGAGCGAAGTCGAGAATTAGCCAGCTGGATTCGGACCAGCGGGGTTCGGTGAGCGAGAACACAGAGAAAAAACCCACTTTGAACTGGGAGAGGCCTTTCGTCTCCTCGGGCGTTGACCTCGGCGCCATTGAGTAAAAATAACCCTTCCAGCGGAGCAGGCCAACAGTTGTTCGGTTTGCTATGTGCAGGACAATAACTAGACGGCAATCATTTCCATGGCGGCTTTCTGAGAGTTCGGGGAAACACACGAGTACAGGATGAATCGACTCGCTCGTGTCAGCGGCGAGTCCTTTATCCGAGACCGCCGCTGAGCTAATACTGATCAGAAGAAGATAGCTCATAAGTATGGCAGAGCTGTGGAATCTTCTGGAAAACCGGCCCGGGGGGCGTGGGATTACTCTCGGAGATGACCAATTATTCTGAGAGGTGCTCGTGGCGCTAGTCTTCGTCGGCATCGGGGAGTGAGCATTATCCTCTCTGATTGTTTGCCGTTATTCATCCGGTGGTTTCATTCACCTGCGTATTTGAAAACTTCATGGATGCCGACTGAAATAGAGCTGTGGGGAAATTAACCTATAGGCGAGGAAAAGTGATTATTCTCGTTTATGCCGTTAAACTGTCGAAGCATGAATCAAAGGGGCTTTTATTAAAAGCTCAGCAGGGATGTAAAATACACAGAGCTCTGTCTAATATAAAATACACGGAATGGTGTTCTGTTGCACGTAAAAAAAAAAGATTCTCTCAGTTCTACCGAGCCGGGGGTCTCTCAGGGACCACAAAAAATATCTGATTTGATTTTCCGAACAAATGAACTCCCAACAACGGCAAGTGAAAGCGTTGCGATGGCGTGAAGCTGTGAGATGTACTGAAAGTAATGAATTCGCAAAGCTCATTCCCTTTTCTCAATTAAAAGAGAGCAAACGCGAGTACAACAGGTAATCACACATTTCCACTCACTCTTTCGCTTTCCTTCGTTCCATTCTTCATTAAACCGCAGTTGATTTGTTTTCCTTCTCTCTGCGTCTGATTGATTGAGTGTATCATTTCACAATCTGTCTTTGTTATCATGACATCTCTCCTCTGAGCTGAAGAACCTGGGCTCCTCGGTGCCGAAAGTGATGAATATATGATTCGTCGGTCGAAGCTTTACTGACACCTAGTGGCGAACAGCGGCATAGCAGCGCACTTCACGAGCATGATGTTAGCTTTAATTGAAATAAAAATTCATTGTGCGTTGCTTTGTATGAAAGCATCTACCACATCCTTTAAATTAAAATGTTTAAGTCTCTTGTTTTTGTTCGCTTATCATTTTTTTAAAGGCAACACCATGATCTTTCTGCAGGCCACTGGTTGAAACACAAGGCGACAAGTGCAAATTCATGTGTGTTCTTGTTGTTAATGCATTCATTAAAATTCACATTAAAATTGTGATCAGAACATCTGATTGGTTCAGTAAATGTCACCCGCTCGCGCGGAAGTCTAGAGTGTCTCGACTTGAAATTGTACAGACGTTGTACCAGTTTAAACCAGACCTCGGATTGTAAGTCTGTTTGTTCAAAATGCATTTGTTGTAATTTGAAACGTACAGAACCACCTGCCACGACGACCTCTGCCACACCTGACGCGTGTCAAAGGTCAGACCCAAATGCTTTCCGTCACAGGTGACCACCGTAGATGGGAAATGAAGTACAAAAACCGGACACATGATCTCTGAAGAAGGTTTCTTCCTCACATCTTACTCTGTGCAGCACTGTGTTTGATATAGAAAACCATGAATAGTAATAAAAGGGAGTCAGCTGTGGTGCAAGACCCCGTCTGAGTCAATTCAAATACTGTTTTAAACATACTTTTACTCAAACCATTTTAACCAAAAATAGACAAACAGTGAAAAAGATGGATGGATGGATGAATTGGGTAATATATAATTTATTTATAAGGACTGTCAAAATTAGCACGTTAATGCATGTGATTAACTTTAAATGCCTAATATTTATTTTTTACGCACATTAATTGGCTTGCAGTTTTTTCACTTCCAATGTGGCAACGTGCAATGAATGAGCGCAAGAAAGGACTTTTATATGGGTAGCCTCACTTTGAATCTTTGCCAGATAGATCCGTAGATTAGACTTTGCTAATGATTAGCTAATGAAGAAGGGAAAATGCATCCATTCACACGCTCTCAAAAGATGTGCAGATTATATTTCGGACATCGCAGACATCGCAAAAGAATGAGGAATCTAGGAGATGTGAAGTACCAAAGGCCCACCGACAGGTCGCAACGAACTGTTACGGTTTCTATTCACGACACTGGATGTGAAGTTGCAAAATGTCACAAAGCATCGGACACGTTAATGACTGTCTAGCCAACGATTGAGAATAAAGAGAACATTGAATTGCATGTGAACAGACAGAAGACATGCAACAGACTGATCTATCACAGCAACTGTCTTAATGTGAAGAAGAACTAAGCTGACTTGTTTCTACAGTACATCAAATCGTTTATAAATGTTTAAGTCACTCATTCAAGTCTCAACAACACAACTTTATAAGGAGTATGGGTAGTCTTTTCTCATTGTTACTTTACATGATTGTCCTGCCTATTTTGAATACATTTTTGGAGAAAATGAAAATATTTCTTATTGCCATTTTGAAGTTCAATTGACATATCTGCGTTTTTTTCTTAAAAGAAAATTTTTTATGAGACTTTCAATTTTTTATTGAAAAAATTATATTACAGTATTTTAAAGTGTTTATTTAATGTTCAGTTTACATTAACTTATATTTTACACTTCAATATTCAATATTACAAGCTTCTTTTAATTTTAATAATTATTTAAATAATTATTAATCTTTTAATATTTCACAATATATATATATATATATATATATATATATATAGATAGATAGATAGATAGATAGATAGATAGATAGATAGATAGATAGATAGATAGATAGATAGATAGATAGATAGATTGACAAAACACACAGTAATGGAAACTTTGAAAGACATTTAAATTCAGAATCCTCCTCGTCTAGAAAGAAAGATGCATAAACATTCTACAAATATCCTCTTACCATCACTAGTTTTTCACACATTCAGGACTTTAAATAATTCATAGCAACTGTAGTATATATACGATAGAGATAACTACCAGCAGACCACAGCAGGTGTCCGTCCACCGTCCACTCGTTTAGTCCAGCTATAATGAAGAATCCCGCAGGTATGAGGTCTTCATCTGTGACTGGAGACAACACACAGAAAATACAAGTCTTTTTACCGATCAAATGCATAACATTAGCTTGTTAATTATAGTACAGTCACGTACGGTTCTGCTAAAGGTCGGATCTGTCCGTGAGCTGGATCTTCTCTTATGTCTCACTGTTCCTCTGAAGGTCTCCAGGTTTGTGTGTGGGTCGTCTGGTGTTTGCTGCAGTCTGCTCTCGCTCTAGACTGCTCAGAACATCCTGGAGATCATTCCTGTCTCATCACAGTGGAAAAGCTTCTGGACCGAGCCATCCAGCACGCCGAGTTCCTGTACCGGGCCTCAGATGAGACCAGATTCCTTCTGGTGAGAAAATCAAGCGCTCCAGTAGGATGTCCCTCATGATAATAACATGTCTACGACGTACAGGAAGAGTCCATTAACTCCATCTCCGACCTGAATCTGAACAACGGAGGGACGCTGTGTCCGCCACGACCGATGATGGTTTCTACATCTAAAGCCGACATCCAATACGTCTCTGTGAGTTTTAATACTGCCGCTATTCAAACTCGCCGTGTAACCTGTTGGGTTTCTTGTCCTCACAGAACAAGTGGCTCCTTCACTCCATTCTAATTGTGATCCAGTTCTGGCTGAATCCCATGCTTGATCTGAAGACAACTCTGGAGAACAATGGCAGCACCTCAGGCGTTCTTCTTCACAGCAGCAACTGGATGTACACCAAACTAAAAAGCCTTGAAATGGGGGTTCTGGTTCTGGTTAGGCAGGTGAGTTCTCGTTCAAAATGTGCAATGATTGTGCAATAAAAATGGCTTTTTGAGACCAAGTGAAGATTGACAAAAGTGAGCTTTGCAGATTCTGGGAGAAGGTGTTTTGCTCCTGGATGATGGTGAAATGGCACCTGAAGCCACCGAAGCCTCTGATGCTGGACACGAAGCGCTGAGAAGAAACTACAACATGCTCTTTTGCTTCAAGAAGGACGTGCACAAGATCGAGACCATCCTCAAACTCCTGAAGTGTCGTCAGACGGAAAAGCGTGACTGCTTATTTTTCTAAGAAAACTCCACCGAAACATCCTCGTGCCATTAGATCTTTCACTTAAAAATGTATTTTTCAATTAATGAATTCTTCATAAATGTCTGCTCCAGCACGGCAATAAAGTCAAAGACAGCACTTCATGAGCTGTGTGTCCAGTTTTTGCCCGCTTTCTAAACCATGTGCGTCAAACACTTCTCAGTCTGATTAGTTTTCAAACGCTAATGCTAACAAGCATGAGAAATAATTTATATTTGATTTTAAAAAATGCATCAAACTTCCTGTCTAATTATCACTCGGGTATTGAAACATGTCTAGCGGGAGATGATTCGCACAACTTCAAGCGCTGGATTCATCCTGCTGTGCTTCTCATAATCGAAGTCCAAAATAAAACAAGACTTTGTCTTAGCGGCAGCGCTATCGTTTACTCACAATGTGCTAATGATGCTGAGAAGGTGTGAGACACGCAGTTCATCGTCAGGGTTTTATTGGTGCCATGGCTTAAACACTGAATTCTCATCCAGAAGCCACACACGCATTGCAGTCAAAACTGCAATGAGCATCCAAAGAAAGAGAAATTCAATGGCGGCTTTATTTACAAATCTATTGAGAGAAGAAGAATGTCTGAATGTCTGAAAATCAATTGCTCTCTGTTTTTAAAGCAGTAAAGGAACATTTATTAGTGAAGGCCAACATATTTTTCTAATTCAATGGTTTTCAAATGTTTGTCTGAACAAAGAAGTGTTATTTTTTGGGTTTTTTTTTTTCTCAAATTATCCTGACTGCAAGCACCGCTATATATGAGCAATTTTTGCGTGGATGCATGGATTAGACGTTGTTATACTACTTGATAAGTTGATACAAATATTTTTTAATGAATAACTACATGAATATCTGACTGAAAGTTAAAATAACATTGCTCTTTAAGTAAAGCTTATCCTGGCATTTTGGTACCAAACTTTGTGTTGCTTTGTTAAACATATTTTCCATTAACATTTGAACAGAAACTACAATTTAAAAATCTCTAATGGTAAAATATAAATTTGGATATGGTATTTATTTAAATAATAATAATACAAGTAAGAAAATATTTGGATCTATAAGCACCTTTGTGATGGATGAATAAGTAAAAACCCTTTTTTTAAATAAACAAAAAAAAAAAACAATATATATATATATATATATATATATATATATATATATATATATATATATATATATTCATATACATTTTAATATTGTACTATACACAGTTTGTATTGCCCCCCCCCCACACACACACACACACGCATGCACGCACGCACACAAACACAGAAAAAGTCAGATTTACCAACATGTCAAGATTAATAAGACTTAATTGCTGTCACATTTAAAACAAACCAGAAAACAACTAGCTGAACGTAAAACTATTTCAATAATAATACAGTTGGACACAATCAAGCCACTCCGGCGATTACTTGCTCATGAAAAAGTCACGACTTACTAAAAGCCACTGAATAAACACAGGCTGTTTTATAGGTCAGTCTTTTTAATCTTCACCAGTCGTTCGGAAAATCACTTTCAGTCTTGCCTCATTTCAAAGGTGCGTAAAATCGGTCATAATGCGTCACGTTCAAGACACATTCTGCTCATGAATTATTTTTTTGCTTAATACATTAATAACATTAACAAATGAATAATTTAGCAGCACGTTGTTGAGGGAAAAACACTATTCCACTGGCTGCTGTTATGTTTCTGTTTAATCTGAGTTGTCTTGTGTTCCAATCCCCCAGTGGACACTCTGCAGGGGTCTCGTTTCAAAGTGTGCACTTAAAAACAACCTCAGGACTTCTCAAACATCTCCTACAATTATTCCGATAGAACATTTGGAACCAAATAAAAGAAAGAATTATCAGAATAATAGATAACAAAGAAAAACAAATATTGGGTTTTGTGAGCCCTGATGTTGCCCACCAAGGCACCAGGTTTCTAAAAGCGGAATTCTAATTAAAAGGGAAGTGAGTGACGATAGATTTAGAACGCTCTCTAGAGGCTTCTGAGTGGATTCATTGTGCAGGTTTGGAAGAAACTGAACTCATATTACCATTTTTAAACACTTTCATGATGGAAAACCATCAAGCAAGAGCTGGATCTGTAAAGTGCGGTGCTGCGAACACAAGGTCATGGGTTTGAGTCTCAGGAAGAGATGGAACTCACAATGGATGAAAAGGTGACCTTCAAACGCATTCATAATAATGCAGAGCGAATGTGCTTACAAAAGCCCAAGGTAAACTTCTACAAGGAATATTGAATCAGAAGGACAGATTTTAGATGATTGGGGAAATAAAAATTCAGACTGTGATGTTTCGGCAGGTTTGATGGAGAGATTGTGTGAATATTGGTAGAAGAATGATGAGGTTGGAATTGACGAGATCAGAGGAGATTTGTGGTTGTGAAAAGACGACATCAAACCCTGAAAGCTAAACGATAAGTCAAGTAAGACAAATACGTTTTGGTGTGTAGATTTTAATAGTCACAGGTTAATAAGTGGGAACGTTTCACCCACTGGGGGAAAATTTATCAATTAACCATTTTGTTTCTTCAACGTATAAATTACTTTGCATATTTAAAGATCTTAAAGATTTACTTTGCAAATAGCCAATTGAAACATACTAGCTTAGAAGAATTCAACAAGCCTGTTTCACACAAAACAAAAATAAACGGAAACTTTGGACTTTTAAATCCGACACTTGGCCCCGGCCTACAATCGGTGTCCACCAATCCTGAGTTCCTTCAGGTCACGAGATGCTGAGATTGGCTTAGAAAATGGCTGGACCATTTCACTTGGCATGCTGCATCTTATTTTGAGCGGTATCAATTGAAATTCTCTTGGAACTAATCAAACATCTTTTTGGCACCAAATCCTCACTTTTTTTGTTTCGTTTTTTAAACTTCAACAGCAACTTCAACAAGCCGTTTACAGCCCGTTGCACTTTTCCGATGCGCCAACGGAATCTTGAAGGTCAATAACTTCAAATCCAAGGTTGTCGATGCCGTCGTGGCCATGTTGGTGAAGGATAAGCTCATTGTTGTGTTTGTTGTAGAAGCAGCAGGCACAATGGGGCGTGGCCACGGGCTCCGTTTTGGAGAAGTTGGACAGGTCAACTCGGTATTTCCCACCTTTAGTGCGAGAGATGACCGACAAGAAGTTGTAACCCCACTTGATTTCTTGTGGCAAGAAGGAAGTCCGGACTTGGCAGGACAAGCTGGTGGATTCAGCCGTACCATCTAGAAAGACCACCAGCTCAAAGTCCTGCTGGTGGAGAGTGTCCGCTGCCATCTCAGAGAACGGGCTGGACTTGTCAATGACGTGATATAGGGTGAGCGGGCAGACAAAGAACAGGTTGTCCTTGCCAGCGTCCACCAAAAAGTCCACATTCACTTGGTCCAAAATGATGGTCTCACCTTCTGGACTGATGGTGGTCTGCAGAAGTTTTCCGTATATCTGGCTGCCGATTAAAAGGGTCTTTCGCAGATTGGCGACTCGTATTTGCAGGCACAGTTTGCCCTTCCAAAGACAGATGACGGCTGTTTCGCTGAAGGTCACTGTCTTTGCTCTTCTCTTTGGGAGGGAGATCTTGGCCAGGATGAGTCCACACATAAAACAGTTTATGATGGCACCCATGAGGGACTGAACAATCAGCAGAGCGACGGTACCCGGGCAGTGTCCTGTGAGAGCACGACCTCCATATCCGATGGTTGTTTGGGTCTCCAGGGAGTACAAGAAAGCAGTGGTCAGACTGTTTATGTTCTCTATGCATTTCTTCTGGTGAGGTTCCGAGATTTCGAGATCCCCGTTGTTTTTGGCAAGCGAGTACCAAAGCAAACCAAAAAAGAACCAGCTTCCTGTGAAGGCGGCAGCGAATAAGACGATGACGAAACACCAGCGGATTTCCACAAACGTGGTCCAGAAGTCCATGAGGAATGCAAAGTGGTTGTGATACTCCGTCGTCCCAAACTTGATGTTGCAGTGGCCGTCCTTGGTGACCAGACGGGATCTATGAATTTTCCGTTCGAGAAGGTGATTGTGGATTTGCTTCCGGATGAACTGGAACATTTTTCAGCTGGAAATAAAAATGACTCAAATGCATCAAATGCTTCAATGATTTTTCATATTTATAATGATGAAATGCAGAATTATTGAATATTTAAAACTTGGAGAACCATTTGTTTATGTAAAAAATGGCATAAAACGGTTTAACATTACCAAAAAATGCTACACTTGGAATGAATATCCGATCCATGTTTACAAACGACCTACAAGAATCTACAACCTTAAACACACAAGTAACGCGACTGATCGCAGACTCGGTCACTTGTAAGCGCAAAAAGATCAGCTTCTCATACCTGAAAACTGAAAACGTCCGGCAAACTTCAGTGTTGATTAAGGGTCAGGCCATGAAGTTCTCCGTCAGAGCACAAAACCATCAGCCTGCTGCTGAAATCCTCAATGAAATGTTCTAATCCCAGGCACATGCCGCAGTTTACACACTGTAAAGCAACACTACTCCTGAACATTAGAACCAAGAGTACATTAGATCAACCAATCGCTCCAAAAATACAAACTATGGGACGTTTCCAGTTTAGTGATCTCTTGAAGATCGGTTTGATTGGAGAAATGAGACAGACTATGGAAAAGTCCTGGTTTTCCCAAAAGGCTCCCAAGACCCTCAGCCGCCCAGGAACCCTGGAATCAAGGAACCCTGTGTGAAAAGGAGAGCACCTCTCCGGCTGTACCCATGGGAACGGGAAAGCTTTGCCAACAACAAAGGAAAGTTGAATCGGAATTCTCCTTTGCACTGTTTCTTTCCCCCTCCCTCGCCCCGACTCCCCACATCTCTGCATTTGCATTTAAATAAAGTGGGGTGAATGGCGCAACATCCAGTCGGATAATAAATTTAACGCAAATTGCAGGCAACTGGGATAAATCTCCCAAAAACATTCACGAGAAGATGTTGCGTCAAAATTTCAAACAAGGTCCTTTCTTCAGAAAACAGCCAGACACTGAGAAGCAGAAGACTGAGCTCCAGTCGGCCCAGTGTTGCTTTCTTGATAACTTGAATGAAACTGAACCTCCACAACATATTATCTAATATGAAAATTACAAATTTGGCAAATAAAAAAATCAGCAAGTCGACTAAAGATAATAAACTGGTGTTAAGTCCAGACAAAAAACTGTAAATGTAAATGACTGTGTGAATGAATGTAATTGTAAAGAAAAAAAAAGAAAGAGAGTGAGTGAGTGAGTGAGTGAGAGAGAGAGAGAGAGAGAGAGAGAAAGAGAGAAAGAGAGAAAGAGAGAAAGAAAGAAAGAAAGAGAGAAAGAAAAAAAGAGAGAAAGAAAGAAAGAAAGAAAGAAAGAAAGAAAGAAAGAAAGAAAGAAAGAAAGAAAGAAAGAGAAAGACAGGTAACCTCTTCAGAGATCATTTCCACACACTAAAAATTTTAACACTCAAAATGTCTTAAATAAAAATCAGATAAAATGTCAGCAATTGAGATTTTGCTAAAAGTAAATTTTAACACTTAATTAGTTTTTTAGATTCAAATTTCGCATTTTGCTATCAAACTACATGAGTACAACCACAAGGAAATAAAAGTGCATTTAAAGAGACATGAACATATAAATGAAATACAGAATATACAGTGGCAGTATAAAATTAATTTACAGATGACATAAAAAAAAAACGACAATACTCTATTTCTCTGTTCATAATAACATGCGTCAAACATCTTTATATCTTTAGAAATATACTTGTCTAGTTAAACCCCGTTATTTTAAATAAACAAATTACATTTTTGTATACGTTTACACTTAATTCTAACTTTATTTGTAAGAAGACTTTTTATTAGACATGTATAAGCAGGAGACAAAAAGATTAATTTCAGAAACATCTGAGCTGCTGTGATGGCACCTGATGGAGTCAGAGAAAGACGCTTTGCTTGTTAAAATGTCCTCAATGCTAATATCTTAAATGTTTCACAACTTCATAAAAACACATATCTACTTAAATAACAAAACATAAATCCCTTTAGTAACTGTATTATGCTTTGATGTTTTCTTATGTAATTGTTCTAGAGCGACACATTAAGACCGTTTGAAATCCCTTTCATCGTACTCTGGAATTTTCTGTGTAAATATTGAATTCTGCAGCAGATACGCAGTAACACCAGCGGATTAGATGGAATTAATACACATTTAACAACCAGCTAAAGCAAAACAAAAAGTGGTTTTGTGATTCTCTAAATGAAGGTATTGTAGCTGGACGCTTGGTTATGAAAAACAGTCAAATCCTGTAAAACATATAAACAAACAATAAACAAATAGTTTGAACTAAAATTTGGAAACTAATTTCTGATTAAAAAAAAACATGTTTTTTAGTACGGTATTCACAAGTAAACCAGTAAACAGGTTTTCAGTATAAAGAACCAAATAAAGATTTTACAGCCACTGTGTCCAGGACTGATTAAAGAGGAGCTCTAGTTATCCTCGAATTAATAAAAAGATGCCTACCACATTAATAAAATAAACATTTATTTAAGTTTATTGCTCCGATAGTCAAAAAAAAAAGACCTCTTCAAAATTAGAAGTTCACCGTTACAAAAGCCAAACTAAACTAAACAGACGGGTCTTCAGCTGAGACCTGAACTGTTTTCTTGGAATTACACATTGCTGGTAACACACGTCTATACGTTTCTATTTTTGGGGATTTTCTATAGTTGCTTTTCATGGAATTATGATAATGGAAATGCAATTTCTTTGCTCATTTATTCTGTCAACTTTACACTGTCTTCTCTCACAGACACTTTGCTGTTTGATCTCTCCAACCACAGTGTACGTGGATTATTTTTGTGTTTTATTCATCGCAGAAATTTCCTTATGAACAATGTGTGAGCAACTGGTCTACACACACACACACACACACACACACACGAATAAAGCAGAGCAGAAAAACAACAATATAAAACCAATACGCATTTTAATCAAAAACAATCCAGGCATAGAATACAAATACTGTATAAAAATAACAACAGACAGATCAATGATGTAACGGTGATGAAATGTCGTCACAAACATAACAACAAAATCAAGTTCACCGCTCAGAGAAATCAAAGGTCTCTAGAGTTTACCAGCCTCTTTGAACCGGAGCAACAAACCGTCATCGGCACGCAGAGGAAAAGTCAGGCTGCGGTGTTGGTAAAAACTGGAATCTGCCTGTAAGTTTTGAATGACGTCTGAAAGCAGATGAGCTCGTTCAACACCGCAACCTGGAGCGTCGTACTGCAGAGCGGTGAAATGCACGTGGAGGTGATAGTACGAAGGCTGATAGTGCAGATACACACGCAGCTTGCTGGAAGGGACGCCATAGCGCTGCTGAATAGTGTCCTGTGGACACAGATAACGAGTTAAATTTGGTTTCATTTTAGATTGGGATGCTGTATTTGCATCAGTATTTTTTGCGTGATTACCCAGGCACTGAAGATTCAAACTAGTTTTTGAATCAACACATGTTTGAATCAACAGTGACCTCTGGTGGACAACTAAAGTACAGACTGAATAAAAACACTCACTTTTCCTTTCTGGGAAATGTTCTGGAGCAAAGGCAGATGCTCTGCCTTCAGATCCCTCAGACTCTTGATGTCCCGCCGGTGGATAATGGCAAGAAGGTACAAGTCTTCTAGCTGGAGAAATGGACTGTTTTCTTTAGTTTGCGATAAAGTTGACAGTGTTATCCCTGAGATTTATCAATACAAAAATAGCATAATAGAGACTGAAAATAAATATCTAAAATGTACAAAACAAAAAGGAATTGTTTGATTTTTCTTAAGTTTCAAAGCAACATCAGGGTTAACCATGACATATATTTAAAAAAGTGTGTGTGCGTGTGTGTGTGTGCACTCAAACATTGTTCAGTGCCGAATTCTTTCAGTCTCAAACACAACTTAAACACAAAGGATCTCGTAGCAAATCAGATATTAATCTAGATTAATTTAGAAAAATATAATCTATATATGTGCATTTAAACATATACATACATGCACATATGATTATTCATACTACAAACATTGGTTTTAAGTTAATTACAAGTGGAAATGACACAGGAATTATACAAAAAGTAAAGGTGATGTACATATTTATAACAAAATTTTAAATCATTCCTAACTAACAAAAATAAGGAATCTCAAAAGCGCTTGTAAAATAAACATCTTTTTTATATACATTTACTGTTTTTGTATTTATTTTTCACATAACTCAATCAGCAGTAATAAATGATTTATAAATGATGAACATGAAACAAAGTTCTAACCTGCTTCTGGTCCCACTTGAAATCTGGAGCCAAGATAAACCCGATTTCAGGATCCGGGTCTTCGTAAACAATCCGATCAGCTTCCGCTTTCTTCTCTAAAATGTTATACACCCACTGAATCAAGACAAAAAGCGGAGTGTTAATGATGGAAACTGAATCATACGTACAGGACTGAATCTAGATTCTCACCTGCAAACTGAAGCTCTGGCCGCTGATGTACGGCAGCGTGATGGTCCGATAATCCTCCCCAGATTCTTCCAGCAAAAACACCTCCTGCTCCAAGTATTTTTTGATGTGCTTTTCGGTTGCAGGGCACACCATTGTCGTCTTGATTTCTGTTAAAGAGTTTTGAAAAGGACACGACTGGTTGGAACAGAATTGAACAGGGTGGGCCAGATGTTTTCAGACCATTCAGGTGGGCCGGGGCCTGCAGCCGGTAGGTGCTGTACACGTCATTCTCCATCTCCAGCTTGAATTTGCTGCTCTTGATCATCTCAGGCAGGACTTCCGGCTTGATGGGGGTTTTATCCAGGATGAGAACCGCATCCTGATCCTTCACCTGAACAAATCATTAAAAAAAATCATAATCAGCAGGACCACTTTATCAATCTCACAAAGATAAAACAATAATAATAATACGTTTCATAAAAGTTTTACTTGTAGATGATGTTTACTGAAGGTAATAATGAGTTTATGGTTTAATTAAACATTAAGGAAAATGACGACACACCTACAGTATACAGTATATTGAAAAATCCGGTGTATACAAACAATCCGATGTAAACAAAACTACTAATAAAAATATAGTTCAAAATGTACATTTATTTTTAACAAAAACAATGTAATGTTACGCACATTTATATATACAGTACGTACACATTGTTTAATTCTGCACTAGAATCTAGTTACTATATAACACTGAAACTCAGGCGAACGCACCTTGCCCTGAACGAATATAACCTTCTCCCGCGCTGAATCTCGTAGAACGCGGCTGACTTCAAACCCTGAGACGGGGGAACTGAACAAGAATTCCCCGGTGTCTTTCTTCTCATTGTCGTCATTTGTTTTAGTTCTTTTCGCGGTTCCTCCGTTCTCGTGGTCCGCCATGATCCTTCCGCATAAAAAAGCCACCAATCAGTGTTGTTTAATTCAAAGACAAAAATGCTACTGCGCATGCTTGTTGACTCGCTTTCCGATTGGCTACAAATGACCAACCCTCTGCGTTTGATAACGGGATCTGATTGGCTGAAGGAGCACGTGCTATTACGTTGGTTTTGTAACATTTACGAAACGGGTTACACAAAACACGCAAAACAAGTGGTAAGTGATGAACTTCTCTGTCTGTCTTAGAATATCTAGATTTCACAAGTTACAGTGTTTTATGCCAATATATCAGCGGTGTACAGTTCAAGAGATTCATGAGGTAAAACTTAATATTTGAGGTCTGGTTTGTGTTGTTCCTGTTAATAGCGTAATAACAATGAACGAAACAAAATTACCACTGGATAAACTATACAAGTGAAGCGTTATATTGTCAGGTTTTACCCTCATACAGAGCCGTTTTTTTTTTTTTTTACAAATAACAAGATTAACAAATGTGCAGAACGAGACAAGTATACATTTGAGTTATATATTATTTTTACATGTCTATTATTAACTATGTCTACAATATATTAAATTATACATACTTATACATAATAAAATACATCAAATAATAACGCATTAATTAGTCAAAATAAAGAATGCATTTTGTACGTTGCAAAAACAATGTTCAGCCTTTTTTTCCTTTTTTAAATAATAATAATAATAATAATATTAATAATAATGAAATGAATGTGTCCCTCGTAGATCATGAGCAACAACTGCATTCACTGGTTCCGCAAGGGTCTGCGGCTGCATGACAATCCTGCTCTGATTGCTGCGCTGAAAAACTGCAGACACATCTACCCCCTGTTTCTGCTGGACCCCTGGTTCCCCAGCAACACCCGCATCGGCATTAACCGATGGAGATTTCTGATCCAAGCTCTCCAAGATCTGGACTCAAGTCTGAAAAAACTCAACTCTAGGTAGGGTTAAAAAATATATACATTATTTATATTTAAATTGTATACAAATATTACACGCTCCTTGTATCTGTAGGTTGTTTGTTGTGAGAGGGTCGCCATCAGACGTTCTTCCAGGACTGTTTGAGAAATGGAAAATCACACGATTGACATTTGAGGTCGATACTGAGCCTTACAGTAAGAGCAGAGACAAGGACGTCATGGCGCTGGCTGATGAATATGGTGTGGAAGTTATTACGAAAATTTCACACACTCTTTACAACCTTGACAGGTGATGGAACATTCAGAAGTTTTTTTTTTTAAACAAATATATCCAAATTCTCACAAGCTGTTTAAATAGGATCATTGAGGAGAACAACGGAAAGCCTCCAGTGACTTATGGTCGCTTTCAAAGTGTGGTCAAAGCAATCGGACCTCCGAGAAAACCTATTCCTGCACCAAGCAAAGATGATATGGAAGGTATTATTGGATTATTAAGGTATCACATTGGATGAGATTATGATGCTGATTGTCCCATTTTTGAAGACATCTCTACTCCATTTTCCAAGACGTTGGATGAGAGCTATGCGATTCCAACCCTTGAGGATCTTGGGCTGGATACATCTTCATTAGGGCCGGTTCTTTATCCAGGAGGAGAACAGGAAGCCCTGCACAGACTGGATGAGTTCATGCTGAAAACGGTAGATAGATATAGGGATAGATAGGTTGATATAAGGATAGATAGGTTGATTGTACCGTGTATATGATAGTTGATCTTTGAGACGGGAACCTGCAGGGAAATAAGTTCTGGTTTGGGTTTGCAGGCATGGGTGTGCAGCTTTGAAAAGCCAAACACATCTCCCAACTCCCTGGACCCCAGCACCACCGTCCTGAGCCCGTATGTGCGATTCGGCTGTCTGTCTGCCCGTACCTTCTGGTGGAGGATTGCGGATGTGTGCCGAGGGGTACGTTTCTTACTCCATCTGCCGTCATGTTCCAACAGCTGGTTGTTAAAGGTGGCTTCTCTTGCAGAAGAAACACTCTCAGCCTCCCGTCTCACTGCATGGACAGCTGCTGTGGAGAGAGTTCTTCTACACTGCTGCTGCTGGCATCCCCAATTTTAACAAAATGGAGGGAAATTCGAATTGTGTGCAAGTGGATTGGGACAATAAGCCGGAATATCTGGCTGCATGGAGAGATGTACGTATACAGTATATAGCGGATTCCTCCCAGTACACCCGTCACAAATCTGTATATGTAAAATTGCTCTTTTAAATCTCGTGTGTGGAACTTTGTACAACATGAGATTTGACATGTTTTCAAATATCAACATGAGAATTAAGCAAAATAAATGTATATTTTTTTCATTATTGTTTTAAAAACCTAGGTCTCGTTCTCACTTCACAGACTATAATTTTAATAATAACTCTTTTAATAATAAAAAAAAATCAATATTTAAATTACCATATATTAATATTTACAATTTTAAATGTAAACATAATATGAAATATGGACCAAATATGGACAATAAAGATTATCCTATCCTAAATTTCCATGTTTAGTTGGTAAGTTACTGGGAATAAAATATTGATAATCATATATTGATGATTGATGGATAGATAGATAGACAGACAGACATTTAATTTTTCCCACAAATTAGAAATTTTCATGACATTTTCAGATTTCATCAAAGTAGGTATATACAGTAGGTATTTTGAGCTCCAATTCAGGTTCCGTTTTGAGCAAAAAAACAAAAGTCTGATGAAAAAGGTGTGTGTGATTTCAGGCTCGCACCGGTTTCCCTTTCATCGACGGCATCATGACTCAGTTGCGACAGGAAGGCTGGATCCATCACTTGGCCCGGCACACGGTCGCCTGTTTTCTCACTCGCGGAGACCTGTGGATCAGCTGGGAAGAGGGGCAGAAGGTATTATAGGATGTCGATTTGCATAGATCAAACATCACAGCTGAAAAGCAATGGTTTGTCTTTGAACTGGTCATCTTCTGCAGGTCTTTGAGGAGTTACTGCTGGACTCGGACTGGTCTTTAAACGCCGGAAACTGGCAGTGGCTCTCCGCCAGCGCTTTCTTTCACCAATATTTCCGGGTTTATTCACCTGTTGCCTTTGGAAAGAAAACCGACAAGAACGGGGATTACATCAAGTTAGTTCTGAAAGATTCCTGCCTTGCGGAGTCTGACGGAACATTCACGATTTCTGGTTTTTTTTCTAGGAAATATCTCCCAGTCCTCAAGAAGTTCCCTGCCGAGTACATTTACGAGCCGTGGAAAGCTCCCCGGAGTATTCAGGAGAGGGCAGGGTGCATTGTGGGTAAAGATTACCCTCGTCCTGTGGTGCAGCATGATGTTGTTCGTAAACGGAACATTATGAGGATGAAAGCCGCATATGCAAGGCGACCTGTAGAGGGCGGCGACAAACCACAAGACAAAAAAGGTCATTTGTTAAGCTAATGATTTTTTTTTTTCAACATTTTTATCACTTTTCTCTTGAATTCTTAACAAATCATACATTTTTTGTAATTGTCCTTTTTTCCCCTACAGGTGTGAAACGCAAAGCAGTCTCTATCATGGATATGTTTGCAAAGAAGCCAAAGACGTGAAGCTAGTCATCATCATATACTGGTTCAATGTTGTTTTATAATGTTTTTTCAGTTCGGTCTTCTACATTTTATATTTTTATATTCATGTCTGTACTAATGTCTTGCAACAATAGTGGACAATCAGAACAATCAGAGTCTGTGCTGACTTAAAATAATTAATAGGAAACTGATTTCCCAAGTAGCCAAAATTATTTATGGGGTTTTTTTTAAGTACAGTTTTCTTTTTTTTTCTACATATATACATATTTATCTACATATACGTATACTGTTTTCTCTTAATTGAAACAAATACAAACCTTTGGGACAAAGAACCATGGAGAACCAACTCCTCCTCCAACCTGGTGAAAGTTTCCATGCTAATGGTTTCAATCTGGTCCAGAAGATCTGGTAGATCTCAAAGCACTACAAAGGATGCTGAAGGCTGCCCAGTGCATTACTGGAAATAGTCAGTCTTTCCACAGACTCTTTGCTTCCACTTTAGAATCGTCCAAACTGGAACCATCAGACTGAGTCAGCGCTTCGTTCGGAAGACTATGTCCTTACAGAACTCTGCCCACCACTGACTTCTCTCCACCCCCACCCTCATATGGCTTCTGATGTCATATTTATTCATTCTTTCTACACAACTGTGCATATCTGTTTATAGTAATGTGTGAGTCATGTTGTGTGCGTGTGTGTACATGTATGAACCTGCATGAAGCGTGTTATACACTTGTCTCTTCATTTTTTCATGACCAACACTAGTCTCAACTGTCACACACAGAACCAGTGTCTGAGTTACAAATACAGAAGCTTATTATAATAAACCCATATTCAATACAAACGACATGCTCATTATCTTTTTTTTTTTTTTACACTTGTGTATATGTATATACGTAAATATGTATATATGGAAATAATGATTTATATAATTCCACAGTATGATATATAATTCAGCCCCTTGAGGTTGACCCCTTAATTTATGTGATGTTAGGCTGAAAGGCAATGACGTACTGTACTGCTGATCCGCTTAAGACAAGACATATTTTGAAGTGTGTAGAAAATAATTTTATAAAAGGAAAAGAAAGGAAGAAGCAAACTTGGCTTAACATTCAAACGAGTCAAGAATTTGTGATAATTCATAAAGGTGAACAAAAAAGACAGATTATTCTGATATATTATTAAAAGACAAGTAATTCTGAACAGGTGCTAATACGCGGATTCACTGTAGGTATTAACATGTGATCATTTCATTCAAAGGCAAGACAAGATGTTCTGTACAAGTGTAACCGGTTGTATCTGCGTTGTGTTTTGTTGTGTTGAAATTAAAAACAGGCGGACTCCAGATTCCCTCACGTGACTTTACTGGCAACTGAAACGATGAAATAAAATAATAAAAACTCCACGTGCTGCCACCGGTCTTCTGAAAATTGTTCCTACATCTCAGAAGTTCCTACATAGCGCGCTGAGCATGCGCGTTAGAACATACGTCGTCGCTCAGCTGTTCTCAGCTAGCACGTGCGCATGCGCGTTAGAACATACGTCACTGCTCAGCTGTTCTTAACATCGCGCTGCGCCTGCGCGTTAAAACTATGTCACTGCTCAGCTGTTCTCCGCTCAGATTTTTCTACTTTCCGCGCTACATGAGCGTTAAAAAGTCCGTTATATCTATCGTTTCTTCTCCTACTTGATCGTACAAACATTCTGTACTTTTGTTGTATGTACTTTTGATATTGTAGCGTTGGATCAATGAATAAACATAAACGCGCTAAATGAACACGGACACTTATAACAGTACACAAGATATTCGTAACATGTTACCATATTTTGTAGTGATTTATATTTGTGTTCTGTTTTGACGTGTTTTAACTGGGCGCTAGCTAGGAACAGCTGATCAGTGTAGGAACTTCTGAGTTGTAGGAGGAATTTTCAGAACACCGTGTTCTGAAAATTCCTCCTACAACTCAGAAGTTCCTACACTGACGTCACTGCTCAGCTGTTCCTAGCTAGCTCGCCGCGCAAACGGGTTAAAACACGTCAAAACTGAATGCTAATATAAATAAGTACAATATATTGTAACACGCGCGTTAGAACATACGTCACTGCTCAGCTGTTTCTAGTTTGCAAGTTGCGCATGCGCGCTATCGAAACGTCACTTCTCAGCTGTTCTTACCCTTCACGGTGCGCAATAAATGCACTAAATGAACATGGACACTTATAACAGTACACACGATATTGTACTTATTTATATTAGTATTCAGTTTTGACGTGAACAGCTGAACAGTGATGTCAGTGTAGGAACTTCTGAGCTGTAGGAGGAATTTTCAGAACACCGGCATTAAACACTGCACGCCAAACTCTTCTCACCCACACTCACGGGGTTATATATAAGAAGAAATTACAGAAAATATACAAGAAAATTATAACACATGACAATTGAAATGTACCTGAAACGATGAAATAAGATAATAAAAACTCCACGTGCTGCCACCGGCATTAAACACTGCAGCCAAACGCTTCTACATAAAAGACAATGACAATAAACAAAATACAATAAATAACACTGAAAACTAGGAAAGTATTACAAACAATTCACATTAAATAGACTTAATAAGTATAAAAACTATATTAAAGACACGGATGGACAACAGATTACGGAAACGCGACCTACCTCATCCACACTCACGGGGAAACCGCGCACGCGCGAGAGCTTGGGCGGGCAAACATTTAAAGAGACAGCACACTTGCATTGCTGAGACACCGTGTAATTCTATTAAGCACATTTCTATACTTGTTACACCAGGTTCTTCAGGACCATAAACAAGGAAATCAAAGTCATTTTATGCCATAATCAGATTGTGTATATGCACTTCACTGGATGTGTTAAAAGCAGAGCCAATTGAAACTTCCATTGAAACTTCAAATTATTTTCCAACTGTTTAACATTTTTTTTAAACGCGGACCGACACCACATGCCCACTGCTCCCGCTGGGTGTGTGTGTGTGTGTGTGTCCAACACTGATGGTTAAAATGCAGAGCACAGATGCGGTCCCTAGTGTCCATATTGACAATCTCACACCCTATATTCTTAAATAGATAATTAGTGTTGGATGTTTTTTTTACACCAACCCACACTACGGAGTAATTCAGCCGCGTACAACCGCGACAGAGGAGGAGAAAAGCGGCACATCATCACCTCACGACAGCACCGCGGGACGGGAGGAGGGAGCGGACGGCAGCTCGACCGCATCACAGACCAGACGGAGGGACTGTCATGAGGTGAGTGCTGACCACAGGTCTCCCCTTGACCATCGCTCTTATTTCAACGGTTGCAATTCTATTTTTAGTTCGGAAAACCCGGCGTGATGTACAATAGCTTTACCCGCTACCTGCTAATGAGCTAGTTAGCAACGAAGCTAACCTCCGTTTGAATAAAACGATTCTTGCCGCCATACAGTATAGTCATCATCGTAGCAGCACTTGTTTATTATTTCCGTGTAATGTAAACGTTCTATGTTAAGTGCTATTATTTTCATTGTGTGACTATACAGGTGCAACATTTCGATATGCATGTCAAAATATCTTCGTGGGGTCATTTTCTTTAAAAGAGCATTGACAGTTAATGTTTTATTATATGTATACTATATGCACATTTATCATTAAAAATGCTTAATAGAGTTAATGTCATTGATGCATGTGAGTGACGATATAAATTGGTTTAGGTTCTGAAATTTTTTTTGTGGAACTCATACCTTCAAACCAGCTATAAGATTATTAGATTGAATTACCGATTTAGCCATTTAACAATAACTTGGTGTGACATTTTTAAATGAACATTAACGTAGAAAAAATTGAAATTACCATTAACTGGGTGTGACTAATTTTTGGGATGGAATTGAAGTAAAAATCTAATATTATGCTTTGTGCCCCCAGATTGGGTTGCTAACCCTCCATGGATGAGGCCAGCGATGAGGAGCTTTTACTCCAAGCTGGACTCGTCGTCTTTGGGCATCACCATGCCTCTGAATCTGGCGGTGGAGACTGAGAAAGCCCAGGCCCTGCTCCAGACCTTCAGCACTGCCTCTCTGTTTGCCAGCGCAGGCCTGGGAGCTTTCTCTATTCTCGCGGACCACCTTCTGATGCTGCCCATCATCCAGCACCATCTGTGGCTCCGGGCCGCTCTTGATAACGCCGTTCATGGAACCATCGGACTGTGGTCCTGGGCTATTGTGATTGGCTTGAGGAAGAGAAGTGACTTCTATGAAGTCGTCTTAGCCGGTTTTCTGGCCTCTGTTATCGACCTGGACCATTTCTACATGGCTGGATCGTTGTCACTCAAAGTAAGTGTTCGTACTTTATTTTTTTTTATTGTACTGGGTTTTGATCAAATTATAAGGATGTTTTGTAACCGTGCTAAGGTGTAATGGTAAAATAAATGTATTTTTGTTTCAAAATATTTTGAGAAGTACAAAATATGATGATACTTTTCTAAAATGATATTGTTTTGTGTAGAAAAGTACAAAGCAGTAAGGGGTACACACACAGACTTATTCTGAGCAAAGTTGCAAATATTCTACTCGCAAGCAAGTTAAATTTACTGTCTTACAAGTGTTAAACGTGTCTTCGGCCAATGGCGCTGTTGTCAGGTGTGTGATTTTCAGCTGTATCATACATTCAATTGAAAGCCAGTGTCTCACTCTAGATGAAAAAGTGGGTTTCTCACTCTCAAGGAAAAAGTGAATGGGTGTATCCCTCTCTAGGGAAAAGTGAATAGGTGTCTCGCTCTAGGAAAAAATGAGTGAGTGTCTTACTCCGCTTAAAATGTGAGTGGGTGTCTCATACATAAAAAGTGAGTGGGTGTCTCAATTGTCAAATAAAGTGAGTGTGTGTTTTACTCTCTAGGAATAAGTGGATGGGTGTCTCACTCTAGGAAAAAAATAGGGAGTGTATCACTCTGCTTAAAAAGTGAGTGGGTGTCTCATTATGCATAAAAAGTGAGTGGGTGTCTCACTCTCTAGGAAAAAGTGAGTGGGTGTCTCGCTCTGCTTAACAAGTGAGTGGGTGTCTCAATTGGCAAAAAAAGTGAGTGGGTGTGTCACGCTCTAGGAAAAAGTGAGTGGATATCTCACTCTCTAGGAAAAAGAGAATGGGTGTCTCACTCTAGGAATAAACTAGTGGGTGTCTCACTCTGCTTAAAAAGTGAGTGAGTGTCTCACTACCTAGGAAAAAGTGAATGGGTGTCTCGTTTGGCAAAAAAAAGTGAGTGGGTGTGTCACGCTCTAGGAAAAAGTGAGTGGATATCTCACTCTCTAGGAAAAAGAGAATGGGTGTCTCACTCTAGGAATAAACTAGTGGGTGTCTCACTCTGCTTAAAAAGTGAGTGAGTGTCTCACTACCTAGGAAAAAGTGAATGGGTGTCTCGTTTGGCAAAAAAAGTGAGTGGGTGTCTCACTCTCTAGGAAAAAGTGAGTGGGGGTGTCGCTCTGCTTAAAAAGTGAGTGGGTGTCTCAATTGGCAAAAAAAGTGAGTGGGTGTCTTATGCTCTAGGAAAAAGAGAATGGGTGTCTCACTCTAGGAATAAACTAGAGTGTCTCACTCTGCTTAAAAAGTGAGTGTCTCACAATCTAGGAAAAAGTGAGTGTGTTACTCACTCTCGAGGATCCTCTCACAACTCTTACATCGATCCTCCACCAGGAGAATCAGTCAATCGGAACCTGGGAGGAATCATCTTATCGCGCTGATGCTGAAGTGTATCGAGCACTTGTACGCGGGGAGATAAAGCTTGTTTGTTGAATAATCCCACACACACACACACTCACTGACATGTCCTCCTCCTCCGTCAGGCTGCTGTGAGTCTCCAGCAGCGTCCTCCTCTCCACTGCTCTCTGCTCATCCCTCTGCTGTGCTTCTCCCTGCGTCTCCTCATGTGGGCGTGTCGGCTGAAGGACTCCTGGTGCTCGCTGCCCTGGATGCTGTTCATCTCCATCACCTCGCACCACATCCGTGATGGCGTCCGACACGGCCTGTGGGTGTGGCCCTTTGGCAACACCGCCCCCATCTCCTATTGGCTGTACGTGACGGTCACTGCCACTCTTCCTCACCTGTGCTCCGTGCTGATGTATCTGACCGGCACCAGAGACGTGATCTCCACCAAACACGGCGTGGCCATCGACGTCTGACACCTTCCTGCTTCTTTCACACAGGAACACTAAACAACTTCATGTTTATCGTCACGGCTGTTGTGATGTTTATTTTGTCTCACCAATGCATTATGGGGGGGTTAAGGATCTGACACACACACACACACACACCTGCGCATCCATTTATATAAATATTGTGCTATGAAAAGGGAATTTTCAAACCTGATAACTGGGATGGTACAATCCAGATTTACTGTATACTTGAGTACTGTATGTCAAGTAATACATTTCACATACATTTATACACTGTATATCCACCATTTTCTATCTCTTTATCTATCTGCACAAGTGTATAAAAATATATACTGGGCCAGTATATCCATCGCTCTGTATATCCATCAACTAGCCTGTCTCTCTCTCTCTCTCTCTAAATACACCCTACATATCTAACTTATACATACACTTAACGTATATACACCTGTATTTTCATCTCTCCTGTTTACCTCTATCTCTTTGTCCACCTGTAATTACATCTGTACCTCTCTCTTTCTTTCTATCTTTCTCTGTCTACTTGTCACTCTCTCTGTCTTTTACTTTCTCTTCCTGACGCTCAGTCTCTCACTCACACCGGTATATTTATTTCCATCTAACCCATCTCTATCTGTCTGTCTGCTTTATCTTTCACATATATTATCGTCTCATAGTTGAAATCCACACACACTGTGCTCCATTCCTTCCTGTAAAATCATTTGGACGTGTAAATATTTCAGGTGCCACAGTGTCTTAGAAGAAAAATTGAATACTGTACATTTTTATTTATTTTTCTGTGATGGTGAGGAATCGTGATCTCTCACCAGCTTCTGAAGCTCCGGCGTCATCGCGTTTGGCTTGGAGAAAGACGATGTCGGTCAACTCTCACGGTCCCAAGAGTTTTTGATTTCGATCTCTGAGTCGATTTTGAACTACAAGCCATGTTTTTGTAAGCAGCTCCCAAACCAAAAACTGCTAATCAAGACGGAATTGATTTTTTATGAGTAATATTGATATGAAACGACGTCTGACGTGTTATTATTAGATTCAGTACGCTCATTTAGCAATTGCAGATTCAGGCTTGAGTGAAAAGAAATGTGAATCTTTCTCTGCACTGTAAATACAGTTGTTTGTACTGAAGATGCTTCTGAACAGGAAGTGGCTGTTCACTGAAATCACTGCGTCTTTTTGGACACTTATTTCATTGTGGCGTCTAATACTATATTTATTCAATGAAGACAAAAAGGGAAATTGTCACGCATTTACTGTTTATAACGCTGCTTGTGTTGGTCGATGCCTTTTCAGGAAAGCGTGCTTTCTCCGTGTCATTTCTCTAGGTTTTGTCGATGATGTGGAGTCACATTTTACGTATTTATTGTGAATATTCTCCGTCCACACACTTTTCTTGCTTCACTGTCTTTATTTCCTCATTAAACTGTTCACAAACACTGACAGCGATCACTTATTTATCAAGTGTTTGATGCTTTAAACATCGATTGCAATTAATTTATTAGAAATGATAATCACTCTGGCCTAAATTCTTCTCGAATTGTTTTATTTCACAAAAATACAAGCAGGCGAACAAAATACTGCTTTTCTTGTACATACAATATTCATACATGGTTGCTCTGATATGTCTGTGGCTTCTCTGTTGTTTTATAGAGAAACGGAGTTCAAATTGGTTGACATGCAAACGTTCTTTCAGTCAAACTGTTTTCTTTGGTTCCATTCCAGCATTTCCGTTAACAAACTCGTGATTGTTTGCTACTTGGAGATAAAATCCATACACAACTATTATACGGTGTTGTCTTCTTTATTGTTAGTCTATAATACGTTCCGAGCACCTCATCTGAAATCTCCACTTTTAGTCTGAAGAACAAGAGAAAAACTAAAGTGAATTTTTGGCACCATGGCTTGATTTAAAAAAAGCAAAAAAAAA
>CM051494.1:7876296-7921936 GCA_028031935.1 Paedocypris micromegethes | reverse complement strand
AAAAAAAAAAAAACTTTTCCGAGCTGCCGACATAAAATCTTGCCTTCAAACTTGCACTGGCCACGGAAGAGCTGATGCTCTTACACAATGCAGGTAAACAACACACGGCTGCTTTTTGGTCTTTGTACATTTCAAAACAAAGTGATATATTACAATTTCTGGGACATTTTCACCAAGATCTCCACATTTCTTTTTCTTAAAATTCTGGCCCAAAAAAAAAAAAAAAAAACTATTAAAAACATTTCCGAACCGAAAATCATTGTAACTTGAAAAGCTGCACCAAGTTAGTTAAAAGTATTTATATATCTATATTTATAAGTATTTGTAATCTGGCCAAAAATAACTCAAAATTACCACAATTTGTTTGGTAATTATTAAAAGAATTGTATGTATGACGGATTAAAACATTGCGTAAGCAAGAATAAACCAGAACGGTTTCAGCCTCACTAGCCTTATCTCACTGCGCGTGATGTACATGCTTTACATGAGTTATTGTACAATACAGAGACATACATTTATATAGCTGGTAATAAGCTTCAGTATAGAATGATAATCTACTATCTTCAGCAGAGAAAAACACTTACAAACGCATTTACATTCACGTTTCCTTTCAATGCACAGAAAGTGCAAATTGCTTGTATAGAAAAGACAGAAATTAATTGCACTTAATTCGTTGTATTTAAGGTCCAAAACTCTGATTGGTCAGTCTGCGCTTCTCCAATCACTACTGCTGTTTCCTTGCATCGCGTTGAAAATACAACAGAAATAGATTTATCGCACTTGCCGCTCCGAAAATGTTTGTTGTCCTTTAGAAGAGCAACTTCTTAGACGCCGAAACAAAACATCCACGTGTGAACGTCCCAGATCCACCCAAATGCCAAGACTTCACAGCTTTCAAATCGTCAGAAAGAGCAGTTTATAAATGCGCGAATAATAAAAAATATAGATATTTGAGGCGCTTTTTGCCTTGAGCAGAAATCAGACTGGTGAAATGTTTCAGACTGTACAAGTTCACAGTTGGCAGGACTTCCGTGACCTGAGCGGGTTGCATTGTGGGTAATGGAGTTCTCATCACGTGAGTGGTGGCGATTCCCTATTCTTCTGCCCTACAAGGGCCAAACTGGAGACGGCCAACTTTTCTAATCTAAAATAAAATCAGCGATACATTATTTCCGCAAGTAGGTTGTCCATATTTGTAAAATTCCAAATATTGGCAATTAAAAAAAAAAAAAAAATAATAATAATAATAATAAAATGAACAACTTAACGTTTTAATAATTTGTTACTAGTAACTATTTAACATATGTTAACGAAATCTATTTAGAAATAAAGAAGCCAAAAGGGAAGATTAAATAACAAACAATATAATTTAATAAATAAGGCATACGCGATAGCATATGTACATATACGCAGATGCTGGTCATATCATTGAATATCAAGAATATAATATAATAAATAATTTATATTTGATTTTATTTTAGATTCGAAAAGTTGTTGCGGAAAATTATTTCATATGACATACAATTCAGCAAAGTGATTTACTATTCATAATTGTAAAATTCCAAAAACTGCCAATTAAAATGAAAAATAAATAAATAAACAAATAAAAATGGAATAACCTATAGTTTTAACCATTTGCTATTTTTTAACAAATCTATTTAAAAATAAAGAAGCCAATAGGGGAGATTAAATAATAAACAATATTATAAGGCATAAGCGATACCATTAGTACATATATAAAGATGCTCGTCATATCATTAGAATTTCATCAAAAATTATTTTGCGCAACAACTTTTTTGTAATCTTGAATTGTGTCTAGTGTAAAACAAACTTACTTCATATTGGTACAGACTTCATCTTTACCATGGAAGCCAGTTCTTGCTTCTTCAAATTGTTGTGTTTCCTGTTCCTCGTACTATGAACAAAATAATTCAAGTTCAAGTGAAGAAAACATTAACATCGTCTCAGTTGTTATGCTAAGATACCAGATGAACATAATGTGTTCATTCTTTTACCATAGAAGGCTGATGATGGTTAATAAAACGGAAACCATGGCTCCTGCGAAAAGACCCAACAACACCAACAATCCAACGCTTCCATTTTGTTGCGATGAGTCTGAAAACAGAAATACAGCGAGACGATTATATATGTTCCCTAGTGGCCATTTTGACAATCACACTCATTTTACTTTATAATGCGATACAATATGTATCCAAGTAAAACACTTTTCTGTCCTTTGCCATTTTTTCTTTGTGAAAATTGTATAAAAAAAAAAAAAATACTGTTCTTATATACGCACAATTATCATTTTACTTTATCATCAGCTTATGCTTACTGCTGTGACTATAGCTCACAGATAAATGCATCTTTTTGCATTCATTAAAAAAAAAATTTAAGTTTGACAAAAAACTACCTAGAGACTCTTCTGTTGTCCTCACTGGATAAGACAGATTTATAAAAAAGCTTAAATCTGGTTCTTCTGTTGGCTCCTCCAAAGGCCCTAAAATAGAAGGAAAAAGGTGTAAATGGCTTTGAAAAAAACAGTTAGAAATGCTCATCACTGAAGGTACAGTAACAGTTCACTGTTGAATCTAAAGTTCTCCATCTCAAAATTATTAAAAGAAGATTGTTCCGAAAATGTGTGGATGAATGGATGGACAAAATGTACAAACTGATTTACAAACAATTGCTCGAAAATGCAATTAGTGACTTTAATTATGAAAATGTGTATGTATTAAAGTACAGATTATTTATTACATATATGTACCGGTAATCATTTTACATTTATGTAAATGTATGTAACAAATCCTGAAGACTGTTCACATAATTATTAGGCTTTCTAATAACAATAATGAGTACCAACTAACGAGTTATCTTGCTAGTTTGAGCTTGTGTAGTAGATTTAACTCACTGGCCCACGGTCGAGCCTCCACCACGTGACTCCATTCACTCCACTGGCTGTGGTTGATCAGGGCGTCCTGTGCTCGGACCTGGATCTGATGCAGATGATCAGCAAGAGCATCCGTGATCTTCAAACTGGTCTCATCCTCCATTTCCAGCTGAAGAGCAAGCGTTAAAATCAGTTTATAGAGCGCAAGTCCATCACGGTGAAAGACTGAACCAAGCTACTGTTGATTAAAACGATTAAAAACTGATTTCATTTCAGTTTAATTGAGAAATATAAATCGATATGATTATTAAAAGAGAAAAACAAACAACAAAGTCAGTCATATGTTCATAAACCAATCACACTGATAATAGTGTCATAATTTAGTAAACTATCAAAACCCAAAGCCTTAAGTGATTCAAAAATACATAATGTTACAAGTATTACACAAGTAGAAGTTGAGTGTCTCATCAGCCAGTGTGACAAATGATAATAAAACTTGCATAAAATCTCATTAAATTCACCATTCATAACTCAAGTTTCCCCACATGAGGGCGCACTCGCCTACTCTATTTGTACTGTTATGAGCCTTTCTGCGAGCAATGAGCTTATCATAGAACGAAACGTGGTGATGGAACGCAGCAGATTTTTATTACACAATGGACATCCATTTGTTTTTACTCACAGCCAATAAAATGCCTTGTGTGTTGAGAAACTATAGTGGTTTTTAGAAACAGCCACGGCAACGCCAGCCATTTTACAGACTTTTTTCTTTCATCAACAAACGGAGATCTTCTTTAATGCTTTCAAATAAAATCAAGATAGTACAATTTTACAAGTTTTTAAAAGATATGGTGGAGACGGTGAGTTTTAAAATATTACTCTATAGCCAGCTAAATATTTTTTATCATATCATACCAGTATTTTATTTCTCTCATGTGCTTTCCTGGATAAACTATAAAAAAAAAAAAAATAAATAAATAAAATAAAATAAAAAAAATAGTACAACCAAAGACAATTGTAATCCTTCTACCATGGTATCTACACTTCTGCCCACTCCAGGGCCCGGACAATAAATGTTTGATCAAGATGCTCACCATTGACCAGTACTCTGATCCAACCAGGCGATATCGTACTATAAATGTGAGAGGAAAAGCGCCCATGATTTCCACAGACCAGGACGCTGGGTAGCTCCACTGGACCAGTAACTGGTTGGGCTGCCCTTCCACTGGCAGAATTGTGACGCCCTCTGGAGGATCAGGTTTTACTGCACCACAATAAAAGCAAAGATTTAAACAATTTACACATTCAAGTTTAGTTCTGTTATTTATAAAGCGCTTTTCTTTTCTTCATTAAGACAAATTGAAATATAGAGTTTTCAGATCATTCATAGTCTGCTTTCTTGACCCTCCTATTATGTTCAGGTCAGATTGATCGTGTTAAAAGTTAAAAAAAAAAAAGTATTCTTTCACTTTGAAACTTCTCCTGCTTGTCTTAGTTAGTGTAATCTACATATAAACAAAAATGGTTCAGTTGACATTTGTAACGCCCGCTACATGTTTTTGTTACAAAGATAATGTTTGGGTCAATTTGACCCTTCAGACAAAATGGAAAGTTACAGAAAATATCAAAAATGTGTTTATTTGCAACAGTGAGACATAATACCATACACCACGGTCTCAGACTCGCACACTCTCTCTCACACACACAATCTTTGTAATATAAACATGTAGCGTACATGTAGTTACATATATGTGAACTGAATCATTATATTTTTTCAAAGTTCCAACTTAAGTATTTCTTTTTTAATTTGAAAACGGGTCAATGCTCAGTTGTGTGTATTTATACAAAGTAGATTTGCAAACAGTAAGACATTGAAAAACCATGCAATCAACTGGAGAGAAGTTAAAGATGAAGAACTAACATGTACAGAATTAAAAGAACAAACTTAATTTTAATACTTGAATTATTTCTACGGAACATGTTAGGCATTCAAAAATACTATATATATTTGGAGATGACGCCCACAATGTTTGCTTGAAACACTTCGTTCACACGTTTTTTGTTGTAAAGAATCGTCCACCCACACTCTTTAAACGCAGCGTGACTGAGAGGTCAGACAAAGCAACGGCTAGCAAACCACCAACAATAATAAGCAGAAGTCGCGTCTGCAAGGCCGTGGAACACTATTGAAGAATCAAACCGTTGAAAAAATAAAACTCGGTGCTCAACCGAGGGAATTTGTGAATGGACAATACGCTCCACATTGTAAATCTCCAAAATGTGAAGCCAAGATTCTAATATGCGGTAAAGCCGAGTTGGAATGCAACCGAGTGAGAAGTGAAATTAGTCATTAAAAAAAATTCCATGAAGGCTTGGCGACTTACAGAGCTTGTGAACATCTAGCTGAAGGAGCGTGGAGTTGGATCCCAGCGGGTTGCTCTCGGTGATGTTCACCAGCAGCTTTGAGCTCCAGAACGGCGGGTCGCTGATGCTGCACTCGTTCAGCCCGGCCTGCTCCTGCCTGCAGTCTTCTGCTTCTCTGGCTTTAACGCTGGACCATTACAGCAAAACATAAGAGCATCACTGACCTTTAGAACCAATAGGCACTTGCTTCATAAAGCAAACTCTATATAACAACTTACAAGACAAAAATGTGAAGATGTTTTGGAAAATAAGACCTTCTCCAAAAGATGGCGGGAATGTTGATAAAACGCACAATAGAAACAAACCGCTCTTAACTTGCTTTCTGGTGAACATGGATCCTCGGCTCAAAGGGAAAAAGTAGAACAATGGACTTTGGACGCAACTCATAATAAAATCCATGCTCTAATCCTGCAGACTTCTTAATATTAGAAAGCAGGATTTGTCCGTCCCAGTCTCTTTAACTTAAGAACTTTCTCACAGCATTCTCCAAGTGTCTCTGGCAAAGTTTCATCATTACTTAATTACATGAATTGACTTTTAATATAGTTTTAGAACGACAATTTCTTTTTAATTGATTGAAAGATGTATTGTATTTGTTTGTTTGTTATTATTGTTATTCATTGAGTATGGTTAGGCATGTGTGTGTGTGTTTTGCTGCTTGACACCCGAATTTGAGATTAATAAAGGTTTTATCTATCTGTCTGTCATGTTATTAACATTAGACGTACCTCAAAACAACATATACTGTGTGTGTGTGTGTGTGTGTGTGTGTGTGTGTGTGTGTGTGAGTGCGTGCGTGCGTGTGTGTGTGTGTGCGTGTGTGTACAGTAAGGCTCGTCGATTTGGCCTAAATCTGACCCATTTGATCACAAAATCTTGATTATTTTAACACAATTACAATTAATGATTGATTAATTTTTTTTGTCCTCAGTTGTTAAAAAATAAAAATATATGAATAAAGTAAAGTAATAATTTAAAGTAAAAATAAATAACTTTCACATTTGGAAAAAAAAAAATTATTTTCAATATTTTCTAATAAAAATTATAATACAGTATAAGCAGTTCTCTTCTAAACAAAATGGGTAGCAATGTTTCTACCCAAACTGAAATCCCACTCTGATGAAAAGCACGACAAATTAGTCCAATTGCCTAATTTCCAAGCCCAAGTTTACAGTTGATTTTGGTTACTAGGACCACTGGTTATTTGAACTACTCGCTTATTCAACCCAAATTCTAAAAAAATGAAACCAATCTTATTACAAAGTCCAAGATTGTTGCTTATAAAATTCCACTTAATTTGAAAACGTAAAAGTTAGAGAGAACAAGAAACAGAAGTCAAATGTCATCTGCGAACGCCTGTGTGTGTTGGAACAAACCTGTATGTGGAGTTGTACAGCGTTGGCAGGTTTGTTTTCTTGGTTTGGATCCACTTGCAGTAGATTTTGTTGTGATTTGGCATGTTGCAAGTCACATTAACCAAATGTGGCATATCTAGAAAGCAAAAAAAAAACGATGAAAATACAGCAGATCTCATTACACACACACACACACACACACACACACACACACACACACTACAAATGGGTAATAGAAACCGAACATAAATCACTATTTGGCATATACTGTAGAGTGTACTGTACTAATTTTGTACACACAATCTCACCCTTCCGATCAGGAAGCTTCAGAACTGTAATGTAGTGACTTCCTGTTAGCGGAAGCCCCCAAAGTGTGTGTGTGTTTTCCCTGACAGCTAGGGTAATATAAGTTAATAAGTTGAATAAATTTGACTTTACTCAAGTATTTAGTTTACTCAGGTTATAAAAAAAAAAAAAACATTTTAAATGAATTGCCATTGTACTAGCAATACTCATTAATTGTAAAGATGCACATGTAAATATATTTGTAAAGTTAATACAGTGTAATGTAAATACAGTATAATTGTAAAAGAAAGGTTACAAATGTTGCAACAACTGGGCTTTTATAGTGCTAATGTTATGCTATATTTAATGTTTATTTTATGTTTATTTTTTTTTATGCTTCTGAACACATTTCTAAAAATTTTCAGGTAATTAAGTGAAATTAATATTTTTATAAAAATGTGTTTTTTATGTGTGGGGAAAAAAACATTTGGTAAAATATGTTTAATAATAGTGCACCTTTATCTGAGAAAAAAAAACCGTCACACATTAATACCCGATTTATGCAATTGAGGAAAAAGTCCATTTACTCAATTTTCAAAGTTTCTGTGGGAATTTGGTTCAGACCAGACGTCCACATCTGGACACTGCATTACGCCAGTGTTTTGTCAAACAGCACAGCTGAACAAGGATTTATTGTTAAAAAAGACGCGTTCGAGTAGACATAATTCCGTCTGTGGACTCTGATTCGCTCTAAATCAGTCGGCCTGTTGGCGTGAAACCACATTGGTCTTCAAAAAAAAATCTCAAGTCAATTTCCTGTAAACTACATTAGATTTCTCTTCAGAAATCTGCAGTCACATTCTGGGAGAAGATGAGTAGAAGAACCCTCAAAAGACTTACATCCCAAGCGTAAAATGAAGGAACGCATCAAGGTCCCTTCTTCATCATGGCAGCTGTAGTTGCCCTCCATGGCTTGTCTGGCACTCGGCATCGTGATGGAACCCTCAGACGTGTACGTTTGCCAAGGCAGAACTGAGCTTCCATTGAAAAGCCATTTCACCGGAGACCTGTCGATCTCATCCAAAATTCACGGGTCAACATCTCAAACTAGCAACCTTCAAACCCGCTACAATCAAAGACCCTACAAAATCAGCTCTCTACGCCAACCGTCCTTAAGTTTCAATTTACTCATTTGTGTGTCATGCAAATCTTAGTTTTGGCAGCCGCACTGGCTTGGACTGCATCTAGATGGGGATCTGGTTTATAATAAGAAATATGGTTTCTTCAACAAGTAGCTTTATAGAAAATTCACGCGTGCCCAAACCGGGGACTTGGGAATTAGCCCCGCGCAACCTAAAGTAAATAGCTCGATTTTGGCCAAAGCGCATAAAGAACAGTTGTAAGGCGCTTAAGTAGACTATTCTCTACTCTCACTCCAGAGTCGGTCAAGCCGGACTTGTCAAATATGGAGGACTTACCCATCATGTGGATCTCCACAGGTGAGCGTGACCCTAGAGCCCAGTCTGCCATACTGGATGTCTGAAACTGAATGGAGAAAACATGTGAGCTAAGAATCAGTCTCGAGGATGAAAGTTTGTCAAAACCGGCATTGATTGGTTTTTTATTTGGTGTTCTGTTGGGTTCCGGTCATGGCTTGACATGGCTCTACACAATTCCGCCCATGTGCAAGTCGACACAAATGACTGAGACGACTAAATATAATTTCGATTTGTTTAAAGGAATTGATGGAAACGACCAATCAAAAGTGGTTGTGTTGCGAAAAAACAAATAAAATAAAAAACCAATTGTCAACTTGTTATTTTCGAAAATATTTGAAATTGAAAAGATCATTCATGAATTCCGACATAGAATTTCTGGGGCCTCGTTCGATATCTCATCTTAAAGTGGAACTGGCAAACTTAGGCTCTTCTCTCAATTAGACGTTAATAAAAAAGCATCCAAAAAAGAAAACGAGCTCAAGTAAAATTCTAGAAAAAAAAACGGTTTAATTTATGTGAGTTCACAAGCAATAAAGTATTTTTACAGTAGAGTGTTTATCATTGGATCTGAATGACTGGACTATACTGGGTTAGATTAATCATTTCACACAACACAGGATTAACCATATGACATCATTTATTTGACACGCAGTGCTGATTATTAATAGACCACTGAAATTATTACTATAATATTACTAATAATTACTAAATATTTACAATAAAATGGAGCTGATTATGTTAAACAATTTAAGTTTGCATATCCAGTGAGTTTATTTTACGGATTAAAGTGTGTGTGACCAGGCCAAGTTTATTAACTTTAAGATGATCTGGAAGAACTTGAAATGTTCAGTGCTTATTACAGTATAAAATAAAAATGTGCAACATTAAGTTCAAGACGCCTGTGTGAAAGATCCTACCTTCATTGGACCATATCTCTGACTTCACGTGGACAGAGAAGAGAATGACCACTCCACTGACTATTAGACCACCAAGGCATGACACTAAACTGGGCATCTGGGGGGAAAAAAAAAAAAAAAAAAAAAAAAAAGAAAGCCAGTAAAAGTTAATGTCAACGAGTGAATGTGTGCAGATTCCCCACGTGCGTAGCAACGACAGAACCACTTAGCTAAAAATAAAACCCAGTGAGCTTATATTTAGATACGGCAATTAAAATAACGTGACTAGATCCCCACGACATCCGAGCCAATCAGCGCTTCAAGGTTTCTTAACTGTTTGTGCTTCTCACTCGGGAACATTTCTGATGATAATAAAGCTGTTTAACAGATTTAGCGTCTGACGTCAGGACGATGATCAGAAATAAGGCCTGAACAAGCCTTGTATCAACAGACTGTAAACACTCTAAACAAACACAGCGACTGACAGGACACCCGTCCTCACCGCCACGGAGAAATGCCCAAACTAGTAATGAGGTCAGACGAGAGAGAGAGAATATCAGAGAGTGTGAGAATAGACAGAATATGAAAGACAGAGTGAATGAGAGTATAAGCAAGAGAGAGCGAGAGTGAAAGAGAGATAGAGCGTGAGTAAGCAAGAGAGAAGGTGTCAAAGAGCGAGAGTAAATGTGAAAGAGGAAAAACAGAGATTTAAAACACTCAGCAAATATTCTTTTCCCATGAGAAAAGCATTTTTGTTTTTCTTTCTTTCCCATTTACTTTTTTTTCGTTTTGTATAATAGTACGGCTGAGCGATTATGGCAAAAATCTAAATCTTGATTAATTAAACATTTTAACACGATTACGCTAAATGAACGATTCTTTATTCATTTATGTTTTTTGCCCCATAGTTCACTGAAACGTTTGGTACATTAAATATGTTCACATTGAAAGCAAGATATTTGAATAAAGTGTGCATTATTTAATTTCAAAATAATTGAAGTAAATAGAAACAGAATTTCTATGATTATTTATTAAACATCAACAATTGAAATTGATAAAACAATCACTTCATTGATAAACAATTCTTCGTTAAGACATGCATAGTATCTTAGGTGATCATAGTGGTACATTTACTCTTAAGTTCTTACAAAAAATGGTTTCAGCAGGATCTGAAGCTTGTAACAATGTTTCTACTCAAACTGAAAAGCCGCTCTGATGAGGATCTATACATTTGTCGCGTTACCTTTGCGCGTCACAACAGTTTCTTTGCAGTGTTACACACTCGACTTAATTTTGTTCTATACCTCATTCTTCCACCATGATGTGTCCAAACTACTACGGTTTTCTTTTTAAAATATTTTAAAATTGTGCTCTGCTTTTAACCCATGTATAAGTCAAGCTGCTCAAGTTGCGCAATTTTTTTTGATTAATCACCCAGCCCTACGATATAGTTTATATATGTTAATAGGAAAAACAAGAGAGAGTGAGGCAAACATTAAAAAGGATTATAAGCAAACGTTCAATAGTTTCTGCCTCAAGTTGTCAAGAGTAATAATGATCCACAACATTAAGCTTATGTAATATTCAATAATAAAGCAAATAAACATTATCAATCATCAAATCATATCATCTCATTAGTTATGAAAAGAACAGTGGCCAACACAGAAAGTATTACATACAACCATTAATGCAAATACACAGTTCCCTACTCTAGAAAGAAAGACTTTCTTAAAATACTAATGTTTGACCAGAATAAAACATTTGATTACAGCCGAGATGTTTTAAAATATCTGGATTAGCAACATAAAAGTTTCTTTGAAAACCCCAATAATTTCTTCATGGTTTGTTATCTGGATGGTCTCCATGATCTCCATTCTTACGTTTATGTCAAATTCAGCAGCGAGGTGAGGCACGTCTCACGTTCTTCAAGAACCCGATGCTGTTCATGTCCAGCAGTTCAGAATTCAGATTCAGTTCAGAAGTCATTTCCATGTCCGATTATTCTGTCAGCAAGAAACAGTGACAAACACCAAGTGAATTTGCAAATATTTGCATCAGCACAGTTACCTGAATTGCCAATTATGGTCAATGATACGACAAAAACAAAACACTCGTCTAAATCGTTACATTGTGAAAATAAGCTACACCTGCAGTGTGTTTGTTTTACCTTCATCATTTGGGCCAAGTTCTCTAGATCTTTAAATCCAACTTCATTGCTCTTTCAAACGGAATGCAAACACTTTCCTTAACCACAAGAATGCATCTCTACATGTGTTTCCCACAATCCAAACCAATCATTTATACTCCATCCATCCATCCATCCAAAGTCTCTTTTTTTTTAATGACTGAAAGTTAATTGATCCAAAACACCAAACAAAATTAGCCTGAGCCTGCTGACAATTCTGTAAAGTTATGAACCTTTCAGAAATATGGTGACTAAGTGTTTGCAGATTTCACGCATCACAAATAAATGTCCACACTGGACCGTTTGGGGTCTTTCTACGTTCACGATTATGCCGGTGCCTTTTGAAGTAACATATTAAAAAAGCTGTTGCTCTCCCTGGGAATTGAACTCATGATCCTGGTGCCTTACTTATGGAGCTAGAGAAGCTTTCTTGATTGGTGTCAAGGTCAAAGTCTCAAGGTCTGAGTTAGTATGTTGATTGGTCGGCCATCCAATTTTGGATTACGGGATTGGCTGAATCTCCCTATGACCCAAAACAGAACGAATCAAATCGAAAAATAAAAAGGACCCAAATTTTGTGTTACTTCACATATGCCCACCAGATGTTGTGTTGGCAAGTTTAAGATAAACAGAAAATCCACGACCATGACAGAAAACACCAAACAAATGATTTGTATCACGTTGCGCAGACGCAAATGTTGAAAATCTGCCAGGTTTGAAAATCTAAAACATTACAACTAAAGCCAAAAAGCTAAATCTCTCAAAAACGGTATAATTCACCACTTAATGTGATTTACTAAGAGAAAAAACTAGTCTTTTAAACGCAACTCTGGCGAGTCACTCATTACGCTGCGAGGCGGATGGCGGAGAAAGCTGTAATGCCGCTCTGAAAGTCTTTTGGTTTGTGTGATGTGTGTGTCGGGGGGGTGGAGTGCACTTGGCTGGAAGTATGAAAGACAAGAAAGTGAGATGGAATGCGCCCGACTGGCCAAGATTTTATGATTCTTTCCATTGGATTCCAGCTCCGTCGAGTAGTTTTGCGCCTGCCAAAACCGAGCTATCATAACACAAGATAAGACCGTACTGAAGTTGGTCGATAGAATATCACTTTCAACATCAATTAAACTCCAACAATTATATCTACATCTGTTACACCAACTTCTTCTCAATAGCCAAAGTTTGTACAGTTGAGAAAACGGTGTTGATGTATAAAGTGATCGTGCGGTCTTGTGGAGGGTGTAGTCGACGAAAAAACAAAACCCAACTGCCTTATCTGAAAAACTGTTATTTTAACCATTTTTCCCCCATCGTTTTTGCACTAAACATGTTCAGTCATTCCATTCCATTGACCCCTAATCTAACTGACAGACAGCCATTCAGTGCTAAGCGAGTAATGGTGACTCATCAACTTACAGTCCTTTTAATAGGGGAAAATGAAAAGAATAGCTGGAAATCGACAGTGGGCCCCGTTTTGGCACATTCCAGTTTAAAAATGCCAAAGAGGGAAACAGACAACTGGAAGTGCGCACACTGGGAATGTGATGTGTGCGTGTTTCCATTGTATTTTCCGTATGTGCTTCGACTGTTTGGCAAACAGGAGGGCAGTCGAGGGTTGTGGAGAATTAATTAAACCAAGTGACATTTCCACGTTTGAAAACGGCGTCAAGTACGATTGGCAAAGGGGATCAAAACTGACCTTTCGGTGGATCTTTCACATTAACAAACAACCAAAAGGTGTTTGACCGTTCGTACGTTGTGTTGTTGCTGGATGAAGCAAGTTGTCATAGCATTTGTTGCCGCAAACGTTGTCTAGTTTGTTAATTTGTTGCCGTTTTTAATTTTTACTAAAACCATCAATTGCCTTGCAAGGCCTTAAACTTGAATCTGGTTCACTTTTAATAAAACTTTTTAAAACACATTTAAAATCTAATTATAAATATAAATTAAATAATTTGAATTGAATTGAAAAATACTTTATTAGTCCCACAGCGGGGAAATTTCACGTCACAACAGCAACAACAAATCCAAATAAATAAACAAACATCACCATAACGCACTGCACACATCATAATGAACCAACAAACACAGACCCAGACCATAATGAACAAGTAATATTGTCACACAATAGCTGCTTTTGTACTTTCAGTTATTTAAAAAGTTATTCAGTCAATTATAAAGCACAAGCCTTGACTTGATGCGTTTAAAATATTTCAAAAAGTGGTTTGCATTAATAGTGATGAATGGATGATACACACAGACTAGCAGACGATAGATTAAATATTCTTTAGCAAATTCCCACAAAATTATGCATAACAATATTACGCAAACTTCATTTAAGACATGAAGCTGAATGACTAATCACATAAAAAAAAAATAAAAAAAAAAAACAATCACAGTAGCAGTGGAGCTGCATTAATAAAACCTCAGACAAATCTCAGCTGTTTGAAATATCTAGAAAAAAGGCAGAAAAGCTTGAAGATGTCAACAAAGCCTCAAGGACATGGCAACCTTGAGGGTCTCGAAAGGCGGCGTATAAAAAAAACGTATTATTGATATTACTAAAAGCGCATACTCTTTAATGTCCCGGTTATACAAACCTTATCCAATCATTTTAAGTAAAGAAAACATAAAAATAAATACCAAAAGTTGTTTAAAAGTGCTTTTCCTACGATTCCATGTGGCAAACGGCCAATTCGTGCTTTTAGAAAGTGAGAAAGAGTTCAAGCATAAATGCAATGAGAGCCAATTTTGAAGACATTTTAAAAGAAGATGAAACGAATCATTTGTTGTTGAAATGCAGCTTTTGCCAAACTCCCCAGGATGTGAACAAAGACCAGCGAGGGCGCCAGAGATTAAAGGTGGGGTTTGTTGATATTAACTGACGGAGTGTGTACTGAAGCCATATTCAAATACACAAGATCTGCCCAGAGGAATAGTGCCTAAGATTCGGGTCTTCTGAGGTAAAGTAGAAACTCCAGTTCAGCTCTGGATAGATGCTAATGCTGATAAGTGGACATGACATGACAAAATTCAGAATACATTTCACACTTCTCAAAGAAATGGGTCCACGTTTTGGTTTATCAGCACTCAAGACACACTTTGAAAGAATCAAATTGGAAGAACCCAGAGTCATCTCAAAACTGATTTGCAGAGCCAGGATTGGTCCAAATTCCTCAAGCCAAGTGATGACAAACCTGACAGATGCGATAAAATAATGAATATAATCCCTGCTTAATATTACGTTTTTGTGAAGTGTGTGATGAATAAAACAGCTCATCTGGTAAGGAAAAAGATTGATATGATTTGTACGGATCGTTCCAAGACTCGGGGATCAGACAAAAGGAAAGTCTTTCATTAAAGTCTGCATCTATTTTAGGATGAAAAGCTTTATTGGACATCAAACACAATTGGCAGATATAAATGTTGGTAACAGATCAAAAGAAGAAAAGATTTCAAAAAGACAAATGAAATGCTCCGGTCTCCCTGACGAATGTGCCTAAATTTAGAATGGGTAATGATACAGCAAAGCAAATAAACAAGCAGGAAAATCCAGGCCTGGTTGGAATTGCCCACCCAAAGTCTGCGTGGCATAGGTTATATATCCACGTCCAGACAACCTAAAGGCAAAGTTTACACATCTTGACACATATTGTCTGGTAAAAGGACCAAATTGAAAGAGGTTGAGTTTTAACATGGATAAAAACGACACATAAAGTTGAAACAAGGCTTTGGAGAGTTCTCAACTCAACATCTACCGTAGCTACTCAAATCTGGAATTTCCTCAGGCACTGAACAGTATGAGATGAGTACCAGATGCCTGCTATTTACCGAGACTCTGGATCCCATCCAGTGTAGAATAGCAGCTTAGGCCAGTTCTGTTTGAAGGTGAACCATGCGTGAACGTTTACCATCTTCACTCTACTCTCAACAGCAAAATCATCTTCAACCGATTCATCGTGTTCTGTGGTTCGAAACAAGGCCCAAACACTTGATTACGCATTAGAATGGCACATTTTTATCTCCTTAACCCCTTAGGATCAGCAGTTTTCTTCCCAAGACCTCAAGGATCATGGGAAGGATCCAAAGAGACTTCTACTGAACCATCAGAGCGATTGCTCTCTGGTATTTCCACGTATGTCTTTTTGAGCAGTCCATCGCCAATAAAAGAACTCTTTGCAGAAGGAACCCTCCACTCCGCACTCCTCACCATGCTCGACTGGTAGCCATTTAAACTGGCGCCATGTGTTATTGCTAAAGCTGTAGTATGTTCCAACAGCTCGCTTACTCGATTTATTACTTATAGAATAGTGCGAGCACATTCAAAAACATGCAATTTCAGCAACAAGAAAAAGTCAATAAATGTCAAACAACACCACTCTAACCTGGCAGAGATCAAGTTTCGTGAGAACCATGAATGCCTAGTTCCTTTATATCCAGTCCGAGCGATGATGTCATACTTTACAGCCAAATAAAATGAATCTGAAAAGTACAGTAGCCCCTCGGATAACTACCCATATTTTTTCTTAAAATCCTAGGTTCAAGATTTATCAGTCAACACAGAGACATTGCTAATTGAACACAGACAGATTTGTAACAGGCTGAATTAATAGAATACCCACGAGGCACATCTCTCCCGGTTTCAACTTCAATGTTGACGCATTTGCTTTTTATTATTTTGGCACTGTAAATATTAGACAATGATTCCTGAATTGTTGGGGATTTATGACCCTTGTATAAGTTTTTCAAAGCATCAGGCGGTGCAGAGTGTCAAGTTTTGTCTGGCATGTGTTTATGTATGGTTCTCAACCCGAGGGGAGCTCTCTCCAGTAGATAATGCGCTTTGTGTCTCTGACTCACACCTGCTGGGAAAAGGCACATATTCTTTTACCACTGTTCCAACATGCTCTGCTCATGGGCTGCCAGTCTTCTGGCATGAAGTCAAAGGAACAGCATCCAGACACAAGCAACTATGAGCCACGTTCAGGACATTGTACACTTTGAAGTACAAGTCTTGGTCATACGTCTGTCAAACACCGATTACTGTAGTGGGAATGCAGAGCTTTCGCTCTGCAGACTGCATGCAAACAAGTTTCACTCTTTATTTTATTTGAAAAGCTAAAAAAGGACTTTTTGAGGATAAAGAGCTTAGCTGAATAAAAGCGTGTTGCCATGACAGATTTCAACCAACAAAACTCTGGCAAATCCAACTGCCAAAACTGATGAGGTAATCAGATCCAGTGCTATTTTCTACTAAGTGATTAGAGAAAAATGTGTTAAGAGTAATAACGTTCAGTTGGCTTTAAATAGCGGCTTGTGCTTTGAACAAGTACATTTAATTGTCATTTGCTACTTACTCATTTTAGTAACATTATATTTAGTTTATTAACTGTTAAAATACTGCATATGTAATCTTATATTTCACTTAAACAAAATGTTTTATATTAAAAAAATGAATTAAAATGTAATTAGCTTAAATTAGCTACATTTCTGGGTCAATGTTAACGCAGGTGAGAATTGAAAAGATCCTGGACCCTGAAACTTCTCCACAGGATAAAAAAGATCCGACGGCGTCTATTTCTGCATAATTACGACGTTTCCCAAGTGCAGGAATTCAGCGGCACTCAACACTTAAACAAACCCATAAAGAACCTGAACTCTTCCACCGTGACTCACCTATATCTCTTTTTACAAGTCGGCTGAAAGCTATACGAGAAATATGGGCAAAAAACATTTACGGCAGGTAAAATTCATCCAATGCAAATATATAAACATTTTAGAAGCCTCAGCACAATGTTTAAAATCCCATCTAGGGCCTCACGCTAGTTTCATCGTGGCGCTGCCAAGAGTCTGAACCCTTTCACGGGGCTCTTTTCCCTGCACCGAACAAAGAACGCTCAAGTTTAATTTGAAATTGATTAGTTACCCATATGCGTGCTGAAATATGAAGGAGACATCACTGCGAACAAGAAACAGACCCCGGCGAGTTGGAAAACCAACCAGCTTTCGTTCAAAAGACGTGCATTTCACTGCCAAAAAGACATTTGCAAGCGTATCACTTACACTATTTATCGCGCCTTCTTCATGTTTGCATTGCGCGTTGATTATTTGGAGTACACACAACCCGCCATATGCGATTGCACATCTGGACACATTCCCTGTGGATTCCTTCTTGCTAGAAAAGATTCTCTGAATAGCTGCATAATTGCAGGGCCTGAAGTGGGGCAGTGTTGTATGTATTTAAATCACACGTCAAATCACTTGAAGAACCCATAGGTGCACCACAAGGGTCAAAACCACTTCACAAAACTCAACATCAAACAACAACACACACACACACACACACACACACACACACACACACACACACACACACACACACAAACTATACTCGCATTTAACAGTTTTGTCTTGTTTGTTGGTTGCAGACCCCCAAAACTGAGATGTCCCTTCTGACAGCAAAGTGTAAAACACGCATTGACTCATGTTGTTGTTTATCAAACAAATGACAGTTTATTAAGAATAACAACAAATGTGATGCATTGAAAAAACTTGTTAAGTTCATCTCTTTGTGCAATAACCTTTTTAATCCATTTTATTATAATTATTTAGTAATTTTTCTTGGAAAAAAGTTTGTTCAAAGTTGCATGATAATTTAAATTCTGTGCGTTTAATTTCTGAGTTTTGTTTTTCTTCAGTGTATACTTCAACTAACAAGAAACCCTGAACAAATAATCCCGAACATTATTACAATGCACTCAATTCATCTAACTCTTGCATTTTTGCATTTCTAAAGGATTGTGATGGTTTGACTTTTCAATAATGAACTTTAGATAATGTTCAGACCAACGCACCCGCGCGCGCGCACGCATCCCTTTCCCCTACTTTTTGGTGCAGTTTATAAAGCATCAAAACTTTAAGAACAGGCGACTAGTTGCTCATTCAAAGCATGTAAAACTGTAGTTCAGAGGACGCAAACAGAAACACGTCGTTGTCTTTACTTCTCACAGTAAGTTTAGTTAGTTACTGGACAGTCTGCCAAACTTCACACTTTCTTTCAAACCTCTCCGTCTTTCCCGACGCTCGTTTCACAAGGCTGGACAAGTCGGCGAAACTTACCTTACTCTCGTTCGAGCATTAATCGAGCATTTTGACGCGGTTCCTCTCCATTGCTCCGGCCGCGCTTCACCTTCGTCGTCCGTTTGGAGTATTTGGCAGCGGCGACTCGCTCTCCTCCGCTGCCATTGGACGAGCGCGATGTCAGTGTGCACGCGCTCCCGCCAGCACTTCCGGTTAGGATCGAGTCTTCAAGCTTCACTAGTCCACTCCAGATTTTTCCCTGTATGGAGAATTATTACCATTTGCCCCAAATAAGAAGTCGGAAAACTGGATGACCTGCTTGTTTCCACACTTTATAGGGTTTTCCAGAAAGTTAATCTGGGAATTCCATAAAGTTCTGTATTGGAAGAAATTCGTTAATCAATCTTTTTTTTTTTATTTGGCTGCTTTTAAAAAAGTGAATGATGTGTGCGCGTGTGTGTGTACGTGCGTGTGTGTGTGTGTGTGTGTGTGTGTGTGTAAGTGCGTGCGTGCATGTGCGTGCGTGCTTGCGTGTGTGTGCGTGCGCGTGTGTGTGTGTGTGTGGAGGGGTGCATAATCAAAAGTCTATAAAAGCTCAAATTCAACTGATGTGAAAACTGAAACCATAGCAAGGCTTTGTTTAATTTCATGAGCAGCTTTAATATACTGTACAACTCTGCTGTTTACTTTCTTGTACATCACAATTTACGCGTAGTCTGTGCTCTGTAACTACTGTTCACCATGGCATCATTGCTGGATAGATTTCTTTTGTCATTCCGTAGCGTTTATTTTGTTCCACCAACAGGTGTCGCGCTTGTGCGCTGTTACGGGTACTGATCTAATGAATAATTCATATAAAATAATTTAATAATATTTTTTTCACATACATATAACCCCACTAAACACATGATTGCTGTCACATTATTGAAACGTTGTTTATGGTCTGTGCGCTGTCGAGCCGCTAGTGGGCGGTAGATCACCTTTGCAGTAAACTACAGGAAGAGGGTTTTGTTTGATTTGGTGCTAGTTTATCGACGCTCTGAATGTGACTGTCCTGTGTGGTGTTTTATTGTAAGGCTATTGCCACTCAACATTATTTTCAAAAAGAGTTTAAACTCGTCAATGATACATTTACAATATTGATATTAATTTCCATTCATCCATACATCCATCCCAGACTATACGTATGCCCAACTATACGTAATGAGCCCAACGATTTCTAGTACTACTCTTCACAGTCTTTTCTTTAGTTTACAATCATTTGAGAGACACTTTTATTACAAAATCGACTGGCCCAATGACAATCATGGCATAAATATACATAGTAAATGCTTATATCGAAAAATATATGTAGACAAGAGATCATGACAATCAGAGTAAATACAAAGAGCGTTTTCAGGTTAGTATGTGCTGGTGAAAGTGCTCAGTCTTCAGTGCTTAAATGTCACGAAGGTGCTAGAGATCGTTGGACTATCAAGGTGACGTTTATCATAAGAGATTTTAATTCTCGCAGAGGAACCACCAATCGCCTGCCATTCTCCGATTGTGACTAACGTGAGAGAAAAGATTCTTTTGCAGAGTTGATGAGCAAGATCGACTCAGTCAAAGTCTGATAGAGAAAAGTTAAAGCTGTGAACTTGATCTTAGCATCAACTGGTAACCGGTGCGAGGAGACAAGCAGTGGAGTGACGTGTGACTTTTGAATTTGTTTGTAAATTGTAAAAAAAAAAAGGATTACAGTAATCCAGCCTTGAGATTACCAGAGCCTGAAGGTGGTCACAATGCGAGACCATGATTAAAGAAAATGTTAATTAAATGTACTTTTGAATTAGATGTACTGAAATTAAAAATGTACTTAAATATTTATTTAAAAGATTGCATTGAAATTTATCAAAGTTATTAAGTTTGTGTTTGTATTTAAAGACGGAAATTAGATAAGAGGGGGAAAAAAGAGTAATCTGTATTAATTTCAATAATTTTTATTGTCTAAGATAGACTAACAAATTGATTAAAATATGAAAAAAAAAATCATCAATTCTCTGGTAAGCATCATCCTTACAGTAAATGTTAATTCTCCACAATGTCCATTCTGGGAAAGGTTAACTTGTGTAATCATCCATGTTTTATGGCGCTCGAAGAAACGGAGAAGAAAAAAAGCATGAATAAATCATGGCCGAGAAACTGATACGGCCACTAAAGTTACACGCATTATGAGCGTCGGCTTAGTCAGAAAAGCCTCATAGCTGGAGTCACAGTGAGACATGTCGTTCATCGCCAAAAGCTTCTACGACCTCCGTGCCACCACGCTGGAGGGCGACGCCATAGATTTCAACGTCTTGCGTGGAAGAGTTGTGCTGATCGTTAATGTGGCGTCCCTCTGAGATGCGACGGTCTGGGAATACAGGCAACTCAACGAGCTCCAGTGCAGATACCCTCACCGCCTCGTGGTCCTGGCGTTCCCCTGCAACCAGTTCGGATACCAGGTTTGCTTTTAAAACAGGCCAGTTTGTTATAATACCTTCTAGAAGGATCTTGTCCAACCAATCGTCTGTGTGATTCCTTCAGGAGAACACCTCAGATCCGGAAATTCTGAATTCCTTGATGTACGTGCGTCCCGGCGATGGCTTCAAGCCTGTCTTCACCATTTTTAGGAAGTGTGAGGTGAACGGTCATGCGACTCACCCCGTCTTTTCTTATTTAAAAGACAAGCTTCCTTACCCAGAAGACGAGCCCATGACCCTCATGCAGGACCCCAAGTATCTTGTCTGGAACCCCATCAGTCGCAGCGATGTGTCCTGGAATTTCGAGAAGTTTTTGATTGGTCCTGAAGGAGAGCCCTTCAAGAGATACAGCAGAGGGTTTCAAACCATCAGCATTGAGCCCGACATCCAAAGACTGTTGCGGATTACCAAAAATTAAATAAATTAAGACTGCAGCTCAATATAATTAGGCTAAGAAATGGATCAAATATTGGCAGTAGGTAAATATCAGTGTAGTGACGGCACTGTTTTTGCTTAAGAGCATTTCAACCCCAAGATTTGAACTCAAATTAATTTAAATTGTTTAACCACTAGAGGGCGCCAGAGTGACATTAAACTAGATAATAGTCATGGATGAAAGTAAAAGCAAAAAAATTGCTTAAAATAAGCAACGCGCTAACAAAAAAATGTACTGATAACAATAATTTGAATAATTATCATTAATAGCATTTTTATTATAAGCAATCATTTTGTTGTCGTGGGGACATTATTAAATACTTGGGTCCACATCAAAGCATGAACCGGCTGTGGTGGCGTCATCTTTCTTTCTTTTATATTTATTCATGAGAGTGAGACTCCAAAATGTATCAGGGTTTTGCTTGAAACTGTAAATGTGAAAAGATTTGAGATGATGCCATTAACACACAGTAAATGCACTAGAATGGAGTAAAATCTTGTCGATCAAGCTGCTTTCTCATTATTTATCCTAAATCTTTTAGCAATATCAACTTTATATTTGGAAACATTCTTCCATGTCCAACTTGTCAATATTTATGCAAATAAAGTTTAAATTTTGTCTTTTTCCTGAATTACGTTTGGCAACAACATTGTTTTTAATCAAGGCATCAAGGCCTTGCAATACAAATGATCAAGATGTTAAATATGAACCACTCCGGTTCAAATAATGATTGCAATACCTCTATGCACAAACAACAATGTATTATAACAATTAAGTAAAGTCGTGGTAATGTGATATATGATAAACACTTTCTTTACACCCGATGTCCACTGAATCTTTTAATATGAAATGTACAAAAATAAAATTGCAGTTTGAAGTGTAAGTGTAAGGCTAAAATATGGCCAGCAGGTGTCAGTCTTTCCCTAAAGATGATTAAGATAGAAAAAATGCGCATTAAAATACCCGCCAATACGAGTAATATTTAATACTATTATTATAAAATAAAACCGAAAGACGTTAGTAACATGAGAGCAGGACTAGTTCACACTTCTGAGACAATCTTGTCAAATTCAAATGGCCACATTAGGAGAAAGTATTGCAGATACTCAAAGCAAATAGTTTTTTTGCACTTTCACAAATATTAGGAACACCTTTTAACTTTTTTATACAAATAAAAGTTGATTTGATTTGACGTTATTAATTAATGAATTTAAAAAGTAATAATACATTTTAGCATTTTGATTGATTGCACTTTGTAAAGGGATATAAATACTGTGTGTATGTGTGTATATTTACTGACACAAAAGAAAAATAGAACAAAATGCACAAAAATGAGCACAAACGAAATTTTTCATGTTAAACAAACCTCCAGGAATATGTTTTGTCTCATTTTAAGTCAAATAAACGTCCTTATGGATGAAAAGATAAAAGCAATAATTCTGTCTGGTCTAGTGTCACGACTAACTGGTTCCCACATTATCCCAGGCTTTGGCGTCTTTGACTGTGCGGGAGAATGTGTCTCCTCAGCTGGAATCTGAACACGGCAACCCGGTGTTTTCTGTGCGACTGGCATCCATTTGGCAAGACATATGGCTCTGGGCTTCGAGTGTGGCCAGTATTTGCATCTCGGGCCTGACAGCGCAGTGAATCAGCTCCAGCTTTAACCCTACAGGAGAGTGCGATTTCCTCATTTGACAGCGGCCAAGTCATAAAAGTGCCAGTCACTGCCAGCCGGGCCGTGGAGAGTCTTTGAAGCCTGTCATGGGAGACTCCACAACCATCCCAGCCTGCGAGGTGTCGGGCTTCACTGTGGCCCCACATGTACCGTCTCCACTCGGGTACCAGATACAGACATCACAGCCAGGTTTATGCTGATAAAGTGGAACATAAATCAGTCTAGGTAAGACCAAAGGGAGGAAACGGGCTTATTCTTGATTGCTGACTGCTAAACAGCCTCGGCCAGTCACCGGGCCGAGGCTGAAAACAATTAGCACCTTCCCATCTTGATGTTTCTCAGCTCACAACTGTGCTTCATTGACGGTCTCTGTGTTTTCTGGGGGTCCGGGAGTAGTCGCTGTGAGACATGTTGAGGAAAAGTTGCTTCTTGTGAAAAGTGTAAAGAGTAGCTAAAAACATACTTGAGTAAAAGTAACTGTACAAGTTACTCCATTACAAGTTAATTTCAAGAAAGATTGAGTAAAATGTCCAATTTTACAAGTATTTTATTCGTATTTAAAAAATTCCAAAAAGACATAAAGTCATAAAGTATCAAATTTTAAAAGAACTCAAGTATTTTACCTGTATTGAATTTATTCTCAAAAACCGTATTGAATTTATTCTCAAAAACACCATGTCAACTTATATCAATGTAAAAACAAAACAAGAGTGTGTCTCCCCACAGAGCTGTTCCCTGTGTTTTGTGGGGGTCCGTGAGTAGTCGCTGTGGGACATGCTTAGGGAAAAGTTACTTGTCACCAAGAGTAAAGAGTACCTAAAAACCATACTTGAGTAAAAGTACCTTACTGTACAAATTACTCCATTACAAGTTACCAAGTCACCAATTCCAAAAACTGAATTAAAGTTATAAAATATACCCTTTTTAAAAGAACCCTTGAGTAAAAGTCACAAGCTATCCAATTAAAAAAAACAACAAGTATTGTATTTGTTTTTTAAAAATTCCAGAAAAGACTTGAATTAAAGTCATAAAGTATCACATTTTAAAATAACTTAACAACTGAATTTATCCTCAAAAACACCATGAAATGCAAAAACAAAATGTATTTATCAGGGTTAGTTTCCTAATATTGAAGTTAAATAGAACACCTCAAAGTTTCAAAATTGCAGAACAAATAGATTTTAAAAAGTGCAAATGGTCCCGTCCTGTGATTTGGTCCCATGGTCCTGCCCTCTGATTGGTTGGGTGTGTCCCAGTCACAGTTCAGAGATGCTATGATTGGCTCCAGATCCTTGTAACACATTAATGCAAGAAGGATTTAAAACAAATCAATGAACAAATATCAAATCTTAGCCAGGGAGATAAGACTGGTTTTTCAGCCAAAGAAGAATGAATGCGCAAAAGTAAATGTGCCCTTCAGTTAATGGGTGTCATTCATTCTGTTAGCACTTGGGAAAGGTCACGGCTGTCATGAGCTCAAGTGCAGACAGGTATGCGATAATCCATCGGTTTCGTTCATGTTCTCAGTCAAAACCACAAGCTCTAACAAAGAATGATGAACTCATTTAAAATGAAGCCGTTTGCATCATGTGTTGTGGACTGTTTGCAATGATTGAGATATATAATACGGTCAAATATAGTTAATACGACCGACAGTTATTCGAAAAGCAAAAAAAACAAAAAAGTCTTGTCTCCGCTGCTAAATGAAAAAGATGAATCGTAAATGTGAAAATTTGGAAAAATGCCAAAAACTATCTATCCACCATCAACAAGCTTCAATGAAAAAATTACAATGAAACACATGCAGGAGCTTGGTTAGATTCGCTGTACAGTACGTTCACCAGGAAGTTAGAACACTGCATAGTACGTCATCGTCTTAATGTGCTCGTCTTATTGTGTCTTACTGTGCCAAAATGTGTCCGCTTACACTGAATCGACTATATATAGCTTTATTTGTTAAGTTAATTTTTAGTACTTAGTTTTAGTCATAGCTATTATCTTAACACCAACGAACAATGAATAACATGCAACAATCTTCTATTTTTTACATTTTCACAAGTGCTTTAACACAGCACTGAACATTTAATTAAAAACACCTGATGAAATTAACCACATGGTTCTAGAATTAGTTTCACAGCTGTTATTGCAAACTTTATTTCGCATGGCTTCGTATAATGCAGGGATATCCAAACTTTATCCTCTCAGGGCCAAATGTGATAAAGTGAAGTTGTGCGGGGGCCAAATGATCATTCTGACATTTTTTTTCGTCACAACAGTTGCCGGTTTACAAAAATACACACTATTAAAAATATATTTACATTGTAACTACACTCATTGTTGATTGATTTGGAAATCAGATTCAAAGAGATACATGAAACCCATGACTTTCAAACTTTTCCCCAAGAAGGCCGGATCTGGTACAGTTAGCGTAATTACATTTAATGCAAAGTAAAGACTTTTTGAGAGAGGCTATGGGCCAGTGAAAATATGAAGATGGGCAGCACTTTGGACATGCCTGGTATAATGTCTTTTTAAATACCAAAACAAAGCAGTGAAGCGATTAACAAAAAACCTTTACACAAACACCTTTCATTTGGGTAAAAAATTGTAAAATAATAAAATGGTAGAAATAGAAAAACAACAAGAAGAAAATAATAAAAGTAAAGAGCGTGAACAACTATTATAATAATTTATGAATAATTCCTCCTCAGCCTTTGTGTAACCTCTAGGTTTGTAAAAAAAAAAAACAACCCACATATTTCTGGACTGTATTGAGCAGTGTTTAATCCACCTGTCAGACTGCCAACCGCCAGAGCTGCAGAGGCGAAGGAAGAAGGCCAGAACCCTCCATTAAATCACAGTCTGGCAGCTGTCCATCAGAAAATTCTAATCAAGTCACAAAAGCGGCTGGCGCTCCCCCACCGACATACTCATGTCTGGTTAGATAAGCACCGGAGACCACACCATGCTAAGCCATTGATTTTCCTGTAAGTTCCCCCTGTCTCTCACTAGCTAATAAGGCTGCTAGCGTCTGAAGGGAAGTCAGCGCTGCGGCTGCAGATCCACAATGCACAAAGAGAATGAAGTTGCTGGATTAGGATTCGCCATGAGATGATAACTCATCTTTTTGTTTCGCTCGGCGATGAAAAAAAAAGATACTGTATATAGAAGTCTCCAAGCCTTACGCCGTAGTAGTTTGTCTTCCTGCAGTTCTTTAGGATAAATATACCTGTGATGTGAAAAAAAAGCAAATTTGCAAATAAATGCAGACTAAAAATGAATGTTTTCTTGATTGTTGATCACATATAATATGCACACACACACACACACACACACACACACTCCAGAGGTGTAAAGAGTACATGAAAACCGTTACTTGAGTAAAAGTACGAATACCAATAACAAGTCACCAAGTCTAAGAAGACTTCAATGGATACGACGGACGGACGGACGGACGAATGAACGGACGGACGGACGGACGGACAGACAGACAGATAGATAGATAGACTATTTAGAGATTTGATTTCCTAATAGAGAAATGAAGATTATCAGTCAAACATATGAGCCAAAAACAGCTAATTTACGTGAATTAGTTCATAAATAGTATTCAGTACATTCAGCACCCTGCAGATGGAGATATTGCATCGTTCGGCCAAGGAATTAGTTAGAAAAGATGTCCCCTGAAATGTAGTGAAGATTACATTTACTCAATTACAAATGTTGTCAAGCAGAGAGTAAACTTTGCTTATTTTTTTGTATACAAAGTAGCCAAAAATATTTTATATACAGTAAGTAGAGTAACAAAGTCCATTTACTCAAGCACTTTACACCACTGACACACACACACACACACACACACACACACACACACACACACACACCAGATGTTTAATGAAAAGTATTCAGCGGTTTTCTGAACCTTTTTCCAATACAACTTTAGCAATTGAATGTCCTGTAATATATACATACAGTATACCGCATATTTCAAATATTGAAATTGCTCACAAAATGAATGATATAAATGACTCCGTGCTTTGTGAAATGGTCACATTTAATGAACAACTTCTCATTTTATATACATCTATAAAAAACCCAGATAAAGGTTACAAGAATCTACAGCTATTACATACATTATTAAATAATAAACTTTTTTCCATGTTAAAGATACATATAGTTTACAAAATATGATCAATGAGAATTAAGAAATTATGATGGTTTAAAAAAAAATCACAGAAAGAAAAATCATTTGATGAATAAGGTAGTATTAAAATGTAATACTGACTAGAAAAGTCTGCAAAAACAGTTGGTGAAAGGCAAACGTTATACAGAGCCGAACCATGATTCCGAACGAGACCAGTTCCTGTGTTGGAAAATCAATCCAGAACAGTCCGAACCAGCTTAGTATTTACACTTTTGACCTTCAGGAGTTAAACATGAGAAAATAAATGGAACACAATGTGTATAAAGCGTTTTCCCACAGCCAGGTTTTATTTCTTACAGACACAAGATTGAGGATGCTGGGAATTCTGGAGGGGAACGGCGGTCCCGAGTCTTTGGCATGGCGAGAAGCCTCTTCTGTCCTCGGAGCGTTGAAGTGCGCGGATGCTGGCGTGAGGTGATGAGGAAGCGGAGCAGGAATGGGCAGGTGGGTTTATGTCCCCAAATTCTTTTCTCCCCCGGGGTTTAATTCCAATGTCTTCCATCCAAGTTTTGTCAGTGGCGCTGTGGAGCGGTTGGAACTGTTCTTCCATGTTTTTTTTTTTCTTTTTCGTTTTTTGTAAATGTCATTGTTATTTTGCTTTCAAGGTCTTTTCGTTTGTGAGAAAAAGAACTTAAATTATCAATGCACGATATCTATTAACATGTGCAAAATAGAAGTAAAGGACTCCTCATTTCTTTTTTTTCCACAGAGATGACACTTTGATCTCTGAAAAAAAATAATGGAAATAATTAACACATGTTCTTCTATTATAGTATTTGTTTAACCAGTTGTCATTGTAAAAGCCGAACAAAACGAATGAAAAGCAGTATCATCTATCTATGTCTCTCTTTATCTGTCTGTCTATCCTTCTGTCTGTCTCTCTTTAACAGCCCATCCATCCATATTCCACATCTATCTGTATGTCTATCCATTAATTTATTCATCCATCCATCCATCCATCCATCCATTCACATCATTTAAAAATATATCTATACAACCCCCACACACATTTGTCCAACATAAGTTTAGAAACCTGGACCCAAAATGTATTATTATTCCGAGTAGCTGTGACCCCTTAATGAGTTACATAAATATTTCCCTACACATTCCCCTCAGTGTGGTTAGCCTACATCAACATAAAACGCTGTTTAACAAATGAAAACAAACAGGGGCCAATGACGGCTCAGATATCAATAGGTAGATTGTAATTGGTGAGCAGCCACCCGTGCTGTGACCTTTCATTTGACCTTGACCAACTGCAGACCGACCAATTAAAATCTCCGTGAGCGGCTCAGTGTGGAGATTTAAGCTTAAGGTGTTGCTGCTCGCACATATTGGTCTCGGGAGGAAGAACACATCCTACCCTCAAGGCGCTATCATGCACTTCCTCCCGCCTTCCAACTCCACGCACGAGCTTCCTTTAATTAGAGATAGGCTTATTATGCTGCGGAGCTGACTCGGAGATAACAGCCATGCTGTAAACATATGGCTCCAGAGTTAATGAATCTCCGGCTTGTTACTCTTCCTGCAGGGATCAATGAGGTTTATGTGGCTGTAAGCACCAGTAACCAGCCCAATTTTTCTGATTCTCGGGGTGAATTGTGTGGGTCTAATGAATCGAAAGCCTCTGGTTGTGTTTCCGAAATTCCAAACCACTCTAAAAAGTCTCTGCAGACGTTTCCTCTTGCACATAAGAGGGTTGACCACAGCATAATTGTGTACAAAAGTGGTCAGACAATCAATTGGTCAGGTTGTTTTCTGCTCTGGATTGGATGGGAGTTCTGAATTTTGTCACCACTGATAAATGCCTATAATTTAAATAATCTTAGCGAAAGAGCAGGACACTTTCAAACTGAAAAAAAGAGACCATATTAGTCAAGTTTAATGTTTCCATACTGGTTACCTGGAAAGTACCGTAAACAATTCAAACTTATCCTAATACATTTAAAGCCCTGAATGACTTGGCACATCTAAGCTTTTTATTGTGAACCACCAATATTGTTTTGTTGACCAGTTATTATTACTTGCAATTGTTTTCAACTTTATAGGCGGAAAATATTTTGCATATTCATTGCCAAATCTCTGGAAGTAGTATAGTATAGTCTCCCTAATTAGCATGCACAGTCAAAATGAAATCATGCAAATTATTCCATGCATTTCAGACTGTGAAAAGCATATAAATAAACTAATTTTATATTGCCTGATATTAAGAAAGTAAAAAAATAAAACCACGTATGATGCAATAGTACATACGCATGATGCAACAGTACAGACGTTTTTCATGGTTCAACTTTCAAACGGGATCTGATTCTCAAAACTGCAGTTCAATAGCATTCAACATCAATAATTCCAGCAATTCCAGGCAACTGTATGGTAAAAACCAATGCTGCCATGAGGGAGAACCCATTGTCAAAATGATGTCATTTTAAAAAAGCGAGTTGGAATTGGTCTGGGACTGAGACGGAGACAAGTCTTAAATCCTAATCTTGACTCTAAATCAAGACCAAACGAACTTCTGGTGAACTGCTCTTTTAAAACCCCGGTTGAGGACATCAAGAAACAAGAGAACAGCCACAATTTGTTTTAATGTGGTTTCCTAAGAGGTTTCAAGTCCGCAAAATTAAGACAAACACGACAGCTTTGGGAAAATACAGTATCATGACCCTTTCTCCAAACAGTCTACTGCTTTTATGGCCCCACCACTGGCTTGATGTCTCAGACTTGATCTCTGTTTGTGTAAAACACAATTAGAAAACGTGTCGTCCCACATCTTGAATCGTTTTAGTGACTTGTACATTATTCATTGTTTACATTGTTACAGAAAAGCATGAGATTATACGCTGTTTCGCATGAGGACAGCCAATGCATTGTGGGATTGTGGACAAAGAGAATTTGGATGGTGTTACATACCACATGATGGACAGCAGAACACAGGCCAGGAGCAGGTGGACTGACCAGAGAAGGGTTGAGCAGGCTGCCGTGGGCTCACCGAATCGTGGAGCGGCTGATGGTGGGCCAGGGGTGGTTTCTGCCAAGTCAGAAGAACATTTTTTTAAATAAAAAGTTTTGGGATGGAGTCACTTCTCACTTTGTGAGGGAGATGACGTCGCTCTGGACCGTTTGAATGGTGTTTTTAGTGTAATTCGTGAAAAGGATGGTGTTTACTAAAGATTACTAATGTTGTAACGTAACACAGAGGAAACTGACACTTCCCCATTTTCCATCAGAGAGTTTGTTTTCCTAGCCATTGTTGCCTTTCTGCTTGCCCACTGCTCATTGTTTAGTCAATTTCCCTAGTCATTGTTTAATTACACAATTTGTACTCTCAATGTCATACAGCAGCTTTATAAAGTTGTGCTGAACACATGCAAACTGGTGCATGCAGATTGAAATGCTGAAAGAAAAGCATGGCAGTACGTAATTGCAAGGGCTGTCTTTTTTATCTGTGGGTAGAGAAGAGAGCTCAAACGAAGAGAAAGCATTCTGACAGCTCTGGAAACCAGCAGACATTGACAGTATGCGATTCTGCTGACATATTAATTCCTCCCACTGTTCCAAGTAAAGTGAAGATTAAATACCAGCGCAGGGAGAAGGCTGGAAACCCAACACCGTCTGGTAGATCAAACCAAGTGGGGCAGCCGTCACTGGATATTACGTCCAATAACACTCATCAACTTGTCAGTGCCATTTGTCAGCATAATTTTAATTGGCTATTTCACTTCTTAAGTGATAATTATCTGGGAATTCACGTGTTTGATCGTCTACAAAGTGATAAAACGGAATTTCAGGCAAAACGGTTGGATTTGTGCTTTATCGGTTCAAGGGTCTGTGTTCCGATTCAGATGGGCTTATTATTTTATTCTCGAATTCTCTTACAATCTGATGACTGTAATCACATGTGAATTCATCTTGACCCCAGAGCAAACATCCACTCATTACATGATTACCCCTGTTGAACACCAGAGGGCAGTGTGGCTTTGAGTTGCTCTTTTGAGTCGCTCTCTTCATTATCAGTCAATATTACGGTTTCTTCAAGCCAGACAAATCACAGAGATGAGACAGACAGACAACACTAGATCAGTAGGCGAATCTGTTCACGACACAGAACTACCTGGGATAACATCGCTCTCGGTGGTTGAGGTGATGGGCTTGGGTTCCTCCATCCAGGGGGTTGCGTGGACCGCCACACTCCAGTCACTCCAAGTGCCGATCTCCATGTCCTTGGCTGCCAGTTGGATGATATACTCTTTCCCTGCATAGGCATCGGTAATGGTGTGTGACGTGCTGTCAGAGAGCTCCACCTGTCAATCAATAAACAGAAAGCAAATCAAGGATATGGAACTTGTGGGAATTATACACGCTATTGAGATGATCAAGTACGGGATGTGCATAATGGACATTCCAATATAGTCTCTCAAAGTAAAACAGTTGACAAATGAGTAAGGGATTTATTAGCATTGCAAAGATGTTGGAGATTTATTACAAGGCAGTCTGAAAGCTGGGAGCCACTGGACTAATAGCAAAGTATGATGGCCATGATCAAATGTTCCAAACACCAGGGAGATTTTAGAAAACACAAATAAAACTATGTATACAATTGTAATGTAAGGCAGTAAGTGTCTGCTAAAAGCGGCAAGGTTCATTCCACGCAAAGCCAAATTGTATTCGGCACAATTAATGTTTACAAAGTAAGACAAGTGACAGAAATATTGATAAATGTAATGGAATGCAGAAGAATCGTGAATCAAGTGAGATAAAGCAGCAAGCTTTTCGTCGTTAAGTGAGAATCACTAGTAAATATCAAGTAAAGTCTCGCCACCTTGTGTCCTGAAGTGGAATTGCATGTCACTTTGTCAGGCGAAACATGTTTGCGCCGGCTTGAGCAGACCTTTAGTCGTGATGTGAGCAACAATATGTTCAGGTCAAGCATCTTTAACACACACAAATGTGAGCGCAGCTACAAAACTCAAGTGACCCATCATCTGACACCATCGTATTGGAATTTTATTGTAGTGTTAGAAATAGATGAGATTTTATTGGACTCTTTGTTCGCACACCTGAAAGCCACCTGTGGACAAACGTGCAAAGACCTAGAAACTCTGGGAAACCCCGAGCGTGTCTTTGAGGGTGGGGGTGCAGGGTGGGATTTGACTAATGCACTGCAGCTGAGGCCTGTGGAGGAAGATGAGTGATGGCAGAGACGGCTCAGCATCTATGACTCATCCAGTTCATCCATCACCGGCCTGTCCGGTAACTCTCTCTCTCACGTGTGTGGAGCCCAGCTTCTTCGCTTCTTTCATAAATCAGAAAACTTCTTTCAGTTTAATTTTTTACATCGAAAATCACAGAGGATCAGTTCTGGATTTGATTACGAATGGCAAAGCACATCTTCAGAGCGACCTTTTTGCTTTGTAGGTCTCGAGTGAAGCTGTGAATCAGAAGGCAGGAAAAGTGTAAGCCGGTGCTTGGAGAATCAAAGAACACCTCATCTTCACCTGATCTGCTCAGAACAAAGAGTGGAGCTCTCGTGGCATCAGTGCATTTCCAAACACGTCGCGTGTGCCAGACATCCTCGGTATTTCCATTTTAATTGAACTTTGTCCTTCGTAATTGGAATAGAGCTTCGGCTTTCATAATTCATCATGACTTCTTTTCCCAGAGCCCACCAAACAAAAGCCGCATTCTTCCAGTTTGGGATGAAACCACAGTCTCTGCACTTTTCCACACCTGAAGCTTTCTGAAGTTTGGTGCGGTCATCAGATTGCATCTCGCTTTCATTCCAGGTAAGACTCTAATCTTCTGGAGTTACAGCGCCTAGCTTTGGTCTTTATTGATGATTTAAACCTAAAACTAAAAACCTAAACCTAAACCTAAAACTTTCAACCTAAAAGTTTGAGCAGGTCAGTTGCATTGGCCGTTGCAATGATTGAGAAATGATTGTAAGTGTTTGACTTCTAAAAAGCACATATTATAGGCCTCACATATTATATAAATATATTCACATATTATTAATAAAAATAGAAAAATACTGTTCCAGATGAAGACAGAGATATGAAAGAGGCTGAGAGAGAGAGAGAGAGCACACTATATGTAATGAAAATAAACATCTATGTGCTTGAAATGTCAATCCACCTTATCATTCATAATATGCTCAATAATCTATCCTCCCATCCATCTGCTCAATAATGTACTTCGACCATACATTCTTATGACCATCCACCCATCCATCCATCCAACCATTCAGTCAATAAATTGCCGATCCACTCTTCAGTCTGGCCTATAATCTACCCACCCGTCCCACCCGCGCGTCCCATCACTCACCCATCCATAATTTAATCATTAATTCACCCACCAATAATCAACAAATCCATCATTTATCTAGCCACCCACTAGCCCAGTGTTATACCCATCCATCCATCTTTCTACCCATTTATCTACTGTAACCATTGACATATTCAGTCATAAATCTACTCATCCACCCACCCATCCATCCTTTAATCATCCATCCATTTGTCCAACTGTTCACCCATGTTATAAGCCAGAGTTTGACACGTAATTGTTAATGCTCAATAATGTTTTACATTGATAGAAGTTCATAACCCAACGGATAACATCGAAGGCATTCTGATCCCGTCCCTCTTGATGCCAGGCTGGAGACGCAAGGCGGATTCAAATGTGCAAGATAATTTTCCGAGTATAACATCATCTCTTGATCTATTAAACGCACATGATGGCTCCAGCTTTCAAGTCCCGGTTCTGTTATTGAAAAAGCTTACAATAGTGGCGTCCTCGTCTCTTCAGATCTGTCGGTGGGGACATTATGAATTCACCCCATTTCTCAAAGGTGTAAAAGGTGTTGAAAGCAGAGACTGTTCGGATCGGCACGTTGCATATTATCTACAGTCGGCATTTTAATCTGAGCATCTGAGGTAGATGATGAAAACCGCTTAGGCGAGGAAGAAGAAAACGCATTATTGGTGGCAGACACCCTTTTTCTTTAGCCACAGATGTCTTTCGATAGAATACTAAAATATATCAAATGATTATTCATTTATATGTGATACGTTGGTGACACATGAAAATGTCTATTCTCAATGTAGGACATATTAATTATTCGCTTATTTTTACACTGTTTTAAATTAACCAGATTTCAACTCACATGCCAAAATCTATAGTTTGTATTGCTAAGACGAGACAAGCAAAAAACTTTGGTCTTGTGAATTATAGCGAACACAAATAAGCCCCTCAATCTATTCAAGAGCGAGTGTTGTGGACCGAAAAAGCAATTAAGGGCCACCGCTAAAATTTACGTTTGACTTTTCTCTGATGGGATGAAAGAGGCAAACCAGGCTACGTCCTGTCCATCAAGCTAATGAGATTTTTCGGACACTCCTTTCTGCCACATGTCCTGCGCTGACCAACAGGTTGAAGACAGAACTGTAGGTGGGATTCAACATTTTTAATGTCCAGCCAACGTAGCTATTTTTAAAAGCAATAGTAGGGTAAACAAGACGAGTCGGGGGGAACCACGAGACTTCCTTCAGGACTCTGCTGGTTCCGATTAATGCTGTTTAAGAGGAAGCCACGCATAGTAATTACTAATGCCATGCGGCTTGTTATTTTGTTAAATGTCAACAAAGGATGTGTGCCAGACTGTACGCTTAATGCCAGGTTCACGCTAAATGACTTTTACAAACTGTGTTGTGCCTAAATGCAGTAAAGACGGTAGACCACATCAACCAACTAGTACAGAAGTACAATTATACAAATGTAGGCTTTGTTTTATTTGCTGCAAAACAATTGTATATATCATTATGGTTGAGTTTCACAAGCTGTGACTTTACCTGGAAGTCAAATCATCAATCCATGGAAATGCAGGCAATCTAGGAAAACCTCTCAAAACTTCAGAATGAAAAGGGCAAAGGATGGACAGAACGTAAGGGTTGTGATAGTTCTTTAGAGAGCTTTGAACAATATAAAATAATTAAACAAATGTAGGTGAAAACTGTTTCTAATGAATAGTGTCTAATCAAAGCTAAACGGAACTTTAACTATTTTCTGACAAGTTGTCTCTTTATCATGTGTGTTTGGAATGAAACAGAAGACAAAAAAGAAGAAGAAGAAGAAGATCTGGATAGTTACCACATACGTCATAAGGACAGATACACAAAAATAGCATAGATCCTAAAAATAAAAAGATACAAATACAATTCTATCAGCTAGATAAACAAGTCCTCCTACAAATGGCTATAAAAAAAACTATGGTTTCTTTTAGGAGATATTATTTTGTCTCATATATATTTCAATTTGTGTTTAACTAATAGCTATATTTTACGTACATACATTTTCTTTACATCGTTTTTCTTGTTTCAAAATACACAGTAGTTTGTTCTCAGTGATGCCTCTAAAAATTAGTACACAAAATAAAGAATTAACAATTTGCAGTGTCTTGTGATAATCTCAGCCAACTGCTTATGTTAAACATATTTAAAAATCATAATAATGAAATTTTCAATATTTTTTTTTTTTTGTTTCTTCCAACATCACAGTTCATTTGCATTAGTTGTTAGTACAGAAAATTGAACCACTCTGGTCTGTTAAACCCAAGCTCAATTGATGAAGCTACAAGGAAGTAGAACGTGTCGATGTCACACAAATCAGAATTATAAAATCATCAGACACAGTGCAGAATTGTGACCCAAATTGTCTCCAATGTCTGGACCGTCCATTCAAAACCTAGAAGTTAAAGTCTTTGTACCGGCATTATGGGTCACGGCGAGGCCGGAGTCCATCTCAGCCTATCACAGGGCCAGACAAACAAACTCATTATAATGTTATATTAGATTGTGTGTTTCTCATGCTATGCCACGGACACAGGAACAGTGTAGCGTGGGCAGCTTTAATGGCTTTCCTGCTGTGTGATCTAAGACACGAGTTATTAGAGGCTGTGACACTGAAGGAGGCGTGTGAATCCACAAACCTTTATCCATCGACAACTCAAGGAAGCCCTGCTGATCTGATAATCAATATGGGAGGATGCAGAAACTAAGGTGCATTTTTCACTCTCCACGCTCTGAGCATCCGAAGCAGTTTACAGTGCCTGAAGGGCCGGAGGATAAAAACTAACAACAACAACAACCAAAAAAGCAAGAGAAAAGCTGAACAAACTACGTATGTACTACTATAAACTACAGCTACGTACTGACCATTAAAACGGTAGTTTGAAAGTTGTTTTTTAAATGGTATTTTTTAATGATTTAAAACATTTTTGGCAATAATATTGGGTTGTGTTTAAGATGACAAAAATAAATTAAAATGAAGAAATCAATATAAAAATATGTTGTTACGCATTTATAAAATTGAATCAGTTCAATAAGCATCTGTTCATTTTCTAAACCATGCCAAACATTTCTGGCTCACAGGGAGCTGAAGCCAATACCGATTTCAAATTCAAATTTTATGTGACACGTACATAAACATACACGGTATGAAGTGAAAGTCTTTGTTTTTCCAATTGACCAGCATTTAAACAGTTAAACATGAACAGCCAATCAGTGATAGTTTCTACACATTTTGCTTATTATTTTACAAAGTACTATAAAGTATGTCCTTAGGGGTCTCCAAGGACGCCTTAAAAATTAAGTTAATTGTTTATGTATTATAATGAAAACTTGTGTAAATGTAACAAAATGTAAATATTTTATTCATATACATATTCTTTTATTAAATATAAAAAAAAACACAAAAGGGCGAAAACACGTTTAATGTCTTGAAGTACATGTGGTTTGGAGAGAAATGGCTGAGAGCTGGTGCTATCAGTAGCCACCAGTACGTGTGTCCATTTGCACGATACTGGCACAATCCTGATTACAGATAATGATGTGAAATATCACTTGTCTCAGAACTCATGACAGGCTGTCGCCGCTGATGACAGAGCTGCAATCGACAGATTACAGAAAACAATGCCAGCATCGGCACGGACCTGACATGTTCTGTTAACGTACGGATGCAGTGTGTGAAGCGCTGGGGACAGGAAATGACAACGCAACCATCAGCAGTGTTGTCTATAGACCAGCTTTATAAAAAAAAATTAACGTGAAACTACTACTTTGCACAATCTATGTTGCCATGACAATTTTACATTAATTAGAGCTGCTATTTATATGACTTACTATTTAACATTAAATGGCGACTATACCATCCCACAGGATGAAGATGAAGGATAGAGCAGTTTTGACAAGCAATGCTTTGACAGAGCACTAACTGAACATTAAAAAGCACTGACTGCTATTTTTAAGAAAAAAAAAATATGTATATGAGAAAAATATAGCAAGGAAGATCAGTAGAGTTTAGCTTTAGCATTAGCTGCGTCCGACAACAAATAGAAAAGTACAATTTGGAGACAACGAAAAGACAAGGTTTAAGTAAGAAAGTACACAGGGGAGAATTGCTTTATCAATAAAAGAGTAATTACTGTAAAAGTAAAATAAAAGGCGGGAAAAACCTACACATGTGCTCCATATAAACAAAAGAAAAGCACGTCAGGTTTTAATCATAATATCAGTTCCCTCAGCCCAGAAAGATGGTGACTGGATCTTATTAGTAAACAGCAAACTCTTGGTATAAATTGTGATGCAATTGCATGCAATGAGTCTCTAGTGATTTAGAAAAAATCTAAATGTTTATTTTCTTCCAAAAAAAAACAAAAAAAAACGTCTCAGACATTTGAAGCAAGTGAGGCGAGGGTGAAAATTTAACCAGTAATGAAAGAGTATTGAAAGAAAAAAAGAACCAATGATACCTAAAATAACTGAGCAATGGCTAAATCATACATTTATTTTGACTCTTATCTTCTTAAACTATTGGCTCCGTTGTGACCAATGAGATTCTAACAAGAAATATTTCTCAGGTATCATAATTAGGAAAGAATAGAATATAACAGGATGCTGATGAGAGATGGCCGAATCCCCCTCTTCTAATTTCTTCCAACATGCTAATGTTACTGCAGTGCAAAGGCTATTGATTAATTTAAGTGCAAGCGGGGGACGGGAGACTCTTGGCATATGCACAGAAGACCATTAACGGGGGCAGAGGAGGGGGAGACATGTCAGGTGAAAGGAAGTGAAGATTCAACGAGGTGGGAAAATGAGGGAAATTTCATTTTGGGAAATGGGATAGAGAGATGGATGGATGGATGGATGGATGGATGGATGGATGGATAGATGGATAGGTAGATAGATGGATAGATAGATAGATAGATAGATAGATAGATAGATAGATAGATAGATAGATAGATAGATAGATAGATAGATAGATAGATAGATAGATGGTTAGGATGGTTAGACACGTGGATGGTTAGATAAGTTGTGGGATGGAGAGAAAAATGTATTGGTAGAATTATAGATGGATGGATGGATGAATACACAGACAGACAGACAGACAGACAGACAGACAGACAGACAGACAGACAGACAGACAGACAGACAGACAGACAGATAGATAGATAGATAGATAGATAGATAGATAGATAGATAGATAGATAGATAGATAGATAGATAGATAGCAAATAATTCCTTTTGCTTATACCATGAAACAGCAAAAACAATTATTTCTTCCACTGAAGAAATGGACCATTCTTCAGATTGGAAATGTCAGCTTTTGACATTCAGAGTTAAAATGGTAGAAAATTGAGTGTCTGAGCTAAATATATTACTGATATTATGCATCACATAAGTACAGAGTTTAAACAATCAACAGGGGAAATAACTAGCAGTGAGTCATGATAGTTTTTTCACATGTCTGTTAAAAAAGAGAAACAAAATAAATAAATGAAAGATCAAAGGAAAAAAACGTATTTTTCCAGTCAGGACCACATCAAGACGTGACTGAGAATACATTAACACAATTCTGAACCAGAGTAACGCTTTACTCACACACCAAGTTTATATATTTAATATTCACACTGTACACACCAATAGACCAATAAACACACTGAAATGACATTTTACTTCCAAACTGTGGTCCAATATTCTAGATGCAGGAATCAAACCAGATGAGATCCATCGCACGTATTTCTAAACGCTAATTTCTGTCCAGACATAAAGCCGAGACTCTGCCGTGTAATATTTCTAACACCGGTGGGCTGATAAGAGACCCTGGTCTGCTAGCTGACATCACATGCTAATGGATAATGGTTTGATGGAACACGATCTACTAGTCAATACACCAGCATAAAATGAGCTGACAAACTCAAGTCTGGAAAAAATCAAGGCAGAGTAACAAGGCCAGCAAATTACTGCTCCAGTTTATGAGGCTGTCGCTTAAATACAATTAGTTCTACGTGTGTGTATGGTATTTCCTGAAATGGTATGTCTAGCCAATGAGAATATTTTTATTGACTATGATTTTACACATGTAATATCTTACACACCGACATTTCACCCTATGTAATGATTCATTTCAGTACTAATTTATATTTCTTAGAATTCATTTTCATCTTTTACGATGGTAGGACACTCAAGTATCACACTGAAAAAGGAGCAAAATCTCCTTCAAATGTCTGTTTCCTCTGGACTTGGCACAGGAAAGCAGAAACTCTTATCCTTCCATCTATCTATTACCTGAGACGCTTATCCATCAGGTCGAAGGATGGAGACAATCTCAGTGTAACTCAGGGAAGTAGCCTTTAATAAAAGTTTACAGTGGGCCCAGATTTTCTTCCACAATATAACTAATAATCCATTAGTCTCGTATCTAACTCAGCACCAGGAAGTCAATTCTGACTATTACCGATTCAATGCATGAACCACAATGGAAAATACAGATTAAATAAATAAATAAATAAATAAATAATAAATAAAATATATATATATATATATATATATATATATAATATATACATAAATCAGATTAAATCTAATATAGTAAACAAAATACTGTACATCTAATCTAATGTAGTGTCATTTGGTCATTTGCAGGTTTGAATCCCACTCCGCATCTTAAGGCTGCCCACTGCTGCGGGTTTGTGTGTGTCACTTCACTTAAATGCAAATCACAATTTTGAAATTTCCCCGAGTGGCACTATTTACAAACTCACTCACTTTAAAAGATATTTGAAAATTTAAAAAAAAAAAAAAAAAAAAACACTTTGAAAATAATTACTCAAGTAAAGTATAAACGAGCAAACATTCTACTCAAGACACTACTTGACATTCTACTTGACACCTCTGCATACAACTTAATGCATTATTACTGTACTAACTGTACATAGCCTCAAATTCAACTGTTGTAGGTATATTTGGCGTGTGTAAGTCATGAGTAAAACCCATAAAGAGATGGCACACATTTATCAAGCTTGGTCAGTGAAGCATGGTGTTCACCGCGGTAAGATCATGATGGAGCTGGACTGTAATTCAGTGTGTTCTCTAATAAGGCTCATTCATTGCTCTGCTAGTGGAGTTTGGCTTGGTGGCACCACAGGCGCTTTCCCAGATCTAGTTTGAAAACATTATTTCTGTGAATAAAAGGGGTGATGAAGAAAAATGACCAGCAAACGTTCTTTTTTTCCCCCCTCCATCTGCCCACCCGTTGCATTTCTTCTTCCTGCCCCACGCTGCTCTTTTCACAGTCAAACGACAGAGCGTGAAACATATGCGGTCATTTCACAGTTGTCTCGTGTCTTCACATCGCTCCCGCTTCCTTCACTTCATCCCTCATGTCTCTCTCACAACCATTTCCAATTAACGGGATTAAAGCGGCTTGGCAAATTTATCAAGGCTAAGTCATTAATTAAACCAGGACAAATTGGCCATTTTCTAATAGTCAAGGTCAGGCATGTTAGTCCAACGAATGTCATTGTTGTGTTATTTTCACGCTTCAGCATCTTCAAAACACCAATTTGAGGATGACAAACGACACGGGTACATTTCCCAGAGCATCTTCTGCTCATAATTCCAACGCTAAAAGCCTAGAAAGATCATGAGCAGCCAGGTAGAAGAGCGAGCACGTTCCCCCCTAAGTTCTCTTTACACTTCTGCGGCACCTACAGATGTTAAATATCAGCGGCTCAACGCTCCACTGTGCCGTACATCTTTTCATCTCAGCTCCATCAATTACAAATGAGTGGAAACATTGATCCACTGAACTTCTCAGACCATCTGAGCCATAGAAAAATAACATTTAGACTCCAGGAGCATGTCAATGTGAGGCCACACACCGCCACCGCACTGCGCACATTCAAATAAAAACCGTCCAGAAGTGTGAAAGATAGTCCAAAGCTAATATTTTCTATTCCGTAACCTCGAGCTCACCCCACATGTATTTTTATTCTTGATTATTTATGATATTTTTAGACGTGACATTTGCATAAACAGATGCGTTGTTGTAGTCAACAGAGTATGATACACACACGCACACACACGCACACACACACACACACACACACACACACACACACACACACACACACACACACACACACACACACAATATATAATAATAATAATAAATTATAATATATATTTATATTGTATTTAAATGTATTTATCTGTGGAAAAAAAACTATGGTCCTTGTTCTAGGATAAATTACTAATAATTTTTTTCTCCTTACTATAATTTTAGCTTATTAAATAAAAAATAATTGCTTATTAAATAAAGCATTGCTTTACAGGAAATAAGACGTAAGCACAAAATGTTTAATGTCTTTAGCAGGTAATATAATAACGTTATGGTGCAAATTTGCAATGCTAATTTTTGACGAATAGTTAAAGATCCTTGGATTTTTATAGATGGAACAAACTCAACAATTGCTTTTCCCTTTTCCGTTATTTTTGTTCACCTGTCTTACCGACATATTCGTTTTCTAACCTACATATTCCCCATTGTTTTTTCATCCTTCTATTAATTTCCGTGTGCAGATGAACGACACAGTGAAGCAAGCAGAGAAGCGTCTATTCATTCTCCGTCGACTTGTTCTGGTGACGAGGACACCATCCTCGCTATGTTTGCTCATTTGCGACTGAATTCAATAAGAGGAGATTTATTATTACATCAAATACTTTATTAAACATGCCTACTTGGTGAACTCGGGGGTATTGTCTGCGAGCCGCCAGCGTTTGATTGTTTCCATGCCACGGTTTGCCAGCGAATCCCAGGCAGCTTTGAGGCATCCATCGCTCAGCGAGGCCTGTTCCAGCTGCCATCTCCTCATTCCTCAGCAGAATGAATGGCTTCCTACACCACGCTCCCCGGGTCGAGCTGGCTCTTTCATCTCTCCGAAGCTTCTCGCCGTGATGCACATATGAGGCACAGCTGAAAGGCGGCGCTGCCAAAGACTGATGAGGTTTCCACCTTGTCGTGATGGAGCCCAATGTGGCTGTTGCTCCAAGCTGATATGAGCTCACGCCTGGGCTGATATGGTTTGTTTTATGAAGAGGAGATGTTTCGCAGTACTGCATAGCTACCAACTACACTGGCGTTTTCCCCCTAAAATTCAGTGTTCAAGATTTATACGTTAAACATGTCATGAATGGCACAGGTTTTAAAAGCCGTTGTCTTTGGATTTGACGGAGATGCCCGGATCATCTTCTTGAAACGATTCAGATCGAGATGTTTCTTGGATGGCTTGACGGATCGCACAAATGTTTCGGCGCTTTCGCTAATGTTATACTCCTGTGCTAATGGCTTGAGCAGATGTTTGACTTTAAGATGATTTTACAGCGTTGAGGCGCATTAAGACATTTACGGTTGGTTTCGTTGACGGTGAACCATTTGAGGTTGGATTTGTGTGGGCGTGGCCATAAATACACAAAACTGAAAACGACTGGTCTCGTTTCATAGAGAAAGACACCACTGGATTCACGCAGAGAAGCAACAAAAAGACAGCAAAGAAAGGTATGCTGCTTTCTGGTAGAACATGAGAAAAGACAGCCATTATATTTTAAACCCTGCTGGTGGGTTTAACAAAAATAAAAAAAAAATAAAAAATAATAATCCCGCGTGCATTTTCTCTTTCATGCACTGGCAATTTAGTCCCTTGTGCTGAATGCATTAAACTATAATGCCGTGATAAATTCAAACGGATATTTTTTGCTTTTTCTTCAGCATCAGTTTGTTGGGAAATGCGAGAACAAAGCAAATTGGGCTTCACACTCACATGTTGCCACTGGTCCCTAATTAGTGGCCGATAGCGGAGAAAGTACTTCAGAGGGAAGGTGTCCACGTCAGGCCATGTGGTCGGGCTGCTCCAGGTCACCTCCAGTCTCCGTGCGTTGTTGGCTATCGGTTTAGCGACCACCCTCTCAGGAGGGTCCGGCTTCACTGTGAAACCCAAAGAACATTCTAGTAAGATGTCAAACACAGTCAAGCAGAAGCAACAGCGGCTGTTTAACTACAGTGGTACCTCTCTTAAAATCATTTCGTGCCAATGGCAGTTTCGCTAAAAGGAAATTTTGTTATATGGACCGTGTTTTGCGTGTAAAAGCCTTAATCTGTTCCGAGGATCTGTAACTTCAGAATGTCTGATAAATATTGATAAAATATTGGTAATATATGTTACATAACATGTATATTTAAAAAAAAAACGTTACATAACAGGTATTTGAAAAACGTAGAAATGAGTTCTGTGTGATTAAAGCAAAGAAAAAAAATTAATTTTTCGTTTGTTTATTATCTATTTGTTGTTCTGATTGCATGTCGCTTAATGTCTAAGCACATAGAGGACAGACTGTGAAATGTCTGTCCATGGTGACGTGTTCATTCACTTTACCAACACACTAGAGTGTACACGCAAATAAATCTCATGCAAATCAAAGTAACTTATTTTTTCCCCACATTTAATCATGCTTTTTTTTTGTTTTACTCACTACTTTCACGCGTAGCCTTCTTTAGTTACGGTTTACTCTCAGCCCTAGTGCACGCTTCCCTACATTTATTCAAAAAATGTGCGGCAGAAACTAGACGATATTTTACCGACAAAAACTTCCGTTCTGTGGAAATTATATTAAGAGAGTCGTTTGTTAAGAGAGGTACCACTGTATTTAGAACGACGGTCGAAGGCCCATCATTCAAATTATGAACACTCACTCTCAATCGGACAAAAAGACCTCCACGAGCAGAACCGCTTTTGATTAATTCAAAATATAAACGGAATCCTGGAAAAAACATAGTGTAAAGTTCTTGCTTTGATCCTCGGTTCATCCCTTGGAGCATAAAATCAGTTAGACAAAATACAAACATCTAAAGAAGCCACTGAGACTTTTTCCCAAAATGTCCTTTTGAGCCACGACTGAATAGCAGGAGAGTGTTTGGAAGCTGAAGTTTATGGGAAATAAGCAACAGAGTGGCCTTTCTCCGCATCCCTCCCTGCGGTGGCCCAGAATCCCTCTGTTTGCTCTGGGGTTTGAGCTTCACTCACATACAAACACACACAGACGTGGACAAAGAGTTGTCTCTGAGCCCCAAACTCTTTACTATTCATAGTGGACACAGAAGCTTTGGGATTTATAGCTCGGGCCTTGACCTGGCTGGAGCGAAGAAGTCTTTACGACGGCCTAACACTGTAGATGTTGTTTGAACTGGCATTTGGATGCAAATTATTTCAGGCTTTGGTGTGCGAAAACACTCTAAAATAGCAACTACTATGTTTAACTCATCTTATAAAAGAAAAACTAAATGTGACAATGAATTGATCATTTAATACATTGTGGTGACATTTATATTAATAACTAGATATTTTGGAATTTTTGCATTTTTGCTTGCATTTTTTACAGTTTGATTTTCGGTATCATTCATTACCAAAATGTTATGTAAATATCAAAATACTCATTAGTTATAATGATTAAAATAGCAAAATCGCACGCAAACCTACTGGTGGTGTGTATGTCAAATCTGAAATATAAACAAAATCCTTAACTGTATTATTAAACAACTTTGTTGCCAATCCAGCGATGTGGATAACATTTGCATTTTTATTAGCATCAAACACACGTAGCCATGCGTGGTAGCGTTCTGTTTAGCTGCCACCATCACCAACATGCAGTAAATACTGGAGATATTCTCCTCACAGTATGAGCTCAGTTTAATGATTGTCTGTAACTACAACTTTTTATTTTATTCCACTTGACGCAACTCAAGCATATTATAAATGGTGAGTGAGAAAAAAAAAAAAACCACACTACATTAAAAACAAACGTACTCTGAAACTACACTATTTGACAT